>PTEX01000052.1:145678-228294 GCA_003342815.1 Eudromia elegans | reverse complement strand
AATTCAAGCCACCTGGAGCCATGGCTGGTGATCAGAACTTGCGCTCCATCACCAGTAACACGCACACTTCTGATCAGACCTGGTCTCTTTTATAAAGTTACTACRAGACTGCTTTCTACTGGACAAACCGTGAGCTTCCCCTCCCCAGCCCACCCTRTGTGCTCCACTGACTGCCTCCTTTGCTTATTTGTAGCACAGAATTGATTGTAGCCAAGTGAGAGAAGGAACAAGTTTTGTTCTGGACGTTTGATAATTGATATTTTGGATTATTCCTTAAATATATAAACTTTGAGTCCCAGTGCTCTTGAGCTCCTTCTAGAAATCAATGGCAGCATTGCATGAGAGTTTTTACATTCAATCTTAACGGAGGGAGATTCCCTCTTCCCACCCCAAATCTGATAGCCACCTGGACTATGAAATTATGAAGGCTTAAAGGATKATGGAACTGGCTCAGAATCATGACTTCTGCTTAACCAAACCGGTTTGGGACACGGAGTAATTATACTTGCTCTTTGACTGCTTGTGTAACGGGATAAAAAGTCTCACACGTGATCAAAACATTTTCCTGTGCGGAGCCTTTGGGAAAGCCCGAGGCCTCCTAGGATGCAAAACGGGATGATTCCAGTTCACTAGCACTTTCCCCTACCTAAGTAGCTTTAAGTGAACTTTGCACCCACGGGTCAGGATTTCTAAGGAGTGGCTGATAACATCTCTTGTTCGGAGCTAAAAAACAGAGGAAGGGAAGTCAACCCGTGGCCCTCTCTGCTAGCCGAGACCGGCTGGTTTCGAAGCAGATCAAACACCTCTCGATTTGAAGTGGGTCAGCCTCTGTTTTTTTAGCATCCTGCTGCTAAACGCTGCGGAGGCAGGATGGAGGTAGGAGAAGGACACTAAGCTTTCTATATGGAAGAGCTGGCTGCTTTTTTTGACGTTTCACTACTRCTCCTCACTGTGTCATGGCAAGAGGCTTCCTTTTTTTTTTAATTTTTTTTTTTTTTTTGGAGAACCATGTCTGAAAAACTAAAAAATAAAAAGGAGAAAAAAAAAATCAGTATTAACCAGACGCCAGGTGCCTTGCAGATGTGGAAACACAGCTGGGATTGCTGCCTCTTCTCACTCAATGGCATGTTGGACTGAATGGGTGCATGTTTCTAGTTTTTCCCCCTCCCCCTTTTCCTCTGTCTTTCAATTTAATTACATTGTGTGATTATTTTTTTTTATCTGTTTTATCCTGTTTGTGTGATGAGTTTTAAAGGGGGGGGGGAAAGGAGAACGCAATCCTGTAGCTGAATCCTTGGTGTGTGTTTGGGATGAGGGAGGGAGCATGGAGAAAAGTCCTTCTTAAAAGAAAAAAAAAATACTGAACATGTGTAAAATCCTGTATCATTTATGAAATATGTATAAAAGAGCAATGTACTTCTGGAACAATAAATAACTATTCGATTTTTGACTCCGTGCCCTCGAACGGCGTTATTTCCCCCCGGCGGAGGGAGACGTTTGCGTGTGTGGCAGCTCGCTGCTGAGTTTCCCTGTTTCTCTTTGTTTAGGTCCCTCCTTGCTGACCTCACGTCACCGAGGCCGTGCTGGTGCAGGCAGTAGCTTGGCTGAAGAAGCGTGGATGGAGATGGCGCTGCCCGACGCAGGGACCTCGGGAGCAGGCGAGGTGCTGAGGTAGCCGTAGAGTTGTTTGCTCCACCAAAGGTCTCCCCTCGTTGAGCAGCATAAAAACTCCCCGGAGAAGCCAACAAACCCTGGAGCCCTATGGCAGGTTGCAGGGATAATGGGGTGTAAAATACCCAGCAACCTCAAACATACAAAGTGCTGTCGGAGTATTTCAGTTAAAATGCTCTATGCTGCATTTGAGTGAGAAAAATTGACGTTTTAAGATTTTTCTCCTTTCGAGGCTCTTGGATGACTGTGGCCAGTTTGCCCTCAGTCTTTCATCTGTCAGGACTGGAAATCAGCAGAAGGGTACACATTGTCCTAAGCATATAGGGTGTCAGAGTGAAACGTTAGATGCTGGGGGTTTTTTGTCACGATCCATATTGATAATGAAATCTGTTATTGGGCAGTTTTCAATCATTATTGGCCAGACTTCTTTGGGGATTTTAATAGAGGGGAGGGGTTGGAATTTGCTAGTCAGTGACCTACCTTTAATCACTGTTGAAATGTAACTCAGAAGTGAAAAGCCTTTTCCTCTGAGCACCTGCCTTTACGGGTGAGCTAGACCAACTGCTTGGAGCAGTGGCATGAAAAACGGTCCAAACTGGCATCCAGAAGACCTCGAGACTTGGACATCTGCCACTGAAATACTCTGAAGGCAGAAAGTGCCGTGATGAAGCTGTCCCTGCACGTGCCTTGCTGCTGTTCTAGAGCAGATGTGGTGAAGGGAGAGGAGTAAAGTCTATGGCTGTACCCCAAGCTGCACTTTAAGAGCAGGCAAGAATCTCATTGCAGCACTCTGTTCTTGCAGCACCGTGCGCTGCAGTGCTCTGATCTCCTCTTCTTTTCCTACCAATTTCAGTTTTCCTGAACTGAGCCTCTCTTCCCTCCCTTTATTTCAGGGAGCTTTCAAATAAATACATATTTCTTGGGATAATTACACATTTTAATTGTTAGGTTGCCTTTTTTCCATGCCTGGAAGGTCCTTGCTTGCAAGCCTTGCTTAGAAGTAGGCATCATGATCTTTGCTCTTAAAAACCAGAGGGGAAAAACCTTTCTCTCCTTCCCCATAGCTTTTCCTGCCTGACAAGCAGTGGTGGTGATCACCTTGTGCAAGTCCTTGCCCTGTTCCCACGTTGGCTTGCATGACGTGCCAAAACTGGTGTCACTCTCAGATCTGTGTGATGTATCAGCCGCAGGGAGCTGGCTGCCCTGCAGAGCACCTCCGAATGGGACACTTTATTTCTGTCATCTTTGCATTTTTATGTGGAACTGTAAATCTGAAGTGTTGTTTTTGCAGTGCTGTTTGCCACATTTCATGCTCCTACTTTTTTTTCTAAGAAGCTTTTTCATATCTCGGATATATTTCTGTCTACCATTAAGATTCCAATTATTCCACTTAATCCATTTTATTTCTGTGCTGGCACTTCAAGTGTGAGAATTGGGATGTGAGACTGAAAATTAAACTTGTTGTATGCTGTAGTCCTGGAGGATTAGAGGAGTTGGTGCTTGGGTGCAGAGTTGTGGCTCTGTGACCATGTAAGAGACGGGCTCTGCTCTTGTTCCTGCTTCTGACTGGCCTCGCAGTAACAGCTCTTCTATCTCTCCGCCTTGATTTCTCCTCCTGCAAATTGAGCACATCGTGGAAAAACACTGGTTTCTGCAGGACTTCTGGAAAAACACACTCAAATTGAGCATCCCAGGGCTCCCGTAAGTGCAAGGAGATGACAACTGCTCATGGGAGTCTTGTTCTGTTTGAGATTAATACGCYCTGGGTTTTTAAACTTGTTGAACGTGCTTGTGCTTCACCCAAAGCCCAWTCACGGGTCCCGGTGGCCCTTCCCACCGGCCCCGGCTCCCGGGACGAGCTGTTTACAGACGCCGGAGCTATCTGGGCGTCCTTGACCTTCTCCCAATCCATCTGGGCGGCCTGTCAAGGCTCATTGTGAACCTGCATCCTCCGATCCGTCGCGRACGGGAGCCTGTCGGCTTCCCGCGGGGGCGGGAAGTGCTGATTAGCCCTTCCAGCCACCCCTTCCAGGCTAGCTCCGCTCCCGCAGCGCGGGGCTTCCCCAGCTCGCTCCCATCAAACAGGGCTCGTGTGGGGCRGCTCTGCCCAAGGGAAGCTGGCGGGAGCTGCTGGGAGACCTTTGAGGCTTTGGAGCTGTTTAGGATGCAGTTTATTTGTGTGTTATCAGCTGCCAGTCRCTGAGACGTGCCTGTCAAAGCGTGAATAAGGTTAGGCCTAAAGCACCACCAACAAAAAGGAAAACGGAGAGGAGTGAAGCTCAATGCAAACTTGTCATTTTTATTTGCCCGAGCCCCTAAGTATGAATCAACCTCTGGATGGAAATAGCAAGCTACGACTTCCTGTGGCTCGCTGTGTTATTGTCTGTTCAATTTTAGTTTCTCTTCTGGGAATTCACATAATCGCCTTTGAGTGTTATCTGCCCTGCTAGCTTTGCCTGTAATGAATTTGTTCTCCTTTCCTGTTTTTTAAATAAAAAGACTGGTGCTGCACAGTTGTCAGCACAGCATAACCACCGAGATCTCTCTYGTTGGTGGGAGCAATGACAGGCCTTTATACAGCCCCTTTCGTGGCTCTCTTGAGTTGTTTGCCACCAAGGAAGCTCCACTGCTGGGGTGTCTTGGGGTGTCTTGCAGTCCACCACAGTGCTTGGAGGTTTCGAATCTTTGCCTCAAAGCAAATGGAAGCGCTTCGTGTGTGTCGGTTTTTGGGGGGGATTTTGGGTGCTGCCCAGGGCCACGGCAGGAACGTTTCTCTATTAGACCTCTTGGTAAGTRAGCAGGAGGGGCAAGGGTCTTTGTCTCACACGGGAACAGCGTGTTTCCCGGCGGGACACGGGTCCTTCACTTTGACTGATGTTCCCATTGTAGCGCAGCTCGAGTCGCTGCTCCGCAATCTCTGCTCGGGAGCCTCGCTTCTCCTCTGGCCACTATTTCCTGTAGTTAAGGCTCCCGAGCTGGTGTTTTGTGGCTGGGGGAAGCCGTGGAGTCCTATGACTCGTGGAAGGAGYGGAGATAACGAGCACCAATCTGTCCTTGTCTATCCCCCCGGGATGTCCGGGTGTCCCTGGTTAGAATTTTGCTCTGGATAAGATAGTGGAGGTGTCACGGTGGGGCAGCCCGGCAAGAAAACAATAGCGGGTTGAGTCCAAAAACAAAATCGATCAGGAAGAACATCCCTGGTGTCAGTAAGGGGCAGAGCCGCTCGGAGCAGGTCAAGGCTGGGCCTGTAGCCCTCATCTCTTCAGCTTCTTCCTCTGATAAACCTCCAGGAGAAGTATCACAGTGCTGGTCAGAAGCTTCCCCGAGAGGAGGACTGCGAGAGCCGCGGCGTGCACGAGGGTTTCCCAGCCTGTTGCTTGAGTGGCAACCGTCCCTCGGCCAAGTGGGATGTTCCAGTACTTATTTTTCTCTGCCTGCTTCGTTGTCCAGTTGCAGCCAGCGTCTTCGATGGGTGAGTAAAGAGGCGCTGCCTTCCAGCTTACTTCTGTTCGCCACCTTTAGGGAACGTGCTCAGGCGAAAACCTGGCATGTTAGATAAATGCAATGGTGCAAAATTCCTTCTTTTTGGAAGAACATTCCTGGTGCAGACCCTATTACAAGAATCTCTCCTGCTGAGGTCTTTAAAGCACCGGGGATTCTCCTCTCCCCTAGCAGTGGAAACTCCACGCTGTGTTTTCACCCACGCGCTTGGCAATTTGCAGCTGAATCCAGGGCCGTAATGCAGTGCTGCTTGTTTTATTGCTTATTCTGGTCAGAGCGGAGACCTGCAGGGACACAATACATACAGGATTAACCTTTCTGTAGAACGGCAGACTTGCAGATACTTATTAGAGTCTGGTCTGTTATCCACTGTTTATGTTAAAATGTCAGCTGGGGAATTGGTGATATCATCAGGATTACAAATCGGACAACTTTACGTGACAGCAAATGTGCTTGTGGTGCTGCCTTACCCATGCCAAGCAGAAAGCGTTGGGGAGGAAGAAAATAAGATTGAGCCAAGAAAAATGAAAACCTGGGAGCTCTGGACACTGTTGTACATCTTGTGCAGAGCTCCCCTGCTTTCCTTGTTTGGAGGGAGAGACAAAAGGTTGATTGGTCCTCTTTTCTTGCATTTTTTTCCTTTAAAAAGGAAGAAAGGAAAATGAATTTTCCATGGCCGGTGCTACCCAGACTGCTTGGTGCCCTGGCTGCCAAGGCCTGCAGTGTTTGACAGAGCACTGCCTGCCCTTGCTGCTTGCCTGCCTGCCCTTGCTCCTCCAGAGACACYAGGGCACGGCGGATGCGCTACCCCCTTCCCTGGAACGCCTTGTTTTAGCTCTTCCCGAGCCACTCTGTCTTCATCAGAGCAATTATTGCCTTTGAGTTATCTCCTGTCCATTTTGGAGACRGTAGAATCCTGCTGGATGAGCGTTGGCAGATCCTGTCTGCGAAAGGAYATGGCATGAAAGTTAACTGTGCTGCAGGAACGTCAGCGAGAGCCTTTTGATGTTACCRGGCTAGGAAGCTGCTGGAGGTTCCTTACTTTGCCTTGTTTGGCTTTTAAGGCAAAACAAAAACCTTTAATCTTTAACGTTTGGCAAAAAAAAGCCAAACCCAGTCACGCTGCCACAGCAAAGCACATTGAAGGGAGGGCAGCCCTGAAGAAACTCTCTGCAGCTGTGAGCAAATTGTCCATCCCTTCCTGTCCGAGAGGTCAAGGAGTCCTTTGGAGGACGGGATTCAACAGTGGCGAGGGGAGGCAGGAAAGGCAGGTCGAGTAGCCAGGAACAGCCGAGGTAAAGTAGCCAAGAACTGAGGACCTCCCCAGGATCCCTCTGCAGGTCCCTCTGCCCTTCAGCAGAGCCAGCGGCTGCTTCTGGCGGGAGTAAAACTGCTTCTCAGCCCGTCTCATGAGTGATGGTGCTGGAGATGCCCTTCAAAAGCCAGCCCGGCTTTCTCGCTGCCAGCTTGCCGCTCTGCAGCGCTCTCGTGTCTCCTGCAGCTCTCCTTTATGCTGGACTTGAGGCCAAAGGAAATACCGCCGGGGCCAAGGATGGCGTTAGGACGYTTGCCAAGAGAGGTGGTGTGAGAAGGTGCAAGCTAGCAGGTATTTCAGGAGGAGCTAAATAAGGCTGCCTTGAAATCCCTTCCCCAAAGCATCTGGTTCCCAAGTYGGTGAAGCCCATCAAAATACCGCACCACGGCGTGTCCGCATCTGGAGCGTCTGGCTGGAGACGATGCAATGTCTGGTTTTGGCCCCAAGATTGCATCACCTCATTGTCTAAACGGCACAAATGCTGTGAGTAATTCTGGAACTTGGAGAAAACGTAGCACAGAAAGTACAATGTGCCAGTCCCCAGCCTGTTGAGATGCATTTAATTAGAGTGATTGCTTTTATTAGCCTAATTCTAGCAAATGGCAATCAATTTTCCTTACTCGAGGCAATATTAACATACATTTTGCTTAATAGGGAGTAGCTAGTCATGGGTAAGTGGTGCTTAATCAGGTATTAAGCRTACATGAAAACGTAACCTCTTGACTTTTAGTGAGGAAGCTGCCAAATCAGGGTTAATTATGAGAAAGCTGAATAGGTAACGAATACTTTAATTCCTGTTCTGTGGTTTTGTCCCGTTTTAATCACTTGCAGGAGGTTCAGAGAGGCTGCTGAAGAGGGACGAGCTCTCTGAGCGCTGCATGAGGGGACGTGGAGATGCCACCCAGTCCRTTTGCTTCCATCCTGCCCACGCGTTCCCTCCCAAACGTCTGCTCTCCCACGGAGATGAGGAGGGTCCGTGGCCTCGCAGGGAATGTGGCTGCTGGAGCCAGGCTGCCGGAGCTCATTCTGCCCCGGGATAGCAGTTCCTGAGCTCAGTTGTTCGAAATTGTGTCCTGAAACGCAGAGGAGCTAGTAATGGTACCTGCRGTTATACAGGGCTGTAATGACCACAGCTCAAACGCTCTTTTCCTGTAGGAAAATTCCTGTTGCACCTCTTGCAGGTCGCGTCTTCGCCGCTCCTTTGCTGGGCGATCTCTGGCTTGTGGATGCAGCGACTGCGAGCGCTGAAATGAGCCCGGGGGCGGTTTGTAGAGAGGCTGCAGAGCTGTCTGAGCGTCGGCKCCTCTCCTCCAAGGCCCAAATTACCAGGGACTTGGGCAGAGCCTTGCAGAGCCTCGCTGAGCACCTGGTGCTTGTCCCAGGCTCAGTCTAGTGCTCCCAGTGCATATTTCCCATGGCAAAATCCCCCCCTGAAATTCAGGTTTGCTTATATATATTCTCCTGTCATGCTCTACGGCAGCCTAAGAGCAAGTCCATCTTGCTTAATGTTGTAAGAGCTCTGATAGTTTGCTTTTTCTTCCAAGACATTTAAGCCAAGCTGTCAGAATTTTCCACGAGGCAATTAGTTAGCTGCTCTCGCTCTTCCTCCCCGGAGCCCTCTATCAGCAAGATCCCGTTAAGCCAGGAATGGAAAATTATTTTGCATTTCTTGCCATTGCTCRGTCAGCAGCTGGGTTTGCTGTTCACCTGCTGTCCCCTTCTGTCCTGTTCGCCAGCTCTGGACCCCTGCTCTGCCTACATCAGCCTCAACGAGCCCTGGCGGAACACGGAGCACCAGATCAACGGCTCGCACGGGCAGCCCGCCTGCGACAGCCACATGGCCGGCGAGTGGTACCGCTTCACGGGCATGGCCGGCGACGCCATGCCCACCTTCTGCATCGCCGAGAACCACTGCGGCACCCACGCCCCCATCTGGCTCAACGGGAGCCACCCGCGCGAGGCCGACGGCGTCGTGGCGCGCCGCGCCTGCGCCAGCTTCAACGGCAACTGCTGCCTCTGGAACAGCACCGTCGACGTGAAGGCCTGTCCCGGCGGCTACTACGTGTACCGCCTCGCCAAGCCCAGCGTCTGCTTCCACGCCTACTGCGGCCGTAAGGAGCTGCSCGGGCCCCGCGTGGGGTGGGAGCGCCCGCGTGCCTGGGGCAGGGACCAGCTCCTTCCCCCAGGGCAGAGGGCGGCCTGTCTGATCAGACAGTTTCACTGAAGTGGGTTCTAGTCTTTGCTCGGCCGCTGGGAATCCTGCGGAGCTGAGCTGGCCCTCACGGCGCTGCGCTTGCCGAGGGCCCTCTCGTTTCCCTTGGCGTGCCACCAAAGCCTAAAATTTGCCTGTGTGCCTTGCAGTAATTGAGCCGGGTTGTTCCCGATCAGCTYCAGCGGTTCAGCTTTCCCAACGTGAGCCAGGCCCGGGGCTGGCGGACGGGTTGCAAGTGCAGCAGTGTCAGTGCGCGCGCTCACRGCTTGTGTTGCCAACCTTCTTGTCGTGCCCTAGATTTCTATGACATCTGCGACGTGGTGGATTGCCAGGGCTCCTGCTTGGATACCAACGACTGCACTTGTGCCCCGGGGACGACGCTAGGACCTGAYGGACAGACCTGCCTTGGTAAGGACGGAAATAAGCCGGGTCAATTACTGTTGCTTTCCTTCCCTTTTGTTTTCTGGCTCCCATYTTAGTCTGCTATCTTAAAAAGCAGAATAAAGGAGGAGAAGAGTGATGGAGRTGAGTTTTCCCCCTTGCTGCCTAGAACAGGCCTTATTTCAGTCAATCTCTCCTTGCAGGATGAGATGCAGCATTTCACAACTGAACATGCTCTGCCTGTTCTTCCTTTCCCAACCCACTGGATGCTGAAGACGCTGCAGTGGTTCTAGGCAGACCTCTGTGTGTCTTCTTGCTGTGCTAGGCTGCYTTATCATTGGTACATTATAGGCTTTGAATATGCAGAACTGCTGGTCCAGACTTAGGGGTTCATTGGCAAGCTCACCTCAGGGGTTAGTTAGCCCTTGGGCTTGGTGTCACGGGCCAGCCAGCTCCCTGCATTGCCTTTCGCTTCCTGGAGGCCTGGACCAAGTCATGGTTAAAACCAGTTCATGCCCATCCTGGCCTCAAGAAAACCAGCCCGTGGTGCAGGAGTGCTGCTCGCCACTGCTGTGGGAGAGGAGGGGCTGAAGTCGCTTGGGCAGAACCTGCTGCAGAGCGTCTGTCAGCTGGTGCCTTCACAGGTGTTTTGGTGAAACCCTGCGTGAACCTCAGTTGCCTCCTGCCCAAGAAGAAGCCTCTGCTTTGTGGTACGGTGGCAGCAGTGCCTTCCCCTTCCTTTCTCCTCTCTGATTCCCATTTTGCCTGCAGACAGAGATTAAATCAGGTTGAAGAATGAGAAGCTGGGAGAACAAAGTACCTTTCAGAAAGCGTAGAGGAACTTCAGCCTTTAAAACAGAGAAAATGAAGGGGAATGTTCTGAGCTTTACCAAGAGTTTCAAAAGCTTCTTCTCCTTTCTTTCTCTCTCAATAAATCCTGTCGGCACCCAGGAGGGCTGTAATCTAGAGGCGGATGCAGCCAGCACAGGAACGTGATGCAGATTCTAATCTCTCTTACCCACGTGCTGGTCACGAGGCCAGGAAAATGACTCCATGGCTAGCGCTTCCATCCCCTTTTCCCAGCGATGGGAATAAGGAGCTTCTTAACGACGCGCTGTGGGGTTGTTTTGCAGATGACAACGAGTGCGAGCAGGGCAACGGCGGCTGCAGCGAGCTCTGCGTTAACCTGAAGAACTCGTACCGCTGCGAGTGCGGCGTCGGGCGCACGCTGGGGCGCGACGGCAAGGCCTGCGAGGGTGAGCAGCGAGGAGAAGGGGCAGCCTTCCCCGGCCTCCTGGGAATGCCGAGAATCCCTTCCCGTGCCTCACAGCGCTGGTTCTCTCTGGCTCCTGGCAGCTGAGGTGAAAAGTCGCAGCACTTTCCTGCTTGCCAGTGATGCTATTACCGAAGCATTCTCCTCATCGAAGAGAACAAAGTCTCCCTGTTGTTCTCCCTGCCTGGTTCACGACTCGTAGCCTTCGCTTTTATTTATCTCCATGAGGACGAGAGGCAGCAATGCGCTTGGAAGGCTGGTTGTCCAGACAGAGCCCACAGCAGCAGCTGGAGATGCCAGCGTTTGGCTCGGGAGGTCTGGGTGATTTGGATGAGATTGCACCCTGCTGATAGCTCATTTCTGACAACGTCAGGTTTGGGGTAATGTCTAGACTAGGGTGGGAGGATCTCATTGCTTCCCAGAATAGTTGGAGGGACGAGGGAACTCATCTGGGAGCTAGAGTCAGGATGAGGGCTGCCTTTGGACTTTTTCTGTTACATCTTTAAATTAATACACCTTTTAATTTCCTCTCTGGTAAAAAGGAGGGTGCTTTTCCTGCATTTAATACTGCTACTGGGGATTTTCACAGTCTCATTAGTAGCATTTATTTGTATGGATGGGCACTCAGCTTTGCGAGCCATCAGAGTGTGWGATTTACTTGTGGATCACCTCACAGCTATCGCTGAGGGGAGCGAAAGCAAGAGATGTTCTTGATTGCCCTGTGATGATGATTAGCAATTATACGTGGAGCTGATGGCGATAAGTAGGGTTAAAAATATCTCCAGAATTTCCCTTATAATGTTTTGCCTGCTCCTTTGGCTCACGTGGAGTGCTCAGGCTGCTGTTTTCCATGCCAGSTCTAGGACCGAGCATGGGATTTCCATTGTTTTTTTTGCATTGCATCTAAAAGCCCACAGTTATTTCTGGTGCTGGGCTTAGGGAGAAATATTCTGCCTTTATGATTTGTGGGTGTTATGTGTACAGCTGTTTTGCGGAGAACATCTCACAGTATTCATCCCAGATGACTAAAAAAGTCGAGCATTGGAGATTATTAAAAAAGAAAAAGAAATCATAATATTCCCTTCCTTATGTTCTTTGCAATAGAAAGCCAACAACAACAACTGGTAACTGACTTCTTTGCCCTGGGTTTTCAAATTTTGAGAATACACTTGGAGGGCGTTTTTGAGCTCTTTCCTGCAGATGGAGCCCATATGTCCCCATGGGGTAGAAATTCAAGGAAATTATCCCCTCTTCCCCTCCTCTTTTTTTTTTAAGTAAGAAACAATGTAAAAATACAGATAAAGGGAATGTGTCGGAAGCAGGAAAGGACAAAGCTGAAGGTTGCCTGTTCAGTCTTCTTGCTGAAGTGATTTAGAGCAAGTGATTTAATTTGGTAAACTTTGTTTTTCCCTGAATTCCTTGTTAGCTTCGTGGCGAAATGGCAACCGCACAAAATTGGATGATAAAATTAGGCTTCTATGGCTCTTTCTGGAAGCGAGCTCTCACCTTGCTGCCTCTTTCCTAAAGATTTTCCTGTCTTTTGCAGAAATCGAAGGCTGCCACAACAACAACGGAGGCTGCAGCCAYAGCTGTGTTGAAGTGGGAGACTCGTACCAGTGCGAGTGTCCGCGGGGACTGGTGCTGTCCGAAGATAATCACACTTGCCAAGGTGGGTCAACGCGTCAGGCTGTGCTGAAATAGGGCAGAAATTCAAAACAGTGCTGGGTGAAGATGAGCTTTGGAAGGGACCTCACTCGTGCAGGGTTTGGGTGAGAGGTGGTAATGTTTCTGATTCATCCCTTGCACTTTTGCTTCTTGTTTTTGTTGTGTTCCCTTAGTTTCTCTTTTCCAGTTTAGTTAACGGAGCCTGGCTGAGAATGAGAGASCGCCCCAAATTGAATGCCTGCAGATATGGCTCTTTTTCACACTAAGCAGGAGAGCAGAGACCCAGCAGAGACCCTGCTGAGCGCATCTTGCATCACAGGCAGCTTTGGCAGCCATCACTCACAATTAAGACTGCTTAACATCTCCCTTTATACTGCTTTGCTGCAGCTGTGTGTGCTTTTGGCATTTTTCTTTGCCATTAGAGCTGAAATTTTCCATGCCTCTCTTTAATTTCAGTTAAAAGGGTTCGGCCGCTTCCAAGAGCGGCGTTACAGAGCACAGCATCTTTCACCTGGGTTAAATATCTGCCCAGTCGTTTCAGGAAACATTTCCATGTCTCGAAAGCAGGGGGCTGGTTTTGSTATTGAGCATTCCTGCTGTCCCTTGGAAAAGCACCCAGGATAGTGTCTGAAAAGCCATGGATAGTTATGCTGACTAGGGGCAAGYCTTATCCTTGGATAACCAACCTTCCATGAGGCCACTAACGAGCGGCAGCGGGGCTGGTTTGCAGCGCTGCCTCTCATAAGGCAGGATCACTTGTTCTCTCACATTTTGTGAATTTATGGCCCTATCCGGTGGTCTGCAGTAGTGAGCAGATATATATATATGAGAGAATATATCTGGAGCCGTACTGGTGCGATTTTTATGGCATCTCATCAAGTTTATAGTGATGTAATTAAGAGTGCAGGGCAGACCCGGTTGCCTGAAGCAATTGGATCCGCTTCCTATCAACYCTCCCCTGCACTGCCTCGGCTCAGGGCAAATATCAATCTTCTTGCAGAGCAATCAATGACCTGGCTGCGATTTGCACACGGGGACACCAGCCAAAGGAGCACTTGAAATTCTGCAACCCGTTTCCYTGCCCTGGTACCCCGTCTCCTTATGCGGCACGATGCTGAAATRCCTTTTCTCTGCTCATGCTCAGCCCTTTTGTGTAGCTCTGTCTCCTTTGAGCTCTGCTCAGTTATCCCTGCTTGCTAATGCAGTAGAAGTGAAGGAGCTTCCTCCTCTTCCTCTGGTTTTCCATCCTCATGGCATTAGGAGAGCACATTGCTTTGGGCACACTGCGTGCTGTTGAGCGTAACACCTTGGAAGTGATGGCTYTAATAAAAGCTGCTCCCTGCACGTGCGTGGGAGCCATTAAAAATACTGGCACACAGAGATAACAGTATTGGGAGCTTATTGGGAAAGAAAAAAGAAAAAAAAGAGTTTGGTAAACTAATATATTTGCAAAAAAAAAAAAAATCTGATTCTGGAGGGGTTTTGTTCCAGCTGAGCAGGGACCAGGCTATGAGCAAAAGAACATTTGCCATGGATCTAATGGAATAGGCATGCATGGGGATGCCTATAAAAAGGGATATATATCACATTTACTTTTTTAATTGAAAATGATTCCCTCTTCTTTCCTATTTCATTTTGTCCAATCACTACTTYTTGTCCTATTTTTTTATATAACCAAATTCTCATTAAAAAAAGAAAAAAGAGCTCAAATAGAAATCGGCTTTATGAAAATTGAAAGTAAATTGGAAGGAAGTGGAATGAGCTAATTGAGATTGCATATGTCAGAGATAAGTTTGTTGCATATAAAAATGTGAATTATTATGACCTTTCAGGCTGCTGCTGCTTTGGATGGGTACCTATATGGAATTACTCTGCCTTGTTTTGGCATGTTCTGGCTTTGATGTAAAACCCTTATAAAAGGATTTTTCAGAATGGCTTTGCCTGGGGTGTTGTGGAGCTGATATCCATGTCTGGAAAAGACTCTCTCCAGGACGTAGCAGTGCTAGAAATATCAATCAGACCTTTGCTGAGTATAAAATATAGCTTGGAATATTGCATAGCCAAGCTGCTGCTGCAAGCATAGCGGTCGTCCTCGTTTTTGGGGCATGACCAGGAGAATTTGGGGTAGCGGTCGATCAGTTTGTGTTGCATGGACAGGGATACAAGACAGACAAATAATAAATGCAACATCCTTTTTTTAAATTTTTTTTTGCCCTCAATAACAATAAATAGAGCCCTTCCTTGGCCCCTGATGGCTATCGAGTGTTTATTGTTGTTGTGGGAACTTCTSTTGTAGTTCCAGTGCTGTGCAAGTCGAGCTCTATCGAGGTGAGCATCCCGAAGGACCTGGTCGGAGGSCTGGACCTCTCCCTCATTAACACTTCCTGCAAAGGAGTATCCAACGGCACTCACGTCAACATCCACTTCTCCTTGAAGTCCTGCGGCACTATCGTAGACGTACGTACACCCGCTGCCCTCCTGGCGCCCGGGATCCTTCAGGTTTGGGGGCTGCTTGTAGCTTAACTGGGGAGGAAGGTTGATTTAGCTGCAYAGTCGATGTGAGAGGTCACAGTTGACAGCAGAGGCCCTTGGGTTGTAGTTTATGTCTGATGTTCCTGAGCAAGGTGAACCTGGAGAGGTGCTTCTCTCCACAGGTGGTCTCCCCTTCCCCTTAACTCYCTTTCCTCGCTGCAGGTCATAAACGACAAGATCATTGCCACCAATCTGGTGACCGGCTTGCCGAAGCAGACGCCGGGCAGCAACGGGGACATCATCGTGCGCACCAGCAAGCTGCTCATCCCGGTGACCTGCGAGTTCCCGCGCCGCTACACCATCTCCGAAGGCTACGTGCCCAACCTCAGGAACTCCCCCTTGGAAATCATGGGCCGCAACCRAGGCGTCTTCCCCTTCACTCTGGAGATCTTCAAAGACAAGGAGTTTGAGGAGCCTTACAGGGACTCCCTTCCCACCCTCAAGCTTCGGGACTCGCTGTACTTCGGTATCGAGCCGTTGGTGCATGTCAGTGGCCTGGAGACCCTGGTGGAGAGCTGCTTTGCCACCCCCACCTCAAAAATTGATGAGATCTTGAAGTACTACCTGATCCAAGATGGGTGAGTTGACCATTCCCCACTTTTTCTTTCCCCATAGTGGCTTTTATATAATATAAATCAAAAGATTCCACAGCTGGAGCTCCCCTTTCTTTCCCTTCTCTCTCTCAGCYGAGCAGTAAAGGGATTCTGTTCATGCAAGTGCCATAGTCCATTTCCGTGGCTGTATAATTAGGAAAACCRTCTTTCTCTGGCTGCCAGGCTACATCATTTGCCAGTGCGGCTGCTGCTGACCAATCCCATGGGACTGTCCTGCAGGTTGCAGGACGCTGCTTCAGCTTCTCTCTGACACAGATCTCCGCAGCGCCTTGTCCTAGGCTGCAGTTCCTGCGGGCCTGATGTTCCTGCAGCTTATGAACAGGCTTGTAGTGAGAGGTTTGATTTAACGACTCCCTGGCCGTGCCTTGAGACTCCTTCGTTTCCCATGCCAAGGGAAAACAATGGGCGCTTGGAACAGGGGTCAAAACCTGAGCTGAATAACGAGAGAAAGCTGCAAATGCAGCTTGGTCCATCTGCCAGAGCAGCAGCTGGGGGATTCGCACTGAAACAGGCTCAAGAGCTCTTTGTAAAACACATTTTTCCTCCTGGCAGGGACAGCCTGAACAGCCCCTTTGGTCCAGTTATCCTGCAGAGGGCATTAAAACATCACGGAAAGGAGAAGCGGGYTGGACCGGGCTGCCTGGCGCTGGTCCAGCACCGTTATCCAGGGCCCCCGCCGTGCTCTGCGTTTTAATTGCTCCGCTCGCCTGGAGCAGAGGCTAATGATGGGCTCCTGGGCAAACTGGGGCGCTTTGTCTCCTGCTCGGCTGGCGGCAATTAAAAAGTGAAATTAGCTGACCCCGCTGCTGGTATTGCCCTGCTCCAAAGAGTTCTGTAATAGCCCGTTATCCTGCTGCCAGCCCAGCCCCTAAAGCCCCAGGCAATAAGCATGAGGTTTCTAATTGGTTTGGTTACTTAGCATCCGATCCACAGGAGTTACYGGCAGCTGAGACTTCCAGAGTGAACTTCTACATGAATCCCTTCATCGAGAGGATAAACTGTAGCTGGAGGTGAYGGGAGTTTCCTCTTGCTGCTGGGAAGGGCTGTCACTGAACTGCCAATGGGGATTTGCCCAGAWCCTCTGCATCCAGCCTGGCCAGCCCACCCCGAGCCCATTTTCCCTCTACTGCTCCYGTCCTTCTGCTTTCTCCAAAGACAAATAAATAAAAGATTGCGTGGATGACAAACGTTGGAGCTCTCTGGGGTATCTGGAGCAAGGTGAGGGCAATCCCTGGTGCTCCAATAGAGCCCCAGGCTGCCATGGATCTGAGCAGGAGGTKAAGGTGGCTCCGTGCACAAGGCTGGTCCCACGTTAGTCCTTTGGGACTTGAGATGGCCCCACATACGATGCCAAGGGACTTGGTCCCTGTCCCTGGGAGGTTGCTGAGCTCTTCTGGTCGTGCTGCAATATATTTTTGGCAACCCTTCCTAAAACACATACTTGGGACCTCTTTGGTTCCACCTTGCTCTTCCATTTTCCCTCTCTTTCCCCAGACTAGTAGGTTTCTACTCCCACTATGGAGCATATCCCTACCCATAGGGCTTGGTTTGAGCTGCTGCCCCCAAATCACCACAGCTTACACGCTCACAAGCAGGGGAATGCCTCTGAGTTGACTTTACAACCCCAAGGCTTGGCCAGTCCCTTATGGGAAGCCTTTAACTGATGCTCCTCGCARTGARGCACCTTGAGGAGTGATCCTTTTAYAAGCAATTTTATACAAAACAACTTAGTAGCATCTAGTGTAGCTGTGGCGAATTTGAGCCATTCAAGCAAGTCCACTGAGAAGTAAAGAAAACTATAAATGCTATCAAACAAAGTGGATGTAGGTTTTGTGGGGTGTTTTCTTCGTAATCTGTAATATTTTAGTAACATGGACAAAGGCTCCTTCATTTTAAGCATCATTATGTGTCCCCGATGCACCTAATATATTATAGATGTTGAACAGTGGTGCTGATCACTGCAGACTGTAGCACGAGAAGGTGAAACGTGGATAAATTTGCAGCTCTCTGGCAGTCCCCCTGCCAAAGGGACAGGGCTGTGTCCCGCCAGCGCTGCTGCTGAGCTGCTCTTGGTCTGGAGATGCGATCGTCTTCAGCGTTGTTTTTTCCCCAGCATTCCCGAATTTTCTCCTGTGACCAAAGAGGAAGTAGCTTAGCCTGGGGGAGCCAAACTCTCCTACTCTTTTTCAAGTTAAGTAGCTGAGATTTTTTTCGTTCCTGCCTGTTTTTCCATTTCTGGGAAGCCCATTAAAGGCCGTCCCTTTGCTTTCCGCAGCTGCGTTTCTGATGATTCAGTGAAACAGTACACGTCGAAGGACCATCTTGCCAAGCACTTCCAGGTCCCCGTCTTCAAGTTCGTGGGCAAAGACAACAAGGTGAGCTCAGAAAGCACCACTCGGCTCTGTAGCTTGGCTCTCTTCTGCTGCCTGTCTCCTCTGGCTCTTGGAGCCCCAAAGGCCCTGCAGGTTTCCAGGTATGAGGCCCCCACACTGATGAGTTCAGTGTGAAGCCTCATTCTGGGGCAGAAGTGCCACGGCTGAAGGATAATGCTGCCTAACGCATTTAGCTTTTTTCTTCTGTGCTRGAGGAAATCAGGTCTTTCAGTCACTCTTGGTATGCTCAGTACTAGCTGCAGAGCCTCAGGAGGGCTAAAAGGATTGAAGTATTTCTAAATTCACCCGTTCCTCTGGCCCTCTGATTGCCACTGCTGCCTCCATGGCACCTCCTTTGGGRCCCATGCAACGCGTTGTGCTTGAAACCTCGCTGTCGACCGCGCTTTCACAACTGTTTACATTCGGAATCGCTGCYTGCAGGGATCTTGCTTGCTCTTCTTGTCATTTAGAGGGCAGAGAGCAGCAGTCCTGTCACAATGTGCCTTACTGTGCAGAAAGAATAGGCAGCTGTCTCCATGGCCTTTGCACTCTCCTCCTTTCAGCCGCCAGCCTCGGCCCCTCGTTGGCCTGTGGTTTTGCTCCTCAGTCTTCCATCTCCATGTGTTTTCTCAGCCYGTGTCACCCTCTTGCATGTTTCCCTCAATCCATCTCCACGTGAGGCTTCYCATGGTCTTGGCCTTCTTCCCACGCTTCAAATCCACACGTCCCTCTGGATGTTTTCCTACCTTCTTCTGAAGGTTCCTGCCGTGCACACTGACTCTGCTGCTGTCTTGCCACCCGCAGGAGGTTTTCCTGCACTGCCGCATCCTCGTGTGCGGGGCGCTGGACGAGAGCTCCCGCTGTGCCCAGGGCTGCCGCAGGCGGATGCGCAGGGCGGCCGACGCGGAGGACGAGGAAGAGGAGGCAGCCGGCCAYGTGGCAAACCACGTCCTCACGGGGGGTCCCATCAGAATTGACTTGGACGATTAACACCCGCTTGCTCCGCCTGCCAGCGACCGTCTGTCTCCCATTCCTTCTTCCGTGGGCCTCTGAGAAATGAGGTATTTGGTGAAGCCCCACTTGAACCTCCTCTGGACTTGTTTCTCCGATGGCCTCCTGCTTTTCTGTGAAGAGTCTTAGATACATGAGACAGAATAACTCAGTCCTACCTGCCCGCGGTGTAGTGGTGTTTCCTCTTGCATTTAGCGTATCGGTGTCTTCTCTTTTCCCCACTCAGCAGCCTGGTGGCTTTTSTAAGTGTTATAGTGCCTTTGTTGTAAGAAAAAGATAATTAAAAACCTACCCACCCCCCAAGTGTGCTGCTACCAAGTCTGTGGTGGAGAGGTGCAACTCGCTGCGCTGGAAGCGACGGGGGCATTGGAGCAATGAGCCGCACAAGGGATTGCTCCAGTCATCGCTTCTGCAGTGAGCTCCAAGCCGCATCGCGGGGGTGGTTGGAAAGAGTCACAAATCACGTCAGCTATCTTCCCTTTCACAGATTTATTACTTCGAGTGATGAAGGTTTCAAAGAGGAACGGGCACTTCCTGGGCTGGGATGGTCACGGTGYTTTTTAACGGCTTCCCGGCTGTGTTTTCCTGCCTTGGGATTAAGTGTGTATATGCAAGCGTGTTAGACTAAGTTAAAATATTTCTGTGACAATAAATAGGTGTGAGTGGAARGACACTCATGTTGATGTCATGTAACTACAGGTGAAAGGAAAACCAAATGAGAAAGCCTCCCTCTCGCCTCGCCCTGCGTCTCCTGATTCTGCTGACTCACTCACGCTTTTAGGCACAATTTCTTSCTGTCTCTTTTTTGTTCAAGCAGCTGAACGAACTTGTTTTGATAAAACAAGAGCTGGGAGATGGACTGAATTAGCCAGTGACTCCAGAGGAGGAGAGGGAGAGCCTGGGCAGGTTGGTGCTTGGTGCCGAACAGCAGGAAATGTCCCTTGTGCCGCAGGCAATGGAAGCGTTTTTCCAAGTCTTTGGAGGTTACTGTTTGAGGCACTGTTAGCAGGAGAGGTCATGCTGACCAAACGGGATGGCTGTATCAGCGAGAGTCAACAAAGTCACCAGGGAGCCGTGAGGGCGAGCGCGGCGCTGGAAATAGCAGCGTGGATATAAAGGTGACCCGAGGTTTGCGTGTCCTTTCCTTCACAGGATTATCGAGTGGTGTTCTTGACTCACTGCCGCCACTTAAAGACTCAGAATTGTCACTGTGAAGCAGCTTGTGGGGTTTTGTTCAGATTGCTACTGCTTAGCTTTGTAGTGAAGAATGCAGCTCTTCAGCAGCTGCTCTGTGTGCAGCAGCCTGGAAAGTGCTTGGGGATGAGAGGTGGTCTGAAATGAAAACATGAAGAAATTGTGATTTATRTTAGTGGTGCCACTGACTGTGAACAGAGGGATTCTGTTCAGAACCTTTCAATTGCTCTTCCCTATCCTTTTCTGTCATCACTTGCTTGACTTGGCTTTAATTCAGTATCGCAGGAGCTAAATTCTTGAAGGCGTTTTTGGTATACAGTTTACGCAAGATGCAGTTTTTAAATTGTATCATTTTAMCCATAAGAGTGTGCTCACATTTCAAACTGGCAACAGGCACCATTTCACCAGCAAGATTCAAAGTGCAGGAAAAGTCTGGAATGAGGAATGTTTCCTTCCTCTCCCAAGCCAAAAATACCTCTTTCTTAGGCAGATGCCCAGACTGTCCAYCCAGCTCTGAGGAGATACGTGCTGTGCTGGAGCTTGGCATTRCAGTATTCACTCCCCACTGGAGTGAGCACAGCTAGGAAAGCGTGTCCTTGCATCCCATCGGTGGAAATCAAGATCCTCCTTGATGGAAAACATCCCAGAGCACCCGGTGCGATCGTTTGTATTGTCCTGTTTTCATGTCTACTTCCTATTTTCCTGTTGTTTCAGGCTACTTGGGGTGAGATGAATGTCTCATCACTGTTCACTGTAAAGCAAAGATGCCTGGCAAGAACAGGACTTAAATAATTTATAGCTCCATGCATGCATTTAAACACAGAAACTAGAAGAAAAGTAACTGAGAAAGACTCTTTTGTTTTTTTTAAAGAAAATTTCCCTTCTGTAGCCTCAACTTTTCCGTGGCAGATGGAAGAGCATAACCATAAATATGTTTGCAAGGCTTGCTRAAGGATTTATGTGGTGTGGCACGGGGACCCAGCAGTGACTTCCTTTCAACMAGAAACGCAGATGAAAGCTGTCTGCAAATGTTATATGCAGATTAGTTTCTAAATACCACTTARAATTCTAATTTTATCTGAAATAAAAGCTCCTGATAACAGATGGAAATATTAGCCCCATTTTGCATGAGCATGAAAACGGTTCTTCAGCTGGCAGTCTTGGCTGCACAGAGGTAACAAATAAGCCCTGCCATCTGACAGAGAAGCCCTCAGAATTTTGCAAAATCTCAGGCAGTGCAACTGTGAGCCTCCTGTTCCCTCTGTGCCAGAGAGGAGGTTGTGACACCCAACTGCTTTGTTTAAAAAAGAAAAAAAGAAAGAAAAAACAAGGCGGAACCTAAGGGAAAAACTTTGTTAAATGGCAAAGGAGAGAAATAATTAAACAGACAGTTCATATCTGGCTGAAAATAGGAAGCCTTTCCTGAGACTGTGGGAGAGGCCTAGAGGTGCACAAGAGATGCTGCCAATTGCTGTGTTTCAGCTCAAGCCAGTGGGCCTTGGTCTCCTACTGCCCCTGTCGCAGCTACCTAGAGCCCTTCCCACATTTACCAAATCCCTGGATGTTTTTAAAAGAGTTTTRGGATCCGTCAGGCACTTAAGCAGGCAGGATTGTCCAGGGGCGTAATGATGGGATGGCAAATGTCAAGGATGGCTGTGAGCAAGATAAGGAGAGCAAATTATCCCTCCTCTTCGGTCCGACACCGGCGGTGGTGGGAATGTTTAAATAGTGTGGTCGTGGACTGGGGTTCTCAAGGGTGGCAGAAACCTCATGCAAATTGTAAAATTGCAAGTAAGAAAGGTAAGGGGCAGGGGGAGCCAATACACACGTGTGCTTGAGGCCAGCACACAAACAAAGCCTCTCGTTTATGACCAGCGCCACACTCTGCTTGCAGCTGTAGGGGAGAATTGGCATTTGGATCATTCAGGCTGATGGTCCTGGAAAGGGAAAGGGCTGTTGGACTGTGGCTGTGACRGACAACAGGCAGCGCTGCCTCCTCTCCATAGACAGTCTTCCCTTCCACAGCCCTCTGCCCGGGAGCCATGACCAAGACACGTTGCTCGCCCGTGTCCTGGACAGAAAGCGGTGCCACGTGTGAGAGGGGGCGCTTGGCAGGGGGGGCCATGGCGCTCTGCTCTTCCTCACAGTTCATCGCGCTCTTCCTCGCTGCAGATGCAGGCGCTCCGCTGGCTGTTCATGAAGGGCCGGCAGCCCAGGGTCCACACGGCATTGAACACTGTGTCTGCGACGGATTCACAAGCTGTCAGAGAAAGGCACGTCAGGAACAGGCCCTTTAGCAGCACTCCTGCGTCCTCTGGCACCCGGGACAAGGTGCTGGAAGAGTCCAGCACCTGCTTGGGTCAGGCCCRGAGCATGAGCTCTGCTCCACCTTAACAGGGCCCATCTGCTGGCATAGGCTGAACTGAAGAGAGGCAAAATGTCAGCTGAAAATCTCCAGTTAGGAAGGGTGTTGGCTGCAAGAGGGGGCGTGGATAAGGGTGACTGTGAGAGGCTGGTCTGGCCGTGCACAACCCTCCTCCCTGCCCTCCGTTGTTCTCGCAGGGGACCYGAACTCACCTTCCACCTTGGAGACGAAGCCCAGGCTGCGCTTGAGGTCCGAGCAGATGGAGTGGAGGCACCAGCGGAACTTGGCGTCGCAGCGGTATTTGTTGGCCCCRCAGGTATCGTAGCAAACGTCCAGCTGGTTGCAACACTTGGTCATGGCGGGGATGCCCAAATCTAACTGGGGAGGGAAGGAAAGAAGGGTCAGCCTGGCCACGACCTGCTCTTTGGCCTTGCTCCTCTGCTAGAGGTGCTGTTAATGCCATGTTCCTCCCCCAGATGTACTYGTGAGGCCTAGATCCAATACATTTGGTCTTATCGCTGGAGTGACTGGAGTCATGAGCTTATCCCAGAGTTTTCCTCATTTTGGCCTTCCTTTTCCTCATTTTTGTCTTCCTCATTTAATAATTAGGAGATGAGTTTTTCTGTGCCGAAGTAAGGAGGACTTACCACAAAAATGCCCCCAAGCTTTGCAGTAACATGTAGCTTAAAGAGCTAATCTAATTGAAAATTTACCCATAATGAGGAGGGTTTTTCAGAACAGGTAAGTGGTTAATTGCTGCAGACTTCATAGGCAGCCCTAACGCACCAGCTAAATTGAGATTCCTGCTCTTAAAGTCTCCCAGGAGGGCTTTTTTCCTGATGCTTCCGATATACTTTGATTTCATTAATTGCCTTTAAAATCACAAGTGGAATGCAGCATTAAAGGCCATGGGTTTATTCCAGTACTCAGTGGAAGCAAAAGGCCTGGGAGGAGATGGAGTCCCAATTGCGGAGAAGGCTTTGGAGGCTATGTTGGAGTATCCTGGTAGGTCACTGAGGGCGTTCCCTGTCCCAGGGACACCGGGAGTGGATCCAGGCCTCCACAAAACACATTCCTCCMCCCTGGGCACTTTCCCTTCCCCAAATTAGTAGTTGGTTATTGTGGTTAGCAGATTGCATSAGTTAGGAGCGATGGGTTAGGCAGTACATACACTTTGGGGTACCTTGAGCCCCAGAAAATAGGAGCTGCAGCCATTYGGTTCCTGAGGCTTGTACTGAGGTCGTGGCATTGGGGCTTTCCCTGAGAAAGAAAGACAAACGTTAGGAAATGGCACCAAAGAGCAAGGAGCAGCTCCTCTGGTTTGCATCCCCTCCTGCAAAATTGTGTTTCGGGTTAAATTTCTGCTTCACTAAGCACTCAGAATGTATACAGAACATATAGAGATATAAACTAGGTCTAATCTAGCCCTTAGGACAGGGTCATGTTCTTTCAAGCTCTATTTCCACTGTTTTCTTCTTGTCAGCGCTGATAATTATTTAAGCCTGKTTTTCCCCATTTTTCTGTCAAGGTACCTGAAGTACCAGTGCTAATACAGCCATAAATCCACTGTGTTCTTAAGAAAGTGACACAGGCAAAAGGCTCATTTTTCCAAGCGCCTCACAAGGTCGTATGCAGGAATGTCCTCAGCATCTTCTAAATTAAAAACCTGCTGGAGCCAAGTGGTTTAAACAACAGATTTGCACCAAGCAAACAAACTGAAATCCCATCCGTCTGTGAAAAGCTTGTAACCCATTTCCTGCAACCTGATGAAAATTCAAAGTGCACCAAGGCTTTAACTGGCCACACGCCAGGATAAAGCTCCCTAGACATAAATTTGTAGCTCTCTAGGCCTGGGGTATATGCGTGGGGTCATATTTTTCAGGATTGACTTGTAATATGGGAGAAGTTCTGTTCCTGCTGCACATAGTTATGGGGTAAGGTGGGAAGTCAGAGCAGGAGAGAGAATGATTTGGGGTGTAGAAACAGTGTTTTTTCCAGAGAAAACTTACCATTAAGCTGAAGTTAATGCTAATTTGTAATATTTTAGAAAGGTAGTTTTAGTAAAAGAAATCTCACGTGAGGGTTGTATCGATGCACAGTATTGAAGTGCCTGGAAGACGACTCCGTGTTGGAAACGTTCTCCCTCCTCTCCGAAGAGAAAAGCTTAATCATTTCTGAAGTGCACTTCTGCGACCTCTCTCGCTCAGCTAGATAAAGTCCAAGGCACCGTAATTAACCTCTCTCCCTCATCCGGTTTTCTAGCTAACGCCGAAACAGAAGCAAAGCCCAAAAAGGCATCTCCGACTCTACGTGAACTCCRTCTACTCGGTGCTCTTGTTGCCATCGATTGCTTCCCCTTCCTACAGGTCYATCTGTGCAGGAGAAGGGGGTCGGCAGGTCACATAGACTATTTGGCCATTGCTATTTGGTCAGGTGCCTGTTGTGGTGGGTCTGCCTGATAAGGAGGGATACTGGGAATCCCTGGCCAGGCAGCTGAAGGAGGGAGGGGCGGGATTTAGCACCSTCTCGGGTTGTTTTCCCCCTCGTTGCTGCAGAGGTTTAGCAAGGAGGAGTAGGCACCTGCCGGCAAATATTTGTGTAACCCTGAAGTGCTGCATCAGGGGCCCATCCATCAACTTGTTTGCCCGTCAGGCCGCGCGGAGAGTGCTGAAGAGGCAGGAGGAGAGTCCAGCCGCCCGAGGAGCTGCAAGGTTAGTTCTGAACACGGGTACGGCAGTTACGGGTGAGCCCTGACCTTTACCACGAGGGGGGGGAAAAAATAAAAAAGGAAAAAAAAAATCTATTTACCGCATTCCCTGTTTCCAGTGACAGAGCAAGGCACCGTTTCCACCGTGTGCCCTGGGGACAGCGCAGGCGGGACCCCAMGGGGATGAGCAAGAGGTTGGTGTCCCTCGGCATGAGCCCCACAACGGGCTCCCGGACGCCATTTCACACCCTCCCCCTACCCCAGGCTCTCAACGACCGTTAACGGCCCCCGCGAGGCTCCAACGGCCGCGGGGCTCTCGCGCCCATTGGCTGCCCGTGCCCCCTGCGCCCGCCCCCAGGGCAGCAGCAGCCAATCGGCGCTGCCGCTGGGGCGTGACGGGCAGCCGCGTGCCGAGGCCACGAGGCGGAGGTAACGGTCGGCGGGGCCGCGGTAACGGYCGCGGCGCCGGGAAAAGGAGGCTGAGGACGCGGGGCTGCTGGGCCGAGGTGCCCGGCTGGCTGTGGGGCCGCGGAGCTGGGCGGGTGGGTGCCCTGTGGGGCCGTGGAGCTTGAGTGCCGGCTGGCAGAGCGGAGGGGACGTGGCCGCCACGCGGAGGGGATGATGGGCTTGCCGCAGGCCTCGGGGTGCGGATTGCTCTCTGAAGGAAACGAGGGGCATTTCTGAAGGAAATGAGCTGGCAGGGGCAGCTGTGAATGAGAGGTGTGTGAATTCTGCCCCCATGACCAACCAAACTCTTCCATTTTTGGTAAATCTCCAAGTCCAAAGCGAGCAGCAGCTGCCTCATTCCACCTTAAGTACTAAAGGTTCCTCCGTAGTGATGGGCMGCCTTGTTTACCTTGCTGTTATCTCCCCTCCTCCTCCCCACTTATTAGTCAGCTTGCAGCTGCTGAATAATGGCGCTCCGAAGGTTGCTGGGATCATGGCCACCGGGGATGTCCACAAGCCCTTCTGGGTCGGGCCTGCACACGCTGYGTGTCCTTCCCTCGCTGCCTACGCGCCTTCCTCTCTTCATGCTGCTGGGCCGTGTGATTACCTACAGGTCCTTCCATAAGACYTGCATCCTACCG
The DNA here is from genome assembly GCA_003342815.1 of Eudromia elegans. NCBI lineage: Eukaryota > Metazoa > Chordata > Aves > Tinamiformes > Tinamidae > Eudromia > Eudromia elegans. The sequence continues at coordinate 202,393 of PTEX01000052.1, read as the reverse complement.
TCCTCTGTCCCACTACCCCAAAGTACACAGTAATCTCAGGATGAGTCTGTGCTTGGTCGGGGAAGGATGTGGATTGGGATTCCCCGAAGCGGCACCAGAAGAGAAGCTGYGTCTCCCTGCAGTGACTTTTCTGTGACAGGCACCATGGATGGCCAGGTCACAGACACAAGTGTTGTGAGTTTTCACATATGGGGAAGAGGGGAGAGGGCAGGAAGAGAGGAGCCAGCAGGAGCTGGGTGCRGAAGTGGAGGCTGGTGCCACAGCCCTGAGGGCCCCGGAAGCGTCGGGTTCGGAAGGTAGCAGAGCAGATGCAGTGGCAGAATACAGCAACCCGCAAAATTTGTAGCCGTGATGCTTTTATAAATCACCCATGCTGAGGGCTCACACCCCAAACTGGCTGACGGGGTCTGTTGCAGCAAGCACAGTAGTCGGCAGACCCAGCTGTGGAGTATTTTGTGTCAAGCCCGTTAGGGTGGAGACGCCCTTCACTTACCGTATCGACATCTGTACTGACAAACTCCGTTCTTGCCCCCGAGCAGTTCCAAGAAGGAGTCAAAGTAGCTGTTGACCGCTTCGAAGCTGTCCCGGATGGCCCTGATGCCCCAGTCCGAGGAGAAGGAGGAGGAGGAGGACTCCGCTGYGGGAGTGTTGTGGACGGCGCCCTCCTGGGTGGCTTCCTCAGTGCACTGCCCTAAGCCCAGACCCAGGCACAGAATTGCTGCCTCGAAAAAGAGCCTCATGCTGCAGTGCAGGGCCCTGGAGCCCTTGCGCGCACGGATGTGCGGGCCGGGAGGAGTGGGGCTGAGCCGCGTGCGCGCGGGGCAGGTGAGCACCCCTCTCCCTGGACTTTAAACGGCGCAGGGGGAGCCGGGATGAGSTCACGGCAATCAGGGACCAAAGTGCACTGCGGAGATTTGCTCCAAGTTCGTGTCACAGAGAAGTCCCGGGATTTGGGTTGGCGCAATCCCGCTGGAACAGGTCACCCTTTGCGGTGCCGGGGCTTTCTCTGCTGTGTGGAGGCCACGTCCCCGTTCTAGGGGAAAGCCTTTCACGGAGGGGCTGGAGCGGGATCCCCGCAGCCCCTCGCGGTCGTAGGGAGCAGGAGAGGCCTCAGCCTSTCCCGTTGCCCGGGCTGCCCCTTCCCTCCCCTGCCTGTTGGGAGGTGGAGGAGCTCTCTCCCTCCAGGCTTCCTGCTGCTGCCRGGGCAGTGGGAGCAGTGGTCCCCTGGCAGACAGGAGCACTCCTTGCTCATACCCAAGGCTTCCTGGCCGAGTGTGTCAGCACAATAGCGCCTTGCAGACAGAGCAGCTCTGGGGGCCATCACTGGCTCCAAGAGCCAGCTTTGCAGAGGCCAGCTCTGTTTGTGGAAGTGTCCAGGCCTCCCCGTGGAGGCTCTCTAGAGATCTGGGGAGCGGGACTTCCAAATACACCGCAAACACGGGCGCAGATCCTGACGTTTCGTTGGGTTGCAGGAGACGGCAGYGGTGCCGCTGCTTCTGAAACGGCAGCGCTCTGCAGCGCCCGACTGCYGGCATCCTCCTGCAGCCTGCTCCCGTGTTCCACATCCAGGAGGAGGAGGAGGAGGAAGCACCGCTGCATCTGGGATTGTCAGGTAAACTGGAAAAACAAAATGGGCCGCCCTCATTAGAAGTTGTTATCAGCACGTGCTGCCAGAGGGAAAACTGGGTCCGGCCGTGCCGTGCTTTGTGCTGTACTGTGCGGAGTGTTCGTGTCCATGTTGGCTGAATCTCCACCCTGTGCAACGTGCTGGATTGCAGCTCCTGGCCTCAGGAAGAGTCTGGCAGAAATTAATGTAAAAAAGACCAAAACAGCTTTCAGAAGCCACTTGGAAACATCCTGCAGAGCCACTGGGTGGTTGTGCTTGCGCTGTGCTTTTGTGCTGAGCCCTTTACAGCTGCTCTGGGGTTAGTTGCAGAAAATGGCTTTCTTCCTCCTCAGTGGCTGATCCTTGTGCTGTTGAGTGTGGGCAGCGAGGGGAAAGTGGCTGGGCAGGATTGCAGGGAACGCAAAGTGCAGCGACTGCTCCGTGAGCTGTGCAGCCCTGGGCAGGGGCGGGCTCTGTGCAGAGGCAGCCAGGACCATGTGCAAAATCAATTGGAATTTGCTAGGGAAGCTAAGCAGGGCAGAGGAGGAGGGGGGAGTATCCAGCAGCACACAATGTGGGCAAGGAGGAATTGGAGACGTCCCTGTTAGTCAGGCACTTGTTATCTGGGCTCAGAGATTTGGGGTTTAATGTCTCTTGTGGCTTCACCAAGAATGTGGCAGCCCCTTCATCCTGCCCTGGGGATGACCCAGCCTCTTTCCTCCTCCTGCTTCCTTCCACTCTCCTCACTATCCTCTGGAGACATTTGGAATCCAGCTGCAAATAGCTTGGTTGCACCCAAATTCCGAGATGTAAAGGCAAGAAAAAGTTGGATGCAGTAAAAGTAACAAATGCAACACCCTCTCCATTAATGCCTCCCCACCCACCCCCGCAGTTATCTCAGTGCAGGGAATCACTGCGGAGGCTCAGCAGAGGTGAGGAGGGCTTGGAGAACAGCCTGTACCTAGCTGGCTGTCCTCCTTTTGCCCCTCTGAGGTGACACATCCCCTCACCCTGTACCGCTCCCTGTCTCCCTGAGCATCTAGGAGAGATGTGTATTTTTTTGCCATGATGATGAACTCTGGGAACCAATTTCTGAACCTCATCTCAGACCTGAAGATGAGCAGCTCCCAAGTCCCTACATTCATTTCTTGCTTGGTAATACTTTTAAACACAGAGCAGCCCCCGGGCTGCGATGAGTCACTTCTAATGACACTATCAGACTGTTGGCCCCTGCTCCCGTTGAGCGGGAGGGGAGTCTGACTGCAGCTGCGCGGGGCAGGATCCCAATGAGGCAGCAGCGCAGATGTGTGTGTGTCCACATGGTCTGCTCCCGAGCAGGGCAGAGCTGGAAGCTGCCTTTGCCTTCACACATCTGCCGTGCGAGAGCTCAGCCCCTGACGGGGAAGAATGGGAGCAGGTCCAGCTCCTCCGTGCGTTTTTCAGTAGAGCACAATGTGATTTATACACATGGGTTCATGTTGGGGCTCTGCTGGGATTCTTCCCTACCTGTGCCATTGGGGATGTGTGGGAAGAAGGAGAGTGGAGAACGGGGCTCTTGCCGTATCGGGTTTGCTCGCCTTGGCGAGTCGCTGGCTGATGTTTAAGCACAGCCTAAAGGGGACTAAGGCTGCTTGCAGCGGAGGTTCTTGGGCAATCTGTTGTTGGTTCAAAGCCTGGCTTGGGAGGCAGATGAGTCACTCATTGTTGGAACAAGAAAAACAGCTGGATGATGAAATGTCCGAGTTCGTACGCGAGGCAGGTCAGAGTTCAGCTGCTGTGGGGGGGACGAGTGTGTGGTAAAGACCGCTCCCTGCGGGGGACTCCTGACCCATCGTTTCAGCCTTCTGTGCTGCACATCCCCCTCTCATAAACACAGATCCAGCATCTCTGCCTGTGGCCACGTGGGGAAGGGAAGTTGCCTGACTGCAAGCTGAGCTTAACTGTTCGTCCCGCAGCCGCGGGGATAGGGCTGCTCACCAGCCCCTGCTGCTGGCTTTGCAGGTTGCTGACGGCCACAAGCTGCGAGCACTGCCCTTGGAAAGGGCGAAGCGCAGGAGCGGCACCCGCCTGTGAACCGCAGCGGACGCCCTGGCTACGCAAGGAGTCGACCTCGCTACGTGTGAGTGCTCCGTCCCCTCCTTACGGTGCCGGCGTTCGTGTGGCAGGAAAGGCTGGTCTGCCTTGGCTTCAGGAAGCACAAGGCTTTATCACCCCCAAAAGGGGCTTTTAGACACTAACACTGTGGCCCTGCCTCTTGGCAGTCCCCAGCCAGGACAGAATAGAGGAGCTTGGGCAAGTCCCAGCTCCCTAATGAATCCCAGAGCAGCAGCTGCCATAAATCAGCATGTCTGAGACAAAGGCACTTAGAGACCCACGCTCCTTCAGAGCAGCCTGACTTGGGCTCAAGTTCTCTTCTTTTGGTGTACAACACAATTTTAGTCCAGCCTTTTCTTCCGTCTTTCTTTTAGACTCAGAAGGGACTCTCTTGCAGTCTGTTGGTGCAGCGTGATTCCAGCTGAGCCCCAAAGCTGAGGCGTGAGACATGTAACAGTCACAGGAGCATCTTCTGCACCAGCTCAGTGAGGTTATGTAGTGAAGCGAGTGAGTTTAGTCTTCAGGAAACACATCTGGAGAGAAACCGCTGTAGCTCCAGGCTTGCCACGGCCACATACACTGAGGGGCTGATGTGGAAAGATGGAAAGATTTTTTTTTTCCTGCTGCTAAGGGCAGGGGCCTGTATTTTAAGCCCTCCCCACCCCCTGCTTTTTTAACATTAAAAACTTTTATTACAAAAACAAAATAAAAAAAAAGTGGTTTCACAATTGTCAGTCACCGAGAGCCAAATGGTTTTCAATGATCTTTAATACAAAACTAGATTCACACAGTAGCCAACTCAGCTGTTGATCCAAAAGCCCTTTGAGAAATGAATGGATAAGGCAGAAAGCAGCAATACCGCCTGTGTCAGCACTTACACATTTAGTATTGGGTGTACGGGGAAAGATGAAATACAGATTGTCTGTGACCTTAAAATACAAACTTACCCTTTCTCTTCTAATAGTCTGGCTTGGAAGGTTTCAGTCTCGTGTGCCTTAGCAGACTTGAGTTTGTGTTTTGGGGGATTTTTTCTTTTTTTTAAACCAAGCATTTTTTTTTTACTGGCAAAAGATAAATAATTTCTGTTCTCTAAAGAACTGCAAGTCACTGAGGAATTCACTGATTTCAAAGTCACGCACTGGAATATTTTAACCCTCAAAACAATGCCTCTTAGTAGGATATTGACACTAGAAATATTCAGCAGCAGGTGCGACGAGGGAGTAAAGTGCCCAGGGCAGCCACTGCAAAACAGTTTCCTTGATGCTTCCCCTCCTCTTGTGATGCTGCTTCAACGGGGACAGGGAGTCACTGCTTGGTACAGCCAGACGTATTTGCTCATCACTCCCACCCTTCCCTTTTTAATACCACCTCTAGGAGACCACGGTGTTTTTTCCCCACTGTGACAGCACCTAGAGCTGTCACTGGCATGTTCCAGCAAATATTTCTTTTACCTTACTTAAATTCTGATTTTTTAGCTATTATTTTAACATATCAAGGAACTCAGCTCATTTTAGGGAAAAAGTTTTCTGTAACAGCAAAACTAGAGGCTATTTACTGAACGTGTCCATGGTGATGGTATATTGATTTCTTTAGTGCTTGTTAGCAACCCCAGACTGGCTTTTAGACAAGCATTTAGAGAGAGTGGGAGAAAGTTAATGCCCCAGAATAACACTCCTTAACTCTGTGTTATCCCTTGCATTGTTGCAGGAATGGGGCAAGACCTACCTGCAGCCATAAATACCCAAGGAAACAAAGAGCCAACAAGAGGGAAGGAGAAAACCACAGATAAGAGCGGAGATGAATCTGCTGCCRCCATGTAAAAGGGGGAAAACTGAGGTAAGGGGAAAGATGTTGCGCTTTTTAATATTTGCAATCTAGCAAACAGAAAGTACGCTCCGATGACTCGCTTTGCTGAACCGATCTGTATCAGCCGCTGCTCTGTTGTACTAGCAATTTCGGTGGTACAAGCAGTCCAGCAGTGAGGAGAACCTTTATTTGTCTTGTTTTTTCATTTGTTCCTCTGAAAAATCGCTGGCAAAACACAAGAAAGGTGCAGGGCTATGGTGGAGCAGGTTGGTAGGTCCCATTACTATTAGGTCCCATCCCTACTAGGTTTATAAATTTAATGATGCAATTTCCAGCAACGATTTTGAGCGTCTTTTGTAAAAACGCCTTCTGAAAGTGTGCTGCAGTACCTTACCCTGTACTCTCATTGCTCTAGAGGTATTTCTAACATGGTAATAGTTGGCTCCTTCTCCCTTTTGGCTCACTTCGCAAGATTTTATTGAGGCAGAAAAATCCACTTGAGTAAAATTGAATTTTTCTCCATGGTAAAGACTTCAGGCTTTGACCCCTACATCAGGAAAACCAGACTGTTTTGAGACAGGAGAGCCTGGTGCAGCTCGCTTGGCTTAGTGTCCTCATGCTCGCTGAGTGTTTGGACATTTTGCTGCTGAAACCCAGCTTAGGGAAACAATTTCCTCCCCACTGTGGCCTCTGCCCTGCTCTTTCTCCTCTACTGCRTCCCGTGATTGCAGGTGTGACAGGGCTGTGCCTTGCGCTCAGCATCCACAACAGAAAAACACACGCAAAATAAAAGCATCCAAAACAAGGTGGAGGATTATAAATAGACCATCTATTTCTCCAGAGCAATTAAGAACTGAGAGGACAAGTTGGCTTTTCAGGAATAAGAGTGTTCYGTGGCAACTGCATTTTATTGCCTCATCACCTGCAGTCTCGCAACCAATTTGAAATTCCAGTATCCTAAGGCACAGTTACTTTGATGAATGAAGATGGTACCGTTCCCATCCCCACTGCCCAAGGAGTAGACATTAGAGTTTAGTACTAAGACAAAAYAAAAGCAGCATCTGTTCCTTGTTAGGTGGACAAACTTAGTGGAGAAAAGAAAGCACGACACGGAGGGAAGATGGGCTGTAATTGTCACRTGCTGTGGAGCTGGTGACACAGCACTGCTAGAGCGTCTCCTCTGCACACRCGGAGCTGCTGCCTCACCTTCTTAAGGCTAAGACCCGAGTTCACCAGAGGCATGAAAAACCTGGGCTATCGTGGAAATGGAGAAACAAGTTAAAAACAGACCGTGCTAACCCGCTCCCAGAGCAACACAGAGCACACCCACAGTTTTCAACAGTAGTGGTCAGGCACTCTACATGAGCAAGGAGTCCAACATCTGGATATTCGGGAATACGAACTGGTTTAATACAGCCTTCCGAGAAAGAGTCCTCCCGTGACACCGTCTGGTCAGTGTTTACTGCCCCTGCAGCACCCTGAGGGGGCTCTAGAGCAAACAGGCCCCGGWGGTCGGTGCTGATGAGCGGGGCTGGTGAAGGGCACACCACACGCGGCACCACTGCTAGCTGTGGCTCTGCAGTTTGTCCTTTTTTTTTTTCCCTGTAACACTCTTAGACCTTTAAAATCAATATATTCTGTATAAAACCATAAAGGGGTATTTTAGAGGGAACTAAAGCATGTTTGTTTTGTCCACAGATGAAACACTGGTGTAGCTGAAGACTGAACCTGTAGTGGAGTGTTAGTCAATTGTAAACTGTAGGAGATCTGTGCATTTTACACAAATTGAATACAGAAGAGAAGGAGGAAGAGTCTGCATCATTCCAGCTCTGATAATGTGCACGGTCTTCGGAATTCCTGTCCCCGTTCGTGGAGCCATTTATTGGATACTGCAAAAACAGAGGTAAGTGATCACTGCACCTGTGCAGCTCCAGCTTCTGTTTAAAACAGAAGTCTCACCTAAGTAAAGGATCATTTTAACCCCCATACACAAATACAGAGCTGGTTTAATAAATCCAAGAGGGGGAAAACACTGAGAGTGGCTGCAAAATTAGAGCAGACTATTATTAAAAGCAGTTCCCCAGTACTACATCTTTCATTTTTGAAGAAATTTACTGTTTTGGCTGCGTTTTATCCCCTCATGAAGTCCCAAGGAATAGGAAAACGAAAACAAYCCGCAGCCAAAGCCTGACCCTCCCGCTCAGAACCACCTGAGGGCTGCTTACCCCATTTGTTTCCGACTAGTACCGGGCAGGCTGCGTGCCGTGTGCTGTAGTCGCCTTCTCCGCTGGGGAAGAGGTTGTACCAGAATACAGCTGTGCCCTGGAAAAGCAGAGCGCAGACTCAGCACCTCTGCCCCTGACATGCACTGGTGTCACCCCAGCACTGCTTCCTCACAAAGCTCTTAGTGTTTCAAATGTGCCTTATAAACTGAAGAACCTCTTCCATTTTCTAAAATTTTGCTTTTCTAAAAAATGAGTTTCCTCATACATCCTCATTTGTTATTTATTTTTCTTTAAACCTACCCAATTAATGACTACTTCTAGAAAAGCAGCACAGCTGCCTAAAAATGAGCAGCAGGCTCGCAAAGACAGACCTCCTTCCTGACCCTTCAGAGGKAGAAGCCATAGCAGGGAGCACAGAATTCCAGACAGGACTCACAGTGGAAAACCCAAAACATATAAAACCACCACAGGAATAAAAAGCAGTTTTGAACATTAAAAAGAAAAAACATGTTATGTACTGTTCTCCTTAAATGTTTTGTAAAGTTTCTATGTGAGAAGCTATAGTCACAGCTACGCTTTGGATGTTGCAGAAGCCTAGCGCAAGTGACAGCAGTGCTGGCAGCACAAGGCCCTGGCTTCTGCTCCTGGTGAAGCAACCCCAGGGAGCTCATCTCGGAGTCTCCATTTCAACACCGACCTGCCCAGGCWGCCTTGGCTCGGGAGATGCAGAGAGAGGGAGGGTTAATGCGGCTCCAAAGCCCTGCTTACCTTTCTAGGCCACACGCTGGCTCCTACTTCAGGGAAGACCGTAGCTCCCCCTGCTGACACGTCGCTCATCTGCAAAGGTGAACACAGCTCAGGTAAGCTGCAAGGCAAAGCACTCCCCAAAAACTTGCTTTTTACCTCYCCACTAGAGAGCAAAGATTGTGTGACTAATGACTTAGAGACTAAAGGCACCCACACAGTGCAGAGTGAGGTAGCCAGCCATGTCCCACAGTGCCACGTGCTCAAATGTGGCAACAAGCATGCCATAAATACCTATGTGGATAWAAAAGTGAACAGACAGTCAAAAAATCTAAACCCTCCTTAGGAACACACGTCAGAACAAATGTTTATGGTAACAAGATACCCATATTTACCATTAAGGTACTTGCTGCCTTCATTTGTGAGGGACTTTAATAAAACATTTAAACCATTCAAACCATTGAACTGTAGCAACTGTGCAGCATAGGTATTTTGGGCAGTAGCACTGACAGAAATGTATCACTTACATAAAACAACCAAGTAGCAATCCTGTTGCCTGTTCCCAATTCCTTAAAAGCATCTGGCTCGTCTTTCTGTGAACAAAAGGACGCGCCATTAGCAAGCATTTCATTTTGATTACGTGGAGGAGTCAAAGCCGCACAGCTGCCGCGCCAGCAGCAGGCACACAAACCCATGCAGAAAAACAAATTCATTCCCTCTGGTTGGAAGGCGCACGCGTGCACCTATTCATTCCAAGGCTGCAGGCACTGCAGAAGTCGACAGGATAGGGAAGGCAGGAGCCACACCACTAATGGTTAASAACAACTTTGTTTTCTGAAAATCAGTACGCAGATCCCCTGGCCAGCCACGGAGCCAATTGTTTCGTTGCGCTCTCATCCCTCCTGGGGCGCATGCTCACTGGCCCTCGTGCTGAGGCCAAGCACTCCCCAGAGGGGTTCCCCTTCTCCCGCTGCTGCTTGAGCTCCGGGCTGTCCTCATTCCGTGCCCCTCGCTGGCACACGGAGCTCCGGGCTCTGCTAAAGCCATTCATTAAACAGCACCTGCGGCAGCTCTCCAGCCCTTTTATATCCCTGTGACTTGGTTACAAGACTGAATTCCTGTCACAGCTTCTCTTTATGTTTAGAGCCTACCCACTGTGGCCACTGTTAGTGCTCAAGTTTTAGCCATCATCGCTCTGGAAATCAACCCATGCATTTCAAGCCCAATCCGTTAATCACTCGCAATGCCTTTGAGCAGGTGCTTGAAGAGCAGGTTCTGATTAATAGGTGGTGGATTTGGTCGTCAGCATAAAGTTAATCAGAAGGTGTTAAATCACACGTAAGGGTGCCCAGTAAATAACCAACTGAATTCAGTGGCATTATTTCCAGCAATCTGAGGTGTAAGCTGGAACAGAAGCAAGTTAGGAATTTAAATGAGCTACACAAAGCGAGGATGGGGACACGAGGGGATCTTAGCAGGCCCCAGCAGTTCCCAGAGGCTGTTAGCAATCAGCACATAGAGGTCAGCACAGCTGGGTTTATCTTTTCAGATGTCCTCAGTGTGGAAGATAACTCTGTCCCCACCTGGGGGGACAAAGTTCTGTCTCTGCATCGCCCAGGACGCCCTCACTCGCTTAAACCAAACGGGCTTTCCTTAGTCAGCAAAAGCGTTGCTAAATGTTTCACTAGTTTTAGAAGGGAGCTAATGGCCTTTGTTCTGTTGAGTGGACTCAGTCCTCTGCTTTAGAAATAGCTCTTTATGTTTCTGAAGTAAACTTGTTTCATGTAGTGCCTCTTGTTTAGCAGTTCAGCTGGTGGTTTAGAGGGCTTGCTCCACTAACACAGATTAGAGAAGCTAAAGGACTACAAAGTGTAGTAAATATAAAGAATAGAAGTGGTGCCACAGCCGAGAGGCATCACCAGCTCACTATCTCCCCTCCATTTCTTTACTTGCCCGTGCAAAGTCAAAGTGGGGCTCATACTGTCCTCCCACTCCATAATTTGCYACCTGAAAAAGAGAAACACAGCACGTGTGAAGAAGGGACAAGACAGAAAATAGGACTTACCCTTCCAAAGTCAAAATGAGGCTCATACTGGCCTCCTACGCCATAGTTGGCTACCTGCAGTGAAAGGAGAAGCACAAACATCTAGTAAAGCAGTATTTTGTCTAGATGGGGAAAGAAGGGGGAAGAATTTGATACACACAATCTATAACCTTTGAAGAGATCAAGTTCAGAGGAAATCACAAGCCCCTGTCAACTACGCAAAGTCCTGCTGGGTTTATTCACAAATAGCTCTAATTTCATTGAGATTCCTCCCCAGTTTAGAGCCATTTCCATTTCTGAGCTGCTTTTCTTCCTAAAGGTTTAGGAGCTGGTGCCATTCAAGACTCCTGAAGACCCAGACAGCCGCGGGGCCCTTGGCTACGGCGCAGCCACAGGTCCAAGACCCATCCTGCAAGCTGTTGTTTCCCCGTTGCTTYGACCATATCTTGCTCTGGGTAGGGATCCCCGAGCAGTCCCAGCTGTTACTGCAACTGCTCTGCCCAACCACCTCCCCTCAGCCACCACAAGGGACACAGCCCCATCRCTGATGCCCTCGGTTGTCCTCTCAGGGTGCACACCCCTCTGCTCCAGGCTGCTGGTACCACATGAACCTTTGGAGCCTTTTTGCTGGTAATGGCTCACGTGGTTTTACAGCAGCGTGTTCCCACCCTCCTTCCTCCAGGTCCAAAAATAAAGCTTTCCTAAAAAACCTCAAGGACTATTTCTCTTCAGGATGGGTCATGGCATTTCTATGTTCTCCATTCAATTCTGAGTCACTCCTGATGTCCATCAGGACCCACCGCCCTTTTTGTCAGTGGAATTTTTTTCTTCTCCTCTCCATATTCATAATCTCAATTTCCAGCCAGAGGCTTTGGCACTCTATGTTGAGGAACCTTCATGGTCCTGCTTTCTGTACATGAGCACTAAAAATCAGCAAAGCAGCAGTCTAGCTGTTCACTTATATATACTCTTATGTGTGCGTATATACAGACACATTTACACATTATATATTTAAAGTATATAAATAAAAGTACTTTTAAAGGTAAGGTGTGAGCTATGTACAGTCAGTCTTTCCATACTGCAGAGATTCTGGATATACCGTCTGCCTTCTAGGACCACAGCAGTAACGGCAAATCAAAACCACCCCATTTCCTCAAACATGAGTCCAGCTAAACTGTTATCACAGAAGCAAAACTTGACCTTGCCCTAACAAAGCTGGATTTGATTAGTATAATAAAAGCTACGCCAAGTTGCATGTGCCTCGGTAAGCATCCCTCCAGCAAGGGCAAGGCCTCTCACACCTTAGTAACAAAGCAAGGSCCGATTTTCCAGGACACCTTGTTCTGCCCCCGTGTAACACAGCTACACACACTGTCACCCGGAACGGAAGGGCCGCGGCCGGTTACCTGCAGCTCCTCGGCTGTGGAGACATCGAGGCCTGTTAGGTCCTGTATCCTTGTGTTAATGCGAGACACCACGGGGCTTTCGTAGCCAGACAACCACGCACTACATTAAAAAGGAAAAAATAAATTAACGCAACATAATAAGTAATAAGCTACCACTAGAGACACATTGCTCAAAATGGCATCTCATTTGAGATTCTTCCTCAGCTTTTAGAAAAAAAGGTAGGTCAGACGTATTTTCAGGGTCCTTGCTGAAAAGTGCATTTAACAAGTTGTATTTTCTACAGTGAACACATGTAGCACTAGTCCAAAAAAGCCCCAAACTTAAGGGCTTAACTTGGCATACTGCAAACTAGCAAATGCCTGAAAAAAACACCTCATACCTGAGCAAGGCCCACTGCGCACAGTGACATTTGGTCCAAGCACTTTCGAGGGGCCGGGACACCACAGCTTTGCTCTCGCTGCAAGCAGCCCCCAAGGCAGCGCTTGGGAAGGGGCAGGYGTCCTCCCCTCTCGCCAGTGCCCAGGGCTGACACGGTCGTAACGGGGCTCTGCGGCGTCCCCCCTCGCAGGTGGGMGTGCTCTGCGAGCGGGCGAGTGCCTTCACTGACCCGTCTGCCCATGCTAAAGCGCATCGAGGGAAACAGGCGAGGCAGAAATCCCTCACCACCTATTCTGTGTGCAAGCTGTGCCAAAACAGCCTACCCTGATGTTCTGGGGTTTAATATATATTTCAGGCAAGCAAGGATTGTTTTGCTTTTAAAAACAAACCAAAACATTATTCTGCTCACAGGATGCTTGCTTGCTTGACCTTCTTTTCTCTTGCCCTAGCTCCGTGCACCTCCGTTTCACCTGGTTGTGTTTCACCACCACCTCTCTTTCTCTGCGCATGCTCCCTCCCTCCCTGCGCATCTCCGTTTAGCTTGGCAGTCCGTTTGCTCCTCTTGGTCATGACAGTGATTTTGGCCCATTTTTCCCTTTCTGCAGAGGCTGGAGGCTGCTGCTGCTGCCTTTCCTCAAGGCTTGGCCCTGGACTCGCCAGCAGAGCCTGCTGCTTTACAAGACTGTTCCACAAACACACCAGGCCTCAGGGCTCAGCAGGCAAGTACAGCACAGTACTGCTGCTCACAGCTAAACCAAATGTCTTTTTTTGTTGTTTTTACGTAATTCTTAATAAAAATGAAAAAAAAGGGACACTTTGCCTGGGAGGAGCAGTAGCACAACGCTTGACACAAGGCACTGACACAGGTTACAGAATCTCTACGAGCGTGGCTTTTTCTTTTAAATCACAAGGATGTTCTACGTAGAAGGACTGAACTCCTCAGGACAGACCCATGCAAACGCATCCAAAGAGCCGCCCGCTTCCAGGTGCTGTTAGTGCAGGAAAACGCTAAGCGCGGCACGTCTGTGTTACGCTGGTAGGAAAGGAAGGAGAGCAGATCCTGCAAAGTGCTTCCCAAGCGAACAGCAGCCCCACAGCCTGKTGCATGTTTGGGGATGCCCATAACTCCACCACAACCAGAAAACTTAGCAGAAAAGGACAGACTTATTCATGGGGAAGCCAAGCACATCTAAGTGTCAACCATGACGACTTTGCTCACTAGAGGGTTTGACTTGTCTTTAAAATCTCCCACATCAGAGCCATAAATCCCAGAGACGACCATGCACCAAAAGACAGCTACGAGCTAAACTCACATTTAACAGAAACGGAAAGAATTCAGCTGCTGAGAACACGACGTGGGGTTTCTGTTCGGCACAAGCAGATGGGCTTTTGCTTTTTGAAAAGCATTAGCTCCCTTCTTAGAATGGATCAGAGATCCCCGTTGGAAGCTTTAATATTTTAAGGGCTCGTGAACAAAGAGCTGTACATAGGAATATTATAGACTAACAGGATTATTTAGAAAAATCACCACAGGACACCCATGGGGTTGCATGCCTGAAGCTGGTGTTGAACACAGGACAGGCCCCATGGCTTTCGTCACAAATGCACCGTGGTGTTGGTCACAGTCACTAAAGCTCTGCATATTTTAAACCTTCTGAAACATATTTAGTTGGTAAAAGACTCAGCAGAGAGGCAAGAGTGGCTGGACAAGCAGCCAGGCTGGTGACGTGAAGGTGCTGCTGCCACCAGCCACGTTCATCCTGGTACCGTGCTCAGCAGTGGCTCCTCGCCCTGCTGGCAGGCTGCTCCTTTTAGGGAGGCTGCCACGTACTGCGCGGGGCATGGTCGTGCTCTCTGAGCGAGCCGCGCTGCAATTTAGACGTGCATGTGCTAGGAAAGAATGTCTGAAGGGGGAAGCAATAAGCTATTAAAAAATAAAGCGGTTTCTGATTTTCAGGAGCAATGATTCAGTTGGAATTCAAACCAGCTCAAGCAGCTCGCAGTGCTTCTGCAAGCGACCTCTATGATCCCGCATGAACAACGTGATTTTTCTGAGGCCGACTGCCCTGGATTTTGGTTTTTTTTCTTGAGGTGGCCTTTATTTCCCATCACTATTTTAGCTGTCAAAATATTCAGCTCCTGAACAACAAGTATGTGCAGGACCCCAAGGCAAAGCAGAGGCACAGGAAAAGCTTTCCCTCCTGCCAGCCCTGTGGCAATCCCCCGGCCCAAGAAAGCTCACTCACTTCCCAGCAACTTCTTACACCCGCTGACACCCGCGCACCCAGTTCTAGTTTCCAATGAGCTAAAGAAACCCTCGGCCCAACTCAGCCCGCTTTCATTCCGGAGAGAGTCCCGGAGGACTGGCACCTCTCGAGCACCAAAGGCAGCCAGTGGTTTTAAGTAGTTTTAAGGCCCTTATTCACCAGGAACAGGCTTCATGCTGGGCTCGCAGCACTTCGCCTGCCCCAGGCACTCCTGTACTCGACCACACAGATGCTAGGCCAGGCCGAGCCTGCAGACAGGTCCCGAGGGAGGGATTTGTTCCTTCAGAGGAGGATATATATATATTTTTTTTTGCTAGGTCTCTCAGGCAATCAGTGGGGCTGGTAAACAGCGCAAGCTGCACTGGTCCCTGAGGGAAGCAGCTGGAACAAGCAGCATGATGTACTCCTTTATCTCACTGGCATTTGAAAYGGATGCAGGTGACAAATAATCCAATTCAGTGAGCACTATGTTTCCTATTAAAGCAGCARCCGCTTCCAGCCCCCGGGTGTTGCTGGAGCTACCGGCTAGCAATAACTTGTACTCTGCCCATGGATTATAGCAGCCCACGGTGCTTGTATTGACACCGAGCACGGCGGCGCGGGTGATGCACAGCCCTCCCCGACTGTTAGTGCAAGCAGAGCCCTTCATTCCAATGTCTAGCACAGTAGCTGCGTCACACAGGCCATGCTGAGCAAAAGCAAAGGCTTCCAGTTCAGCTAAGAAATAGTTAGCACTTCAAAACAGTTCCCGCTGCAGCAGACCCCTCGGTTATGGGGACAGTTCGCTCTGCCGGAGCCACCCTCTTTCCTCTGCAGAGGAAGAGCCCCTCGTTTGCCCCGCGAGCGGTGAAGCGGTGCCGGGGCGGTCGAAGACGCTCCCTTACCTCTTAGAGACTCTGTAATGGGCTGTGGTCAGTTTCCCAGTCTCAGGGTCATGCACAGTAGCTCGGCTCAGCTACAAAAAGAGAAAGGACAAGGGCTTACCCCCCTCGTAGGCCAAGCCAGGCTGYTTGAAAGGGTTCCGATTGGTCTGGATGGTGTGCAGCGCTCCCAAATTAGCAATATTAGAAGGGCAACAGAAGCTGTAGCTGCCATTTCCAAATCAAAGTAAATTGGTTGGAAGAATTTGGTTAGATTGTCCTTTCACTTTTTTTCCTTTTTCCTCTCGTTTTTTTTCTGCTTTTGAGAGACTTTCTGCAAATAGGTCATGATGCTGAGTTTCACAGACAATTCCTCGTCATGCAGCAGTTCCACTTCTTTGAAAATTTTGCCTTAATCGAACCTTAATCGGCACTACCAAAAGCAGGGGTGGAAGGAGTAGCTTCCTTTCAAGCCAGCCAGACTTTCTGCTGAAGCGCAGCACGGAAAACAGCAGCCAAGTGCCAGACCTGCAGCACTTCCCGGGCCAGCTGGACAGACCCAGGAGTCCAGTGAAAAGGGAGTCTGCTTTCTGCCAGATTTGCGTCAGCAGCAGGAGGCACAAGCACGGAGAGGGCTAAGGAGTTATCCTGGAGCACGGAATTCAGCGCGTGCTTCGCCTGCCAATCCGGCGGCCGCGCGGGACAGCGACTCGAGGCGCCTCCTGCACAGGGAAAGGCTCTTTAGGAGCGGTCTGCTCTACTTGGCAAGCAGGAGCAGGGCAGGTTTTCCTCGATGGTGACAGCAAGGGAATTTGAGAGGTGGGTTCTGCTGAAGGTTTAGTCCCTCTGGGTGTCTGCTACACTGACTGCATTTGAGAGGCCCACTCCTTGTGCAGACTGTTAATTGAGAACACTCCCCGAGAAGGTGACTTTTTATTCTGTTTTGGTTTTTTGACAGTCAAAACACAGCTCCAGAACTTGCAGCTGAAGGAAGAGACTGAGAAACTCAGCAGTAACAGCCTGTTACAGGATCTGCGTACAGTGAARTGGTGGACTGCAAAGCCAAAGCTGTCTTTTTAGACCACCTCTTTCCCCATTACGAGCAGGATCCACACACTCATCAGAGGCCCAAGGCATCGGGCACCGAGCTCTCTTACCTTTTGCTAATTCTGTAATGTGCCGTCTCCAAGGCTCCTGTTATGGGGTTTGAAATGGTGGCTCGCCTCAGCTGTGAAGCGAACCATCAGAATAGTTGCATTACAAAGCACATAGGGCATCGCAGCAATCCGACCATTCAGAAGCCTCCGGAAACGCCACACGAGCTGCCGCCCAAGCCACCCAGTCACCTTCCCAGGTGGTGCCTCTTGTAAGGGGGGCAAACGAATCACAAGCCCTGCTGGGCAGGAAGGGGAAGTCGCCAATTTTACTAAAAGTTTTAACAGCATCTTAGAGGAAATTGARTTTTCCAGGAAGTAACATTTCCATTTCTGGAGCAAGAGGAACAACCAGATACTTCCATTTGCTCTGTATGTGAACAGCAGCTGTGTGCTAGGACACCTGCACAATTACCATTTGTTCACAGGTAAATGGAACCACTGATCTTGTGTAAAGGCACTGGGATTAAATCCCTCCRTTGCTGACCCCAGCAGTGCTGGGCGAGCTCCCCTGCACCTGCCTGCTAACCAGGACCGATGCCTCTACTGAGGCGATGGCCACATTGACCTTGCTGTCCTTGTGCCTCCAGGCCTTGCCCTTCCCCATCGCTCCAGATATGGGGCATCTCCCCAGCTTAGGGGATACCCCAGGATACTTCTGAGCGGGTGAGCAAGTTCAGATGTTTGAATCTGCCACTTGTTCATGTATTATGTGGTTGTTCTGTTTGCAGCGCTGAGGTTTATTTCTATTCCATAAAGAAATGATTTAGGAATATTCCAGAGATATAAAGCCGGGGCTTTTCTGCAGCAGCAAAGGGGATTCAGYGTCAAACCACTGAGGTTCTGCCTCGCAGATCCACAAACAGACGTTTTAGAGGCAAAGGAAGAAAATTCTTCATACTTTCTCACAGTTCMAAATGTTACTTCACAAATACAATGCAGCAGCCTTTACCAAGCTTTAAATTTATCTTCGTCTACATAGTACTCAGGGCTGTGACCTAGGAGAGCCTCATGGTAGATATGCCCATTTAACACACTGTTTTATAATTTGTAACAGCTCATCCTATATTTAGCTATGAGTTAATAGCTCATCCTATATTTAATGTACATGTTTTAACCTATACCTGCTTGGCTTTCTCTGGACTAAGAGCCATTTAAGCTAAAAAGAGAGGAAACGGCAGGGAAATGATTTAGATGAGTTTAAATACTATTTTACAAGTGGTAACTGATAAAAAAATAAATCAGCTTGTCTGTGACATCTTAAATGCACATTTGTTCCTGCACCATCAAAGCATGTGGATACAGAAGGCAAGTCAATCTGGTTTTTGTTTTTTTCCCTTCATCTCGACACTTCTGTTACATTCTCACAGTTGAGCTGTATTATTTTTAATTCAGAAACATGACCCTTTGAATCTCAAACATTTCTCAAATGTTAAGATTGATAAGCTGAAAKTGTGAATAAGCAGCTGAGTGCCAGTGGTTAAGTACGAACTCACTACAGCGCTCTCACCCCCAGGTAACATCAACCCAAAACACATCTGTAAAACCTGGGCGCAGGTCACATTTGTACTGAATGGAGAAAACTACCAGTTAGTGCCATTTACTCAGGGTGACCCAAGACCAGAGGGACGGCTGCCTTCTCCTAAAAGGCATTTCTCTGTGTGGCAGCTTTGGCAATACAGAATTGAGAAAACCCCAACTTGCAAAGGCCCAGATGCCGGGTGTGTTTGGAGGCAGCCTGGCTGCAGCGTGTCCCGGCGCGGCCTCCTCCTGGGCTGAAACGCCACGTGCCAAAACCAGCTCCGCTAGAAAAGCCCGGCGAGGCTGGGCTGCTGCCACTCTGCAGGCGCTCTCAATTGCACAGATCGCCAGCTTCCCCGGGGTCCCCTCGGACCGGCGCACATCCAAGAGCGACAGCGTGAGGAAGCGTGAGGCACGGCGCCCAGGAGGACATGGAGCCACGCACATGCACGTGCACACTCACACTGCCACTGCACACAGAATTCAAGACTGCAAAAAGCCAAGGAGTGCAAGGCATTTACCCTGGGCTTTGCGAGCTCCTTCACAGTTTCGATCTCTTCATCGGAGATGATGTCGAGGAACCGAACAATGCGGGGCTTGTCCCACTCATCTTCCTGTTTGACAGGACCCAGGATGTACCGAGGGTTCCTGTTTCCATCGTAGTAGCGGCAGAAGAGTCTTTTTTGCCTCCGTGGGGTCTGAACACACAACAGAGCAAGAGATAGTCAGATATCCATATAACATTAATGTCTCTACAGAATATTAAATGTCTGGAGGTCCAGATATGACAGGAAGTCCCTTTAACTTTTGTGTTACCGGTCAAAGAGATACTCTGAGTTTCAGAAATCAGTGCTTTAAGCAAATGACTGTTACTCTGTAATGGTGCAACAAGCAGTACTCAGCTATGTACGCACCTACCTGCGTAAAGTCCTATAAAACTCATCTTGCTGCTGAAGAAAAAACCAAACTCATTTAATAACACACATAAATCCCCACTGCAGCCTTCTTCCTCTGTTAACTGCCGTTGCTGAGCACATTCCCTGACTCACCCAGCCCCTCAGCAGTGTCCGTGGAGGTATTATTTTTACTTTACTGGATGGGATGAAGCAGGGAAGGAATCCAGCACACAGTAATCCCCAGCTCTAGGTACTCGGCCAAGTGCTACACTAGCTTCCTTGCTTCCCGGCCACATACAAACTCTGACAATGCTTGGTTATGCTGCTTTTGTACATTTGTACATTTTAAAACAGTCAACTGTTTTAGTCCACTTTACCATTTTGAGCCCCTCCCCACGGCACAGCATTTCGTACTTCCTTCTTTCAGGCAGGTAATCCTTTTTCTTAACCTCAGTTTCCTTCTCCGCCTGGTCTTCCGACTCCGTGCTAGATTTATTTGCTTCCTTTTCTTTAGCCATGATATATTCAAAATATCTCATGTTCCCATTTGCTCGTTGATGTTCAGGATCTATTGACAAAGAAAGGGACAAGAAGCCCAGGCAAGTTAACAGCAAAGAAGCAAGCAGGAGAGGGATGAAAATACATAGGGAAAGACATATATTGTGGTAATTCCAGTCAATACAAGCAGAGAGGGAGGGGTGGGGAAATGGGAATGGACAGGGAGAGATCAAACAACAGCTCTGATAAGAGTCAAAACTGCTGAAGACAGGACTTCTGACAGTTACTTACACAATTTGGTTTTTAATAAAGGGCTCCCACAGGCCATTGCTATTAAACAATTAGATTTGATTCCAGATTTCCCAGGTCATCTTCCCCACAGTGCAGTATTTATGGAAATACAAATGCATTTGATACTTTATTAGATGGACAGAACTTTAGTTCATTGCACTGCATTCTGTATCTTATTTTTCCTTTTTTTTCCCCCCTTCAGTTCAGATGTAATCACTTTGCATCTAAATAGATATTGACAGAGAATCAGATATTATCAACTTAGCTTCAAATTTCATTTTTTCCTAGCCTATTCTAGAGTTCAGGAAAATAAAAGAGAGTAGAAAACGCAATTTCAGACACTAATGACTAAAATGGGTCATCAGAATCTGACAGTGACAGGAGGCAAAACACACTTGAACAGAAGGGAGCAATCACTAACCAGGACACTGTAGTTGAGACTATAATTGACCATTTCAAATGGCAGCAAAATATGATATAGGGCAGGTAGTGTAAGCCTGAAGACAACACCAAGATGCTAACCCTAATATCAGTAATAAACGATTTTTTAAAAATGTACCCGTCAGAATGCAAGACTGACATTCCTGTGTACAACTGGGCAGCTAAAACCCGCTGGATCCCGGAGGTGGTTCTTGCTGAGCTGGGGATCTCTGCACATACCCAGTTCCAGGAGGCGCTTGGTGAGCGTCACTGCTTTGCTCAGGTCCCCTTGCTGGTACACGGCGTAGCTCAGGTAGTCCAAAATGTAGACTTTGTCTGCAGAAGAGACCTCGCCCTCATCCAGCTGCTTCAGAGCTTGCTCCATCCACAGCTCCGTGTGGTAGTAGTCAGCCTCGGTATAGGCGATCTTGCCCAGCTCGAAGCAGTCTTCAGCTGTCAGGAACGACTTGTGCTTTACACCTACAGTGAAGGAAAAAAAAAATAGAGCAGATCTGACACAGAAACCTGGAGAGACCTTCAGGGTAACACAGAGCATTTTCTGCCCTATGCAGCACAGGACAGTTTATTTCTGCTCAGGTTCTACTCTTAAACATCTGCCTTCTGTGGGCGTTATTTGTTGCAGCCCCTGTTCAGATATTTCAAGCCTCTAAATCCCAAGGCAGAACAAAGAAGTGGTTACACATAGTTTTCCATTGCCAAAAAGCCAGCAAACTCAAGGTCTTTGTTTAATTTACTTCCTTAATCATAAAGAGAGAGAGAGAGAAAAGAAAAAAGAAAAAATAAATTCTCTCTTTCCCCACATCTCAAACACTCTGCGCAGGAACAAAGCTACGGAAATCAGTTTCTAAAAATTTTGCTTTCAAAGTACTGCTGAAGAAAATCTTACTAGCAACCACCTAGTAGGGGGCTAGGGAAAAGAAAAAAAATACCACCCAGCAGTCAGCAAAATCCCAGTTGCTGAAGCTTGTGGAGTAAAACCAGTTTTAGAAACATGTGAAAGGACTTCTGAGATTAAAGCTCTAGGAAGCAAATTACAGATTGCTATTTTTGCCACTATAAATTAAGACCCACTGGAAAAAAGAAAATCTTGTAAGAAAGAACCAAAATATCTATGAGGTAATGAAAAGGGAAACTCAGGCACAGAGGCAATTTTTCTTCTTGCCCACAATTCTGCCAGGTTTACAGCTAACGTTATATTTCTAACTACTTAATAAATTCTCCATTTCTAACACCAGCTCCCATAGCTCTCTTAGCAGGTGTAATTTTCTATTAAAGGCAAACCTTTGGAGATTAACTAGCTGAAAGTCCACAAAAAAAGGAGCATCCCACAGAACAATTTGGTTTCTGCTCATTAATTAAACACCTGGTGATTTTCCTGTATCCTATTTCAGGTTTTTGAAGCTGAAGATACCAGCAGACTCTATGATAATAAATAATAAAGAGGGTCCCAGACAAAGGGATGCTCTGGGGTGAGTAATGGCTGCAGGAGTAGCTTAGTGTCTGCAGATGAAAAGGAATCTTGAAAGAGTGCTCAAAACAGCAGTAATCAAATAGCACTTGTAAGTGACATAAAGAAGCAACATAACCTGCAGTGCAGGACGTCAAGAAGAGTAAAGCAGTAATAATAGGCAATGCAGCAGTAAAAGTTGCAGTTTCCAACAAGAAACTCCTCCTCTCTACAATCTGTTCAAGATTCTTTCAGGTAAAGCCACCTAAGTGGAAATGTTTGCTATGTGCACCACACGCTACTGTTTTTCCTCTCAGTTGATACTATGAAGCTTAAGCCAGGTTAACATTTTACAATTCCCAATCCAAAGGATCCATCTTACTCCTGCAAGGGAAAGGGGCAATGAATGATAAATGAAAGACCGCACGCTAGCAACAGGAAGCCCAGCAAGCAGCCAAGCCAAGAAATGACTTTGCAAGAGGACAACAGCAAGAATAGACCTGATGACATGCCAAGGTCTCCCCGGGTTCCTCTGCAGTGTGTCAGTCTGAAGCACCAGGCTCTCTCCTGATCCATGGCAGGGTTAAAAATTACACCCACATCAGCCTGTATTCAGTTACTCACACCATGCCACTTCTCATAAATTATTAGCGGCTCAAACGCTTTCCTGCTGTTACCTTCAGAGTACACAATTAAACAACAGGAAAAGTTGTCAAGGACTTTGTGGTCAGGATGCTTAGCAAGTTCACAAGTGTCTTCAGAAAATAAGGCAGATAGATGATCCTTACCTGGAAGATTGCCTCTTGAGAGGGTGTCTGTATCCAAATTGTATGTGTCCTGGAGCCGCAGGAGGGCTTTCGCAGCACCAGTCTGATCCTCGTCGTTTGGGAAAAACTGCCGCTGGATAGTCATGTTGGAGATAAAACCTGCGGAAAACGGGAAACACTTGGGAAATCTTTGTCCTAAGAAGTCTACTAAGAATATTATGTGAGAAATGATTCCCTACTCTAAAATTAATTAAACAATACGTTTACATACAACAAAAACATCACCGCTACACAGAGAACACTACAGATTGTGTGCTGGTGACTTCTACAACTATTCCACTCCAACCTTCTTCCAAAAGGTTTTCTGTTCAATAATGTGCAAATAATTTACAATGAAACAAACCAATCACTACGGAATAACAGTGCAAAGATGCAAGGTGATCAATAAGAAGATCAAAACAAATGCAGCCATATACCCTCAAAGCGTTTTTGAAAGGCCTGCTAGTACTAGGAACCTAATAGATTTTTTTGGACTTAGACATAAACACATGTATACAAAAACTTGGGAAACATCCAAAATTAGTTTCTCAAATGCTCCAAATGCATTTTCATAAACCTCAAAATCCAGGCAGAGACACATTTGGAACTGCTGGCATTTCAACTGTTTTCAGAAAAGCCAGCAAAGGAACAACAAAAGGAAAACCTAGTGATCTGTTTGCTTGCATGTGCTTTGACAGGAGTCAAAATTGGAGTGAAATTCAGAGAATAAAAAGACAAGAAGGCTCTACAAAGTAGAACAATATTCTCTCTGGGCATCATTCACCTGTCATTAGCCTGCACGTAAACATCTGTAAAATCCCACCACCATTTAAGTCAACTGCAGATCCCATAAAGCATCTACAGGTCTGTGATTCCCCCCAATTTACTGAGATTCTATCCAAGTCTAACAACTTTCCTTTTAGCACTTTAATAAAGTCCAGTATCAATATTCAGCCTTTCTTTGCCAGACTGATGAGAAAAGAGATCATCTGCTTCTCCACCGGTAATAAGCTTAGGAGTTGCTTGCACTGACTGATGCGGTAGAGAGAGCTCTGCCAAACCAGGAGGTCACTGGGAAGAAAGCAAAATTAAGTGTCCTCACATGAGGAGTCAGCACAAGAGTTTGCCAAGTGGAAAAGTTACTTCCGTGAAAATGTCTGAGTGTCTGTCAGACATTTTCCTAGAAGTAATCTTTCTCCTTGACTAATCCTTTTGTCCTGACATTTAGAAATACAGTGGTCTTTATAACTTTTCCATTCTAAGGATTGTACCACTAAGATGTCTGTCAAGTGCTTGTAATATCTGCCAGTTTGAAAACTAAGCGGCATAATCAAAACCAAACAAACATAGCTCCAAGCAACAAAAGGGTAATACACTGAACTTAGCTGTAAAGCCACTAAAAATAAAAACAAAACAAGACCTGGCTGAATCTGTCATTTCTGCCACATTTAGTAGACCTTTTTAACCATTCTGACCTCATAACACTTTTAGTTTTCTTTTTATGCAGAAAACCTTGCCGCAAACAATCTTCCTCCATTCTTGTGCGTCCTTTCTTTTCCAAGATTATGTTTCCCCTCAATATTTCCCTTTTCCTGATAATTTTCATAAAATGGTATTAGAAAAAGAAAAAAAAAAAAAAAGAGATCAGAAGGGCTTAAGATCCATTGGTAAGAAGGTGAAGAGCCTTTTCAGAGAGAACATTCAGTCTCCCACAGCAACTGTGAAGCTGAACATCCTAAATTCTTTTAAGACAGTATCCATCCCTGTTTGCTTTTCCTTCTCCCTGGAAGCTCTGCTTGTTTCCTTTTCTTACTACAAACTTGCTCCTGGTATCAGTTGTTGATATGGATTCTTACAGATCAAACAATCGTCCAAAAAAATGAAAGTCACTTCCATTGTCAGCTGTTGTTTCACAACCTCTTTGACAGCACAAGAGTTCCACTCTTGCTGAGGGAAAAAGGCAGCAAAGTGCAGCTAGCACTAACTCCTATCAGTTTCATAAACCCTCAGTCTCTGCCAACACTCAGGTTTCACACTGCTGCACTCTAACAAGCCCAGGCAGCCCTCGCACGCAGCAGCAGCCACAGCACTCAACCCTTCAGATACCTTGCACTTGGAATGCATTTTTTCCCCACTGCTTTTCTCCTTTAAACTTAAGGGTTTCAAAGAAGTTTGACAATGATGCTTCCACAGAAATAACTTTATTTTTCAGGATGAAAAGAGATAATAATTTAGAGGTAAAAATTCAGAAGTAGAAATCCCTAATAGACAAGATTATATGGAACTGAAGACAAGATGAAGCACATCCAATCTCTTGCAAAATTTAAAGCCTCCAGAAAGGTGGCTCACTATAAACATCATGGTTTTGTGGATTTTTTTTTTAGTGCTTGAATTACAGTACTTTGACAGCAAAGTAGGAGAAGATCTTCTAGGGTGTTTGTGTGTTTTAATAAAGGCACCTTAAAAACAGAGCTAAAAGGTTAGTTCAGCCTGTGACACATGAAAAATAAGTGTCAAAATAAGCGCGCACTTACAACATAAGTACTGCTTTTACTGCAGGCATACTTACCATCCGACATGTCCTTCAGAACCAGGCTCTCCAGCTCACTCCATTCCGTGTTAAGCCGTTTCATCAACTTGAATGCATTTACAGGATGTCCCAAAAATCCTTCGGGGTCTTTTGTAGCAGTATCTGTCAGCTTATCTAATTTCTCTGCCCATCTGTGGTGAAAAATGCACTGATTATACTTTCATTTAAAAGTCTTCCACTGCATTACAGAACTAGTCGACACTTGTCTAGAAAAAAATGCCAATACAAAAGCACCAATTTTTATAATATTTTATGGACAACACTGTTCCAGAAGAAACAAAAAGGCTGTTTTTGTTCTTGAAAAAATCCGCATCTGCGACCTGTGTTCTAAACTGGTGTTGCTCTTGCTGGAACACCACAGAAAGAKCTTCTTCCTACAACTGTTAAATGCAGCGTGCCAGCAGATCCATGAGTTTTCACGCAGGATTCATCAAACACAAAGCTTTACTGACATTTTTGATCATCTATTTTTAAATGAGTCTTTCTGAAGTTTACACAAAAGTAGTTCAAAATACGCGACCTGAACTATTTTGAGACACTCAGTCTGTGCTAAGGCCCTCATCTCCCAGCACAAAACTGCTTTCCATATTATAAAGTTGTATTAAAAAGCAAACATAGCTCGTGCTCCCCAATAAGAAGGCCCAGTGAATCCTGYTATGCTCCATCTCTGACTCAGCAAATTCCCTAACTCTTCCAGTAACACGAGCTCCAAATCCTCTTGCTTAAGCAGGGGGGATCGGACCAGATGATCTCTGGMGATCCCTTCCGACCTCCTGCATTCTGTGATTTTGTGAAATAAGCAAATTTTTCAACAGCTACCGCTGTTCATCTGCCTATCGCGCTAGTGGAAGMGCCCCATGTACTTGAGTCGCAAGTCAGTCATGCCAAGAACAGCAGCACTTGGCTACGTTTGAAAAACAGTCAAGCTAGCCGCCCTAGCCAARGCACTGTAGATCCAGAACATAAAGACATACAGTAACACTCTGCAAACAAAATAAATGCTAAAAAAGCCACACTCCAGAGAGAACACTAAGCAGCAATATCAACATAAAGCCAATACAGAATCTAGAGTCTGCAGCTTCCCTACATGGGTTGGCAATCAGCTTGCTCCAGAACCTGGTATGCCCAAATTAAGTTGGCATACTTGATCCAAAGCAGGTAAATACTTATTTTCTCAACCTTTAAATGCACCACTGTTTGTGTTCAATCTTCCTATGCAATTTTTAACCATTTCCCTTCTCTCCGACAGCCCTAGCCCATGGTTCTTGTCAGCAACAAAGCAGTCATGTAGTGTCATGGGCAGTGTCACCTCCAGGAGTCAACAACATCTGAAGCAAAGGGGTCTAAGTGCTCCCATGGAACAATTCTAGCTTCTAGCCACCTGGATAGTGAAGAAACTCATTTCAAGAAATCTAATTCAAGTAATTTTCAAGAAATCAACAGCACATTTCCCAGAGTACGGCTATCAAACCTAGTGAGTACCTTAGGTTACTGCTGCCGTAACCCACGACCATAAGACCTAGATTAGTTTTGAGTCGATTCTGAAGCCATCTTCCTCATCTTAGCAAACTTTCAATTTTCATTGAGTTTAAGTCAACAGAAACAACCAGCATCTTTCAGGTAAAAAGGTCTCAAAAGAGCCTGAGACTTTTTCCCCAGTTTCTTCCAACCCTGTGACAGTTATTTTAAAGTTTTTTTTTGTCCTGACAGTGACACTGTTAATATAGTAAATTCACAGCAATGAAACTTACAGGATAAATTTTATATGCTGTCCAGTCTGCACATTCTCACCTTAATTGGCAGTTATAGAGAATAAATTCCTAACTTTCCAAACCTGCAAGCAATTCCAACTCATGTATTTCACATAAGATGATGAATATCAACAGCTTGACAAAAGAATTTTTCTTCTTACATGGCTTGCAAATTTAAATGGCAGATTGTAAGCCACAGAAGTTAAAATAAATTCACACATCTATCAAATGTGTTAGGCATCCTTAYGACAATTTTATAAGCACTTTTGAAAGCCAGGAATGCATTCAGTTCACTGAAACAAAAATCTGAATTTACGAAAACTAGAAATAAGAGATTTTGGGTTCTGGATCTCAGAACTATAGAGCTGAGCAACATAGTAACTGCAACGGTCAGGACTCTCTATTATTTTAAAAATTTATAAATGTTGTATTTATATAGTTTTGTCTTTAGAAAAATTACAAGCCAGGAATCCTCATACTGTGGACACCACCTAGAACAGCAGGCTGATGAGATTTCACCATTAGAAAGCTGTACAAAATATCTCCACTGGCTTGGAGATAACAATTCAGGACAAAAAAATGAGCAAAAACTGCTAGTTAATCTTTGCCTCGGAGGCAAAATTCCTCAAATTTAGTCAGCCTTGTAAATAGTTTTACATTAACGGTAGACTCATGTAATTAACTCTTAGCATTATGAAACAAACTGCTTACTTTTTGATCTGCTCCAGCTTGCTCTCCTCTGCCTTGATATAATCTTTCAGTGATATGACCAGATCTTTTTCTGTATTAATTAAGTCTGTCATATGACCTAGAAAATAAATCAACAGTTTGGTTACATGAGAACAAACAAAAAAATAGAACCGAAAACCTCCTTTCTACTCTTTCTTCCCAAAGTGCTTCTGTATTCTAAGATGCCTGATGGAGCATTTGAATAAGACTTTCTACTCTTCTTTTCTTTTTTCCTTTCTTTTTAAGAGCAAACCTCATGTTGGACAAAGCTGGTTGCCATGGTAATTTGCACAGTATCACAAATTTATTATTAGAACTAATTTAGGATTCATTTGGAAAAGGAAGTAGGTTGCAACTGAATAATCTTTCATCCAAGCAAACATAATGCAGAGCAAATAATTACAAAGCCACAAAAATATACGAAGGCTTCATGTTTGATATACAACATTAGTCCATTTATAATTTTTTAAGATTATTTACATGACTTCAGTGGGTCCCATAACAGTCTCTCAGTTCATAATTCCTCTATTCCCTGTGAGCAGGCAGCTGAGCTGGTTGGTTTTGAAGTGATAAACTTCCTGTCTGCAGTTGCATTACGTGGCATTAAAAAACAGCAGGGGGTACTCTGATACACTGGTATCATTGTGCACCTTCAGGAGTCGTTTCTCTTTCCTCTATGCATGTGCAATAGTCCTGGCTGAAGTTTTGTCTAAAATTCAAAACCTACAAGAGCACAACACCTACAAGCCCTTGCCTTTGTCACTGGACTAACCGGACTGACTTGAGCAAAAGCATATTTCTCCCAGAAGTAAGAAGTCAAGCAGGTCATAAGAACTAATAGGTGGATATAGTTGATGACAGCCCTGTGCTCCCTTAGTTTATTCTTGCTGAAAGCCTTCTGAGAGTTGTAAATAAATGCTTCCAGCTATGTGCAATATACACCAAAGCGTCTCACCAATGGAAGTGAAGAAGTCCGTATGGGCATAAGAAAAAGGCAGCAGAAGTCCAAGGGCTGCAATACACCAAATCTTGGGGAATGCCATAGTTCAACAGTTGTCACAACACCACGTACCTGTAAAAAAATAACAATGTAGGTAAAATTTCTCTATTCAGAGATTTGAATCTACCACTGGGAGAGAGAACTTGTTGTCTCAGGACTGTCACTAGTTCTCGAGGCAGCCAAATTTTAGTATCAGAGATACAACAACCAGCAATCCATTTTTTCAAATATTTCTACCAATGCTGAGCTTTAGCACTGATACTCTGACAGAGGACTGACTCCATCCTGCAAAGACATCCCCAAGTAAGTATTTTCACCTTGCAGAACAGGACAGCAAACAATAGCTTGGGGACAGGGTCATCACAAGCATTCTTCACTTTTTTGACATCTAAAAAACACTGCAGGCAGAGCTATATCTCAAAAAAGTGTCAAAAAGAAAGAAGAAAAAAGACTCCTAAGGCTAAATGCTGAAGAAAATCATTATAACAAGTTACATTACAAAACACCAAGCTCATCCACCCACTGAAAAAGCAGTAGCCTCTGGTGAGTCAATAAGATGTGTTGTTGAACAGATGTAAGTGCAGCCAGCAGAATAAGCTCCTTGCTCCCGCTCCTCAGGCGGCGTGTGCCTCTGAAGCACACCTTAGTACAGAGGGCATTCCAAGTCAGGTCTCTCACAGAGGCCACAGCTGCCAAGTCGTTCTGTGATAGATCCTGAACCTTCACAACAGCCTAGGATGTCCTCATTAATTCATACTTTAAATGCTCTCTGGGGATTCAAATTATGGTATCATCTTCTCTCATGGTGCATTAGGAGTCACCAAGCAATCCCGGCCTTTCCTTTTCACCTCTAACAGTAACAGCAGGAAAAACACACAGATCTGGATATGTTGATTCCGTGAGCTGCCTCTTGGGCAGGACGAGTACACTTTCACTGGCACTGCCAGAAAAAAAGGAAGTCCATGGCCACAAGCCCTTATAAACCATCCGACACTCATGTGACCAAACCCAAAGGGCTGAAACATCCTGACACACTGAGCAGTAAAAGCGAGGAGACGGAAAGCCCAAGTGCTGCTTTTCTCCCCCATTAGGGCAGAGACCTCAGTGTCACAAATGCTCTACACCAGCACTGTTGGCCTCAGTGGCTTTTTGGAGAAGGAAGTTCATTCACCCCTAGGGCAGTTTGCTTTCACTTTCTACTTACAGCTGTGCACCTGAGCTCCTAGTAAAACAACGGCTCAGTTTCCTGTTTTGCTTTCCAGAAAGCCCCGTGCCCCCTGCTCATCCAGCAGCCAAGCAAACACACATGAGAATCAATTGCGACATGTGGCTCTATTACATAATAAATATTTGCTAGCATTATCAGTACTTGGAATTCATTGAGTTGTACGCGACACTTAATAAAAAACAAGCAGCCTGTCATAAAAGTTACTTTAGTGTTAACCCAAATGAAACCTTAAGAAAGGAGAAAAAAAAMCTATAAAAATGTCTCTCTGGAAGCTGACCTAGTTCCCAAGCTCCCCCAGCTTTAAGCAGGAGGTTAAACCACTTCACTTTCTCTTTCAGTTCGGACTCTCCAGCTTCTCTGTCACTTGCAAGGATGCAGAATGCTCCAGCAATTTACAGTAACCCTCTGACTGCTTCCCTCCCAGCCCTCTGGAATTCAGAGAATTGGAATGAGAGGCCGAGAGAGCAGTCGGCCAAGCTTGCACTGCCCTAACAACAGTTGCTAAGTAGCCTGGGTTTTAAACCTTCTGCGAAAGGACCAGCCCTGGATTCCCAAATCAACAAAAACCAAAGCACAGTTAATGCAGATGCTGGAAGTCTCTTAGACACACAGGCTGCCAAATAAGTAGGCTTGTTTTTTCTCCATCAGTGACATAAAGGAAATCAAGATGAAAWTCCTCTCTATATTCCTCCCATCAGTCTGACTCTCCTCCTCAATTGTCCCCCAGGCAAAGGCAAAGATGGTAGTCGAGCCGCACRGAAAGCAAGAAATCCACTACCCACACAAGGAAGAAATGATTTTAGTCTCAACTTCAGTGGGAGTCAGGCTGACAGCTTTACACCACAAGTTTCCTGACTGTCTACACCAAATATGTTTGTTAAGCTTTGAAACAGTGAAACATGGTCAAGGGAAAAAATAAAATAGCAGAGAACAAGCAAATATGAATTTTTTATATATATAAATATATATATATGTGCAWATAACACAAGGCAGTAATTAGAAAAACTGAACTGCCAAACATGCCATAGGATTCCTCTAATAGCATAGAAGGGACCAAAAAAAAAAAACATATGTTGAAATTCAAGTATTTTTCTTTGGTTCTTGTATAGTCTTCCTGTTTCCTCTGCAAGGGGAATAAGGACTGCAATAGGTGCATCAGAATGGATGTGCATATAGCACCCATGCAAGCACAAAGGAAAAGCAAAAATCAAGACAATCCTCATGATACAACCACAAAACCACCGAAGCCACACTAGGCGGTGACTGAAAAACCAAGTGTTTGTCTGAAGATGCTTTATACACAGCCCCCAACACTACCAATTCCAAGTTCCCAGGTTTTCACCACGGCTCAAAGAAAGAAGCTACAGATGGAAAAAACAAAGTGTATTGGCATACGGAATTATTCTGGAATAGTTTTAGATTAAGTCCAAAATAGCATTTTTATTTAGGTCAGAAGGGTTGGTAACCACATCTCCAGGATTCTTCAAGTTTTGATTTAAATACTAGCCAATCCTCTTTATCACATTTTTTTTTCCCCTCTCTTTAATAACACCAAGTTAAACAGAGCTCAGTTGGGGAAGGGGCAGGAAGAGGATAACACTACAAACAGCGACAGATTTACCGCAGTGAGCATCTCTCTAGTGAACAGATTTCTTAGCAGATTTCAAGTTATTATCACGTGACACCACACACTTGGAAATATCAATCAAAATGAAACACTCTGCATATCTGGGGAAGTTCTTAGGCACTGAGAGYAGGTAACTGCCACCATGGCTCAACAGTCTCAGTGCAGAAATGCTGGAATTCAGTTATCCAAGTTCTTTAGCACCCTGTGTTTAAAGACTGATTTTAAATTAGGACCGGAGCAGTGACAGAAGAAAGCAGGGGTTTTTTTTAAAGATTGCTACTAAAACAAGAACATGGGATGTTTTAGACATTTTTTTAATGTCATGGTTGCAGTGTAAGTACTACCTTCAAGAAGTCTGACTACAGTTAGATATTTTGGATTTTTTTTTAAACTAGTCACTAGTACCGATAAAGGATTTAGTGTTTCCTACTTTTATTTGAAAAGGATAGAAAACATCCAATATAGTAAATTATCTCTTCAAATCCTCTCTCTCTGCAGGACAGAAATTAGAGAGAAGAACCAATTTTAGAGACAAAGCAACTAATAAAGGTATTTTAAGTTTCACTTATTACCACCTGGACCTGAATGCAACATTTAAGAGTCTGGCTACAAAACTGGGATGTTTTTCTTGCTTCTTCCAAGTGTAAGACTGAATGGACACGGTCCTTTCACAACCTGCTTGTTTTAACTTTCTAAGCCAARGCAAAGAACACTGGCACTCAGCACAGAAGTTATCTTATTAGACACAACAAGCAGAGGGCTACTCTTCTGTTTACCCTCTACTCAAGGATTAGTAGAGTATCTACAGAGATATTCAGAATGTTTGCAGATATTAAGAGAGATTATAAAGAAACTAGGAAAATTMCAGTGATAGCAGCTGAACAACAGTTGACAGGTAGGTGTCCTTTGGGGACTTCAGCAACAGCAGCAGAAAGCCTATTCTGTTGAGAGGAACAGCAACTTACTCTTAAGTCTACAGAATAATACAGCCTAGAAACGCACAGTACAAGAAACAATAAAGGTATTGTTTCAGAACAGGCTTTATTTACAGTCTTTCTTCAGTTAAATATACTCCACTTAGGAAGTAAGTTTTTCCAACAAGTACACTGTGTTGCTGTGCTTTCAAAAACAAGYCAACAAAAAGGTGTTTCTCCATCTGTATCGATCTCAATATGTAGGTAGAGTTCTCCTCCCATTAACCTCTTCATCCCTTCCACAAGGTTAGTCATTTTATGTCATTTGTACTTATCAAGCTACACATTGGATATATATTCTAATTTATGTGCATGGCTCAAAACAGTTTTAAAGTTATAATTTAAAACCATTCATTGTGCAGCAATTCAAATCTATAGGTCAGAGATCCTATCTCCACATTAGCTCTAAATATTGGTCTCAATATCTCAATTCACTCTGCAGTTCAAGACAAGTTTCTGCAGCAACTCCTGCCTCAGTTGTGCCAATAAAAGGCCCATCACATGCAGGGCTSCACTCTGAATCAGCAAAGGGAATGGATCCACATCAAACAGCTACTTCCTACTGGGAGATGAGGCAGCGATACCTCCCCCCTCACACTTCCAACAGGGATGCACTGCAATGCCACAAGTAAATGTACTAGCAAATGTGAGGAGGACAGACCGGGAACTGCTCAGAACAGAACTGCCATTAGATGTGGTTCCTCAAATGGTGCTTCTCTTCATGAGCTAAATGAATCACACCAAGAACAGACGTGCCCACCAACCATAGCTTAAAGGACAGAATGAACTACTGGTGGAAACCAGCATTGGTTTTGTCAGCAGAGAATTAAGCAGCACAATCAAAGAATTTTTAACATGGTTAGGACATTTAAATGCATCCACCAGTGAACCAAAAGTGGTAATGGGTGCAGAACACACGTCTTATCCCAAACAGCAGGCCTCTGCTTCCTGGACAAACTGGGAAGTCGTTACCTTCACTTTCCACCCTCACTGCCTGCATTTGTAAGTTGGTCTTGTAAGAAACTGTCTCTAACGTTCATCTGCTTGTTATAACCAAGAGCTTCCTTCAGTTACTAAAACCGTGCGCTCGGGTTCTTCAYCTAACTGAAGGAGAGGAACACTTCAGCACTCAAGAGCCTCTGCAACTTCTCCTGTTGCAGTCGTCAGAGAGGATGAAAAAAAAAAAAAAGGGAACTCAAGCTGAATGCTGGAAAAAAAAAAAAAAAAAAAGGGAACTCAAGCTGAATGCTGGGTAATCTTTACACGTCAATAAGCCCTTCTTTCCACAAGTCTGAACTGTGTTTCCTCGAGGGGCATGCAAGCTTTTCAGGTAAGCTGGGAAGAAAAAAAAACCCCTGCCCTAAGCATAGCTGACATTCTTGCCGCCTCCTCGTTGAGGGGCACCCGCGAGCCTCCGTGCTGAGATCCCCCCTYTAGCCAAGGGGACCCCTCCTACCCCGATACCTGCCCAAGGGGCCACCTTCCTGCAGACCGCTTGAGGGTAAAACAGGGTGGGGGTAAAACAGGGTGGGGGGATAAAAAAAATCCCCCTGGCAGCKCCCAGGAGGAAGGAACGCAAAGGGGAGAGCAGCGGGGAGCCCGGGGCAACGTTAAACGCCGCACCCCCGAAACGGAGGCGGCGGCCGCCCCCRTTGCGTAACGGCCGCCGCTGCCGGGACACCGGCCGCGCCTGCCACGTATCGCCCCCCCACACACAGCGCGCCCACGGGACGAGAAAAGAGRAGGAGGAGAAGGAAAAACAGGGCAGCACGAGGAGAGACCACGGCCTCACCTGAGCGCGGGGGGCCGCGCCGCGAGCCGCCGCCTGCCCTAACGGTCGCCGAACGGCCGCCCCAACGGTAGCCCTAACGGTCGCCGCAACGGTCGGCGCGCGCCGGGCGCCGCCGCCGCCTTTATAGGCGCGCACGCCCCGCCCCCCCGGCCCGCGCGAGGCCGAGGGGAGGGGGGCGCGCGCGGGGCGGCCGCCGCGCTACGTGAGCTCGGGCACAGCGGCGCCCGCCGCACTGCGCACGCGCGCCCGCCGCTCCACGTGGGCGCCGCTTCTCCTATTTCTTTTGCCTCCTCTCCATCCCCTCCCGCTCCTTCTCCCACCCCCCTTTATTTTATTATTATTATTAATTTTTTTAATTTTAAGTCGCAGGCGTCCGCAGCCCTGACTTCTCGGCGAGTTTAAGTTGTTCCGTGTGCTCGTGGGCACCCACGCGGCCGGCGCGTCGTGGGCGCCGCGAGCGCCGCTGGCAGCGGGAAGGCCCCTTTTTTCGGTGGAGCCGCCCGTCCGAAATAAGCCTTGCTTTCCTCTTGGTCACCTTCCAACAGAAATACGGCTCCTGCAACTGGCAGGAAGCGCTGGAACGGAGCGCAAGCCTCCAGCTGAGGCGTCTAGTTAAAGCCCCGTTATCCAGAGAGTCCGTAATATCTGGTCTGAGATTTAGCAGCAGCTTGGGGAGATTTGGGGAAACCTCCCACGCTGTAGGCAGCTGGGCCGTTCCGAGGGAGATCGGCTGCTCTCTGTGCGTCTCCCCATCAAACGTGCACAGAGAGTGGAAAACCTCGGCAAAAGCCACTTTAGCAGCACAGTTAATAGCAGGTTGGCTTGTTCTCGCCAGCACGGGGCTAAAGGCAAAGGCTCGTTGTGTCAAAAGGAACCCGGGTGTTTGGGATATYCCAAGCACCCAAATGGAGGGATTTTCCCCACAGACACAGAATCACCTCACTCTCCAAGCTTATTTCTGCCCCCGATTCATGTGTTTTGGCACCAGGACAGAGAACTTACCTGCTTTGTCCCAGCTTGCACGGCTCCAGCAGTCACTGGTGCTCCAGGTCTTGCTATGGGTCCTGTGCGTTACCTCCTGCTGCTGGGGACGCAGCCTCGAGCAGGCCTGAGGGAGACAAAGTGTCACTCGAGCACTTCCATCCCAGAGAAGCCCCCAAACGGCCCCTTCCTATCCCTTATCCAGGCAGAAGCATCAGGAGCAGCGCTGCACATCTTTGCTCATCCCTGTTGCTGCCACTGAACCCTTTCCAGTCCCTCCATATGCTTTTAGGGAATAACAGGCCATGACATCCAAGAGATGAGTCACCTTTATATCATACACAGTCAGCGCAGGGTGCTGCTTAGTTGATTTTAAGGTTACTGACAACTTAGTTTACCCTTTAAAAACAGATGAAGCCTCCTCTGGTTTCACACAGCGTTTACATTTTAGTCCCCACAGACTAAACCACTGAAAAAGTGGTTACTACCTGCCCTCAAAAAGCAGGACACTCCAATCAGTTATTTTGTGCAGCACAACAAGCTGCATCTTCTCTAACCGAAATACAGGGCAAAAAGCAAAAATACATCTGTTATCCCAACAGCTAAAATGAAGAAATCTTTATAAAGTGACATTTACCTTAGATTTGGACCCAGCTGTAAGAACAGCTTCTCTACCCCTGTGCAAGCCTTAGAAGCGTGGATTATACTCAGCAATATCAAACTAGGTGGTTTCTCTCCTTCAAGATCCCCACCCTGAGGGTGGAAACTAGAGAAGCCCCATACACACGTAATACAGGCTGCAGCCTAACTTTAGAGCAAAGCCAGATTGGGTTAGTTTGCATCTAAAGTGTAATGCTAGAGGGAAAGACTACTCATTAGCCTGCTCTGTAAAGTGGTTTCTCTCTCCTTGGCCTCTCACTAAAAAAAGACTTTTTTTTTTTTTTCTTCTTCTTTTTTCTTCTACCAAGAAGTTTCCTGTGGCTTGACCATGGTTTTGGTGTGAGATTGCTGGCCATATGTATTTAAAGCAGGTTAACTAACAGTTATTTTGCAGAGATCAGCTGTTAGCAATCTCTGCTTAGTGGGGACAGCTGGAGAGGCACAAAACAGAGCAGGAAGAGAAAAAAGCAAAGATAACCACTATAATCATTAGTAGCTTAAGAGTCATGTTTTTCAACCACTTCTTTGGCTTGGTAGTCTTTTACCAGCTGCTAATATTAACAACATTTAATAAACTCAATTAAAAAGTCAGTTCTAACAATAACATTTACAGGCCAAACATCAATTATCTGAGGCAATCAGTTATAATTCATTTAAGCTAATCAATGTAGTTTCCAAATAGTTCTCTCATCAATAACATCATTCTCAAGTAAGAGAACACATACACCTGCCCCTTAAATCAGGTCTGCCTCTGCTTACCAAGTCAAAACCATGACCCGATCAGTATGTGCCCTTCCTCTTACTCTGGAAAAGAGAAATTGGAAAGTAAGATGAAAATTTTAAAGTTGTAGATGGTGTCCCAAGATTTAAGGTCCAAGATACTTGAGTATGCTGGAGGTACTTTGAGTATCTTTCCCAGGCTGCTTCCCTCTAGAAACGGCTCTTGTTGCAAGATCCATTTCTGAGGGCACTGAGGGTCAATAGCTCTGTTAGTTTGTTTTAACAATGGGCTGGATACTTCCCTTAGGGATTATGCTTCTATCTTTTATCTTATTAAGAAAAGATGTGTTTTGTCCATTAATCCAGTTGGCCCAGTGGGTAATGGGATAGGGGTTATTCTGTCCCAGGAAGCACACAAATAGCAGTCAGGCATAATTAGACTTAAGCTTGTAAGTAACAGTGGTAACAAGTGCTATTTCCCTCCGTATCATATGTATTATTTTTGAAAGTTCTTCTCTCAAACTACATGGCAGCAGTTCTCTGTTAGACAGTCTTCATTCTTGACCAAAACGTGGCCCTGAAAACACTTACATGTTTGTAAAATTCTCTTTGTGACAAGTAAGAGGCACATAGGTTGCAATAATGTCTTCAGTTCTTCAGATAATAAAAACGTGAAAAATATTTGTCATTATTTGGACATCTCTCTTGGAAAAGGGCGCTTTCCAATCGGGGCTGTTTGCCTGCTAATTCAACTGTGGGCTTGGGCACTCGAACATCAAGCAGCTCCATCCAACAGATGCTTGCAGCTCTCGGCCCGCTTTCCTGCGTGAAGAGGAGTATGAGCCTGAAATTTAAAAAAAGGGGAAAAAAAGAGAAAGAGAAAAGAAAGAAACAAACAGGAACAACTTCCGTGTCCTAGAACAAGGGATCGAATCACTGCAGCAGCACCGTTCTCACAATAACTTGTTCTCATAATTACTCTGCTTGGCAAAACGTGGCACGTGGCTTCCATACAGCGTGAGGCAGCTGTGGGAATTAAGGACTCTGCTGGCGCGGGGACCTGAGCAAACCCCAAGGTCACACCGGGAGCGGGCGGACAGGCAGCAGCCATCTATCCCAAGCTGTTTTTCCGGAGCCGCTCGGGCGGAACTACATTTCCCAGCGCTCTCTTGGGAAGCGCGGGGGAAACGCGGCTCAAAACCTGGGGCAGCCGCTCGCTTTCTCCTGCGGTAGCGACGCTCCCTGCTAAGGTCGGCGAGGGACTTCTGTGACTTTTTTAATGCTCCTGGAGCTAGCGCTCCATCTGCACAGCGCACAGTAAGTAGGAGACAGCCTCGGATCCATGTCCTGAGTCATGCAGGGCATAGAAAGGCTTGGCAGGGAAGGCAGGAGAGTTTGGGCTGGCCTGAGACCACGTTTTCAATGCCTCTGTCTCAGAGTTTTCAATAATTTTTGGCAAATTTTGGCACTGTGGTCCTTGGGAGGGAAAGGATTGGACATATGTTTTATTTCCGTACTCCAGGGGAAATATTCCCTTGCTCCCTACCCTGGCCGTATCCGGCATGCCTGCCCATTCTRGAGCAAAGTGCGGAGCCTCCGTCAGGCTCCTCCTTGCCGGCTGCCAGGCCGGAGCTTTCCCTGGGCCGGGCTGCAGGAGACGGGGTGGAGAGATGGCAGCCACGTCATCTGCACACCACAAATTGTCTCGGTCACGGCCTCCGGGACAGTCGCGCCTGCTGGATCCGGTGGGCAGAGCGCCCGGTTCCCTCTTGGCTCCCGGCTTTCCCTAGGGATCTGCCCTGCTCCAGGCTCCTGGGCAGGACCACCCTCAGCTGACCCAGGAGGAAGGAGGCTTCATCGCTGACCTTTCCTGCAAGAGAAGGCTCCACAAGCTCTTCTTTAGCCCTGCATACGTGTCTGCAAAAGGACRCAGACGCAACTTCCTTCCTTCCTAAGGGATTCAAAAAYCTATGCTCAGAAAGTGGCACATTTGAACTAATTGCCAAGGATTATGAATCAAAGTTYGGTTTTGTTTCTGGACAACACCAGYGACTGTAGGGTTTCTGGTTATTTTCTGACATCCCAAAGCCGAGTTCCAATGGCAGTTTGCACTTACCTGATCTGAAAATGTGGCAGCCTCCTTTGGCACGGGACACGTTCACAGCGGGGACGATCCTCCTCAGCCACGGCCACCAGCTTTCATCTAACACAGGGCGCTTTCTTCTGCAGCTGACAGTTGGTCTTTCCTTCTTTTCAGCAGTGCTGCCTTTCCCCCAGATCTGCTGCTTGCTGCAGTGGGATGTTAACTGGATTGAGGCCGTTGCAAGGGCACAGGTTGCAAAGCAAGAGAGYGGCTACCTTTGCTGCTCTCCTCCTTCTGCAGGAGTCTGGCACTGCTCTGTTTTAACCACCTCTTTCAGCAGTTTCTGAAGGACCCTCTGGGCACACTCACAGAAGGAAACAGAGATATCTCATAAATGTCTTTCAGGGATGTTTGTGGTAGCACTGGGATATTGCACCTTTTAAGCGACACTCATTTTGACTACATCACCTCTTGTGCTCTCTTTTTAGGCTTCCCTTAGGTGTCGATTATGGCTCTGATTTATCAAGCAGTGTGTAGAAAAGCTTCCTCTCTCCTCTGCAGGTTGCACTCTACTTATGTTAGAAAAATGAGGTAAGTTCYCATCTAACTCCTGACTACTGTGAARAGACCCCACTGCTGAGCCCCCAAATTAATGTGTCCAAATAAATRTGGCMCTTGCAATCTTGACCTTGCCTTACATTCATTTTCCCAATTCTTTCCTTACTGCAGATACTTAAATGAGCTAAGAGAAAATGACAGCTTTTGTAGACAAGCCCAGATCTCAGGAACTTTCTACCTCTTTCACAATCTCTCCCCCTTCCTACAGGAGGTCGGGAGGAGATATCTGGTACCRCAGCTAAGTGCAACAGGTAAGGGAGTGTCCAGCAAGAAAGTTTTCCTGAATCAGGCAGCTTGGGTGATACAGACTCGTTTGCAATTAGCAAAATTAGCAATCCCTTGTATGGGGCTCACAAATCTATCAMGCTGCTTAGAAACATCTCCTTATTTGCAATGTGCTACTTGTTACCAACAAAAGACTATTTACAGCCCTAGCATGTGGATGAGAAGTTTATGCTTTGCACATATGTAGGGTATCAACATATGCAATATYTGTTTTGAGATTAACACTTTAAAACACTTAGGATTCTACCCTTTTGAAGGGAATGGGGTAGCAGGAAAACCTTGACAAAGGTCTTGAGCCATGACAACCATGAGCACCTTAAAGATGTAGAACGTGATGGTCGTATCCATTCATTTCATCACAGCTTTCTCTTCCCGTTTCTCCTTGCTGCTTAGAGACGAAGAGGATCCTGGAGAAACTCAAAGAGCCTGAGCAATGCATAGAGAAGTCGGTGCTGATCGGCTGTTCAGATGAGCACATACCGTACTTTGCCTTGGACTTAGGTTGGGATGACTCCTCTTCCATCTGTGACAGCATCACGTTTCGTTCCTGGAAACGGAAATCCTCCCTGGGCAGCCTGTTTAGTCCTTGCTGGGTGATGTTTACAGCTAAACCCCCTCTGTTTGGTGCTGTTGGAGACCTGGCAAGCCTGGGGAGTTAGAGCTCCCACCTGCACTGTTCTTCCTCTGAGTATTTTAGTAAAGATGGGCTGTTTGGAGATCACTTAATACTTTGGAATGTATAACCACTGATGTGATGTCATTTCCATGAGAACTTCCAGAAACTATACACCGGAACAGGGAGTGGGGAGAGTAACTGCAATTTATGACCTCAGAGGCTTATTTTGTTGCAGGAGCCTTAGAGAAGTCGGTCATCGAGTCTGAACTCGAGGGATCGTTCACTGACTTACGAAAGGCTCTCTTTGTGGTGGATGAGAAG
The DNA here is from genome assembly GCA_003342815.1 of Eudromia elegans. NCBI lineage: Eukaryota > Metazoa > Chordata > Aves > Tinamiformes > Tinamidae > Eudromia > Eudromia elegans. The sequence goes on along the minus strand of PTEX01000052.1, from coordinate 161,933 downwards.
GATTCCCTGTTGCTGGCCTCGGTATGGCACAGGATTTTTTAATYTGGAAGTTGTGATTTCTCACATCAACCCTTTTCCTTGTCTCCCTTATTAGTTTTATGAATTAATATGTGCTATGGAAGTACCTACWGCACCTTTTAAGTGAACTAGGTACAAAACACACTATAAGCTAAAGCAGCTTTCTCAAATTTTCTATCCTGAAAGGAAGATGCAGTGGAAAGAGAGAAGTGTCTTACAAATACCTGCAGTAATTAGCTCTTTAGCATTAACTAGCTATATGTCCAGTGTAAAATACATTAATCCTACCAGTTGTAGTAGTCACTGCATTCTCAGTCTCTTCTGAGCTTAATAACTGTCAGGTACCAATTTTCTGTAATTTTCCTGATAAACTGCACCTCAAGAAGGAATCTATAGAGCATCTGTCTGAGCTGCTTTCCTAAAACTGCTCCCATATAACTGGTTACTCTTCAAATGTCCTATGTTTGGAAGCCCTGTGGAAAGAAAAAGAAAAGTTTTGTGTGTGAAAACCAGCTGCCCTTACCCCTTCCTGCTGTCTAATGTCTGAGGTGGGAGGACTATATTTCAAGAAGTAGAAGACTACTTAGATTAATTCAGTTCCTATTACTAGCCCCATTGTATCCCAGTATGGGACAGCTCTTCCCTGACCTCCCCTTGCCTTGCTGAAATGTGGATGCTGCCTGCAAAATCAAGCCTTTCTCAAAGCAATAGCCATATTTCAGATCCATTCCCGAGGCTTCCACACATTGCCTTAAATAATTTGATTGCTCCCAGTGTAAAGTGATTCGCATTCCTCTCTTGGTCTTTACAGGCCCAGGCCCTTCTCCGCTGGCAYGATTCCCACCAGTACTGCAGCAAAACTGGACAGCCCACTCACAAAAACGTAGCTGGCAGCAAGCGGGTCTGCCATGAGAGCGGAATAATTTACTATCCCCAGGTGAGCACCTGCACGGCAAGGTAAGCGGCACAAGGGCTCTGCGTAGGAGGGAGGGTTTTTTGTGTAGCTTTCTGTGCATCTGGGCAGTTTTTCTTTAGTGTTCATTCAGTTACCTCTGCCTGGCTAAGAAGAGGAGCAGCCTGCATTCGTTTGGTCTCAACTCCTTACTTTGCTGTTTGCTGCCTTTGCTAGATGTCGCCGGTGGTTATCACGCTGGTCTCCGATGGGAGCCGGTGCCTCCTCGTACGGCAGCCGTCGTTTCCTCCGGGCATGTTCAGCGCCCTGTCAGGATTCTGTGATGTAGGTGAGACAAACTGACCCGTGCTGTGGCCCTACGCGTGCAGTATTTGGGGTAGAACTGTGGGACGCCRACCACAGGCCCGTTCAGAGGATGGGCACATACATGGTTTGAGGGGAAACGGTGTTAGATCTGGATAGATGAGTGCTGCCATTCAGACAGAACTCAGAACAGCKTCAGTGCCCAGCCCCAAGCCCGGCTGCCCCAGCCCACCTTTGGTTGCTTCCAGGTGAAACCGTGGAGGAGACCGCCCGCCGGGAGGTGGCCGAAGAGGTGGGCCTGGAGGCGCAGGCGTTCCGGTACTCGGCGTCCCAGCACTGGCCCTTTCCCAGCAGCTGCTTAATGGTCGCGGGTCAYGTGCTGGTGAGGGCAGAGCACACTSAGGTAAGCAGCCCCCTGCTTCACTATTCACTTTATATAGCATATAGGTCTCTTCCAGCCCACAGCTTCAGTGTACAAAGYGTCAAATATCTCTCYGTGCAGTTTTCAATCCATTTTCTGTAAGTGAAAAACAAGTTTWAAAATGTTTTCTATTGCAATGTGCCCAATTTTGCCTAGGTTGCTGTATGAATCCAAGCCCAGAGCCCAGCACACCTGTGGTTTTTCTGTGAAGTTTGCAGATGAGACTTCCCTATCTAGTAATATCACATTCCCAGTGAGACATGCAGTTTCTGCTTATGTGACTGTATTCAGCCACTGGCCAATGCTACATGGTAGATATAGCTCCATGAATAGGGCTGCCTGATTTAGGGCTTTCCTGAGGAAACCAAGATTATAAAACACTGGGGATKGGTAGCATCCTCTTGGCATCAACACTTCATTCAGGAGTGGATTAAGCACTCTGGGCATTGCAGCCTGGGATCTTGGCGAGTGCAAGAAGCAGCAGAGTACTGCTGGCCACATTTCAATCCAATTTAAGCAACTGCTGCCTTCCAAATTCCTTCCAGATCAGTATGAACAGCCTGGAACTGGAGGCAGCCCGTTGGTTTGACCTGGAAGAAGTCGTGGAGGCTCTGAAGAGAGGACCCAAAACTTCAAAACAAGAGGATGGTAGTATTTTACCCTGGTTCCCTCCCAAGCAGGCCATTGCTCACCGTCTGATTCAGGAGTGGGTAAAGCAGCAGACTTCTCAGACAACTCAGGCACAATGACTTAAGTCTACAGTTTTAGTTTTTTTATATATATTTTTTTTTTTTTACAAAAATTCAATGAAAAAAATGCCAAAGCTACTGAAGATAAAATCTGTGTTTCAGTGGGAATGGCACTGCACTGATGGCACAGACCTACAAAGCCATTTCTACCCTGATTATCCTCATMAAATCCCATCTACACTTGATCACCTTGAGATGCAGTGAAGACAACTGAATTCTTCATCCCAGAGCACTGAGCATATTGAGAGCAGCTGCTGCCTACGAAGCACCAGAGTGGTGATCCCTGGCAGACCCGTCTCGCCTTTCTCCATTTTACTCATAGAGAAGTTTTGGAGGATTTTTTTTTTTTCTCAGAAAGAGGAGAAAAAAAAAGGTATGGAAGTGTGGCCTTTCACTATCAAAAAAAAAAAAAGTAAAAAGGCCACAGTTTGTATGCTTTCCTTCTGTTCCTTTTCCCATCAAATGTTCTAGTTTTGTATAAAACATGCTAATCTTTTGCAAATCCTAAATAGGTTATTACTCTTTGGACATAGCTGAATACTTCTCTGGAGGTCCCACTTCGCCCACTAGTAAGAGTGGGAAACTATCCTCCCAAGGAAGGGGGGACAAAGCTGCCTCATGGTAGGGGAGTGGAAGAGYAAAATCTACATATGAGCATTTAGATGAACCCAAATAATAGAAGAGGAAGAAGACCTGCTGCAAGAAGGGACAGCACTTCTGACAAAGAACATTCCTGGAAGACAAAACACTGCTTGCTTACCTTGTGCCAGCAGTCTGGGGCTTGCCTGGAGAGTTGGTCTTGTTTTATCAGTGAAATGGCATCACTTCTGTAGACGCTGAGGCAAGGAAAGCCAAGACCCAGAGGGAAGGGTGCTTGACGGGCTGCTCATTTGAGTASATGTCTCTCCTTGGCAGAGTGCAAATGCCACGATTGCAAAGCCATCTGTAATGATACTTRAAGGGAAAACAGGAAGGTATTGCTGACTGTTACCACTGGGATTCATTGCAAGTGAACAATCTGGGGTCACAACATCTGAGCAGTAAGTAAAAAGAGGATTTTGTCCCCGTAAGCCATATTTTGTCTCCTCGGGCTTATTTTACTTTAGGAGGTAAGAGATGGGATTCCCTGGGCCACATTCTGGTAGTTCCTCCTGCTTTCTTCTCATTGTGCCATTTTAACTATCCAGTGTTTCTCTTTCTTTCATTTCTGGAATCTGCCATTCTCTTGTTTGCAGCTTCGTTTCTTTCTTCGCCTTGTCTGCAGTTGAAGATTAGAAGAGTTAGATACCAATCAGTATTCCTGCTTCTCATGCCCCTTCCCATGCTGGCACACACCACTATCAATGAGGACTAATTAAAAGAGAAATATGGACTGAYCTCAGCTCCTTCAGAATAGTCTCTTCTATGCTACTGACAAGCAACAGTTTTGTTACAATGTCACCTTAGGCTGTTGTGGCACCAAAATGATTTTGGGAGACAGCAGGTGGCAAGCTGGCYGCACCAGTAGGGAATATTATTGCTGCCCTGGGAATTGCAGGGCTTGACCCATATTCTGGCCTATACCAGCCGTCCTCAGATTTCATTATTCACTCCCTGATCTGTTCTTGTTTGTTGTTAGAGCARAAGCAAAGCTAACTGTTGTACTAATTTTCCTCTGTGACTCACCTCTTGAAGTACAGATCACTTAAAAGCTCTGTATGTTTCTTTTAACTATCGATTAGGGGATAAAAAAGTCTTTTCAGTCTACTTAAATTCTATTTTTCAAGGCAAGAACAACTTCAAAGCACTACTCACTCTCAAGTATTTTAAAGGGCCTCAAATTTTAAACTGTTTTTAAAACTCCTTAATCCAAACCTTTTTGACTTAGGTGTAAAATAATAATGGTGGTCTTTATTTCTGGCATTAACAGAAGATGAGTAGCTAAAAACAGGACAGAAAGCCAACATGAGAAATATTGTTCTCCCCTGAATTTGCCTCATGAATTTGGCCAAAGCCTGAGCAAAACTCACCACAGTCAGGACAGAACATGGTCCCCAAAGGCAGCTCACTTGGAGGAAGAGGCAAGCAATTCTCCAATAGATGCTTTTTTTTATCAAAATGCAGCAGGATTGTTTACTTTCTATGTAAAAGATAGCAGACAAGGAAAAGAGACTTAGCCACTACTTTCTCAAAAGTTCATGTATTAAATGATTCTTCTTGGTTTGTGTAAATCACAGGAACTCCGCTGTTTTCAGAGAGTGCAGGGATCTGGGCTTATCCTGTTGTTTACACTGTGTCAGTATTACCAGTCGGCAGGAGACACAGGCAGCCATAATTAATAACAGCAGTGGGATTAATTTGCAATAGCTTTGCAAAGAGAAAGGCAGGCAGGTTTAGAGTAGCAATCCACCTACTGGCCAAAAGCAGCAGGGCACAAAAGTTATCCGCTCCCACAAGGGCCAGCAGAACATTCAAGTAACCAAGATACACAACTTGTCCATCACTGAGTGAGGTTGCTCAGAAAAGCCTTTTTTGTGGAAATGGTGTGGAAATGGTGTGGTTGTTTTGTGTTTCGAGATACCACAGACAAACACTGAATCTAATGTTCAGCCTGAGAGAACATGAGCAATTCAGGGAATGCCCTGACAATGTGACCGTGCTAAAGCCATTTTTCAGGCAACCAGAAGTGGTTCAGCTGAGGCAGCTGCAAGGGCTAAGTTGTCAGAACAACTCGTAATTACACACATGTTATTTCTGTGCTTCAGTCTGAAGCACTGCTGAAATGCATTCAGTAGTCCCRGGCTCCAATTTCCATTTAAAACTCTCTCACTTTTCAAGTTCCCAACACAAGTCAAGCAGCTGTTTCAGAGAAAAATGCTCCCTGATGTCACTCATGCGATAGTACACAGGCCTGGGAACAAATGAACACCTCCAACCCTCCTTTTCTCAGCAMTAGATGCTAGGTTGCCACACTTACTGTGTCTTTTTTTGTTTGTTTTGTTTTTAATACTTATTAATGGTGTTCTGTAGGCAATCAGATACATCCACTTAAGTGATGTGCAGGTCATGCTGGAGACACTGAAGTTGTCATTAGCTGTTTGAAATAAGAGAAGGAACACAAAGCTGCGCTCATTTCCTAACAATAGTGTTAACACAAGAACACCAAATGCTGATAGAAAACACTTCTCCACCGGTACTTCTTCTCATATCACCACTTATTAATAACAACCTCAATAATTGTAATAACAATACTAACAACCTCAACAAGACATTTTAAAGAATGGGAAGCTGCAAAATCATAAACGGCAGGGAAGACACTGCAGTCAGGCTGCTACCTAAGACATTTGTTGGACTGGGACAAGAGCAGCTAAGCAGCATTTTTTTTCTCCTGAAAACTGCTGGCTGATTTGTGTGATTACTGGGACAGAGCATCAGCAAGTCAAAACCACACACAAAATTCACTAACATTGATCTCTGAATAGCAAGAACCTGGAGAGTTTTTACTAGTGAAAAAACACATCTCCACAGGCACAAGGCATATGTAGTAACGATAAGAGGAAATTTTGAGCAAATTTCTGAAAAATAAACTGTGAAAAAAAAAAAAAAGAGACATGTTTAATCCTCCATCAACTCTACATCTGTATGGCCTTGCAACTGCAGGTACGTAGACTTCTCTCATAATTGAAGGAAAAAGAGAGACAACTGAACCAATTTAGATTAACACCACTGCAACCATGTGATTTCATTGCTCCTTTTCCTCCATTACATTTAAAACACCTTTACTGGAAATATCTTGCTTTCTGCCCCTCCCTACAACAGTGGTAGCAGCCTGCTTATTTTGTTCTGAATAAACTGACATTTACCTTCGTGTGAGCTCCCCTCTTCACTTCCCATCTTTATGGGATCTTCTGGATCTTCTTAAAATGTTATATGTGACAGGAGTGATCTGCTTAAGCACATGCTCTATTCTAAACCACAGTCCCACTCGCTTTCCACACAGGAATACTGCACAATGGGATATTCTTCTGCCTCTACTTGGCTTTTTAGCTACAGTTTTACATCAGAAACCTGTAGGCTATTGATGCTTTTTTCCATGTCACTGCACAGCTTGCATTCCTAAATCTACTTGCTTAATTATTTACTTTTTAATCTACTAGTTAATTATACTGTCAGCACCTGGGGACTGCTAGTAGGAAACCTGTGCTCATGAAGTGGTATCTTGTGGATGGCTTAGACATCCACTTGCCACACATGGACTAAACTGTTGTTTTAGGCTTCTAAACCCCTGACTTTTCATACTCTTGAGAAACACATCACATAATAAACTCCTGATTCGGTTGCTTAAGTGAAGAAGTTAAGTGAAGAAGTTAAGTGTTAAGTGGAGAACCACATCTGCCTTCTTACTCATGGTGATATTTGCTTGGAATAGAACAAAGCTGAAAACAAAGAATTCAGTTTCCCTCGTAGACCTGCCAGAACAGATGCTCTTGCATGTGAACAGCAAGAGGGCMGTTGTTGCTGGACCCTTTGCAGCATCCCCACGGATCCTGAAGCAGTACAAAAGGCCTGTGCTGACTCCTGCTGCTATTGAAACCAAAATCTGATTTCTCACATAAGCAGCTGTGCAAGAGCTGTGTAAACATTCTCAAAAATAACTCTGCCAAGACTGCAAATTATAAATGCCCTGGAGGTAACTGTTCCTCCTATATTGCAGCATTACAAAGAAAAGCACGAGTAAAGCGTTCTCAGGGAGGTGACACTTGAGGTGGAGATGCAATATCCACTTACACATAAGGATTTTGAAGGCTTTTTTTTTTTTTTGCAGAGGGTAGATCTAAGCATATGGACTTTACCTGGCAAGTTTTATCACTGGCACTGAACTGCATTTGCATGTAAATCCAAACCCAAGTAGTAACTTAGCTAAATACCACTTGTCCTGGCACAGGGAAAGCAGCCAGGCAACATCTCCTCCTTTTAGACCAGAAAGGAGTTAGAACTCATGCTGAAAACATGGCTAGCCTGTGAGCTGCTGACTTACAAGATGAACTGTTTTCCCTCCACTAACATGGAGAAAATAAAGGCCCTCTTTCTTAGGCTCCGATCTGCTCCATAAAGCTGACTGGTGGAAAGARCCAGCGGCAGCCAAACTGTCCAGGTATTTAGAGCAGTTTGAACAAGTTAAAGGTCTGCTGTGTCCAGGGGATTGGTTTGGATGGTGTGCATGGAAGACTAAAGATCTATTATTCATATCCCTGCTTGCAATATAGCAGGCAACAACTGCCCCATTCACAACAGCGGCTCCAGGGGACCAAGCCACAAACAAGAAAACTGCATTTTTGGTAAGGGTCAGAAGTTCTAGAATAAACTAGGCTGTAAGAAAGGCAGCAAAAGCGAGCAAAATTAATAAAGTAGGCTGGAATGCAGTTCTAGCTAAACAAATTGAGCATAAAATGGAAACTTTGACTGCAAACTGTTGAAAGGGAATCACACTACACTTGTCAGCCCTAATTGATACCATCGGGCTTCCTTCACTAAAAATAATCTCTTTCAAAATTAAAAGCAGAAATGCCTAGTATGTTACTTCAAAGCAATGGAATAGGCAACAAGGAAGTGTTTGTTCTTAGATGACAAATTCTGTTGCAACTAATTCTGCAGTCTTGAGGGTGTCTGCTGTGAAGCTGCGAAACAAATGTATATAGTTGGAGTAAGTACAACCTCACAGAACTAACAGTCTGACTGCAGCAAAAGTCCCATTGTCCAAGAAATAAGAGCAGCTGAAGTGCCTCCAAAAAGCGCAGCTTTGTTCTGAACATTAGCTTAGAAGTTCACTCCACATATTGCATTAGAAGAGTGCTTTGATCTGTTCTGACCTTTGCGTGGTGCAGGCCACAGGAGAGCTCTAAACCTGTTTGCGTTCTTGAAACTGGAGTTATTTTTGGAAAAACAACCAATCTTAACTACTCATYGGTGGAGCATCTTATGCAGCACCAGTGTTAATTACCTTTACCTTCCCTATTAAAACAAGCACCTTTTTCAATATCTAAGTTTACCTGCTTTTTACCACTAGCTGCTGGTATTATTTTTGCCTACTAGATTTGAGAATTTCAGAACTTTTGCTATTCCAGTGTAGGTATCTCAGTGACCACAGTCCACTTCACTATCCCCACAGGCCAAACTCACTTAACATCTTTCTACCTTCTGGCAGTTCCTCTCTGATTCTGTCCAACATTTCAATATTCTCCCTGGACTGTTGACATGGTGTCTTCCACCACATCCACAGAGGACCACTGCAGAAGTGTTTTTCATATGTTTTCTGCTTCCGTGTTCATGCATGTATGGAATCTCCACCTTGAGAGGATTATATTGGAGSAAGCATCACTAAAGGTACTCTGCATCTGTAAAATAAAACAAAACACCCACCTTCAACTGCAGCCCCTGACAAAACAGGGGCWCGGGCCCTAGGGAAGTCAGAAAGCCTCCAGTGGAAATTGTCCAGGCTTCATGAATTCCAGTGAAACTAAGACATAGTGACTCTTCTGAAGAGCTTTCTGTGTGTATATCAAACTTGGTTGGCACGGCAGCTATATGCTAAAACTCACCATCCAACAAATGCCCAAGGTCCCACAAGAAAACAACTTTTGCTACTTTCTGCTTTTCCGTTTACAATATTGYCAACACTTACATAAAAAAATAAAGACTCCAACTAAACAGATTCCCAACCTTAAGACTTAAGCTAAGAGTGTTAACAATCTATTAGTCCATTTGAAGCAGTTAGCTCTGTCTTCAGGATCAACAAATAGTAGTGTTCAATTAAATCCTGAAAAGGTAAAAAACAAACAAAAACCTCAGCACCTAGCTTCTCTTCTACAAATTAAGACACTTGATTAATCATTGGATGGAATAAAAATAAAGACTTGCAGGAACCAGACTGGGCAGGTAAGTACAGCAAGAACTTCTATATATTTTATTTCAAGTTTACCTTGTTAATGCTAAGACCTCATATCCAGAAATAATATTTACTACTTAGCTTTAACTCATTTAAGATTTTTCACACCACATGAATGCAACATGTTGAACAACTTCCAACTACGTTCTCACTAAAACAAAATAAAGCTGTTCAGACTGGGCTCATATACTGCTGGCACAATCCTAACATTCAGCAATAACGGAATTCAAGAAATGCTTTATTAKGAAAAGGCTTCAACTCCAAGAACTTCTGGTATTTCACTGGAAAAGTTATTCATACCATTGAAGAAAAAACAGCCCCTGCAAACAAGTTGTACTTCTGTTTTTATTTAAGGAAGTTTAAAAAAAAAATACTCGGAGCAATATTTACACATTCAATTTGATGATTCCTCAAATAGTCCTGATTAATAAAAATCAGATTCTTCTAATAAATATCAGATGTTCTTACTGTGAAGCACTAATACTTCTGGAAAAGCAATTAAGTGTTTGCTGTTAATCGGTGTCTCCAAATCCACAAGAGAACACTGTTCTTATAATATAATATTCCTCTATTTCTCCTCAACCACAGTAACGTTTTCCAAATTTGCACTGACTTCCAGGTATTGAAACCAATTAGTAATGGAAGAAAGGACATTTCTGAAATATGCCAAATTGGACTGTCAATTCTAATATTAAAGACAAGCTTTGGAATGAGTTTCATTCAAGTGGCAACATTGTTTTTCAATTTTCTGAAGACGTGCTAACACTAGAAAAAAATCCACTTTCTATCCAAGACAGTATCTAAAWGGAAAGCTTTTCCAGAAAAAAAAATAATTCAACTTGGTATTCTTAAAGCCTTTCAGAACTAACATATAAAAAGCTTAAAATTCAAACCTTTTGTCTCTTCTTCCAAAAAAACTGCTACTCTTTCTGTGCTGCTTTTCCCAATCAGCCATGTCTTTAGAATTAAGACAATCTGTTATTTTTCCACGTCCTTATTAGAACCTATACGATCAGAATTATCAGGTAAATGCACGCCCATGCTCTGTAAAATGTTAGAAGCAGGTCCTGCCAGTCCAGCCTGAGCACTATAGGATTCAAGCAGGTTATCCACGAGGTTCATATCCACGTCAACGGGTGTCAGCTCAGTATCTTCACCCTCAGAATCATAGCCAGCTTTTTGTGACATGGTTGCTTTGGCAGAATTCACCTGGCGTAAACACAAACAGAAAGTCTTATCACAACAAATCGAGTAGGAGGGTAGAACAGGACAAACCACAACATAAAAAACAAACAGTTCTGCAGCCAAAGTTCAGTACATTACACACTAATCACACAACTACCTTTTTTATTTTTTTGAAACATAAAGTGCAACTCCAGCACGTTTTACAGGCACCTGGGATTTTTTAAAAGAATAATTAGCATAAGATCAGAGGGCCAAAGTTGTGAATCTTGTCGCTCAGAATGACCACTTSAGCATATTTCCTCTTTCCTACTAAAACTCTTAGAAAATGATTCTGCTGTAAGCTACAACTCAAAAGATACTTACTGCTTTCTTTTGGGTGGTGAAACTTCTGCCAACATTGGTATGTGCCAGTTCACGGTCCATCTCCTTCATAATTGACCTGAGACTGCCTGTAYCTTCATTAGGTGCCTTCTGTGCTTGCCTTTGATTTTCAACATCTAAGTCTTCATCATCCTCATCTGAGAACTCAAGCTCCTCCTCTTCATCCAAATCATCAGAATCCAGTTCTTCGGAGTCTTCCCCACCTATATACAGGGCAAACAAATCAGTGCAGTATCAAAGGATAATCAGAAAGSCAAGAGAAGCCAACTAACCGAGTCAATCTCACCTAAAATTCTGTCTAAGGCATTTGTGAAAGAGTCAACATCAAAGGTAATGGGAGCTTCATCAGATGTCCTGAAATATGAAAATATTTTTTAATAATATTGATTTTATGCTTGCATAAGTTTGACACAGGCCAAAGAAGCAAGTGGTATATTGATAAAAATCCGGAACGATATATTCAAAATATTTATGTATAAATATTTTTATATTTTATTTATATTTCTACATATATTTATGTGTTCAAAATATGTACATACAAGAGATCTAAACACAACCGYACCATAAAAATCAACAGTCTAAATTTGAGGGTGTCTGGCTCTATGAAGTTAAGTTACATTTTTATTTGCCTACAGCCTCACTAGAGGCATTTGAGCTGCCTCTGTACTTAGTCTTTCATGGAAAGAAAAATCTTCAGCACTGAATATATACCTTTGTTTCAGGCCTCTGTTTAAAAGAGCAATTGGAAATTCTKATATTCAGCATTACAGAGCCACCGAAATGCCAACAACAGAATAAAAACATAATCCATATCAATYAACACACTTAAAAATAACCTTACCATGGCATTTCTGCTCCTTCATGCGTGGAGACTTTTGATACAAAAGCCTTCATACTYTCAACAACTGCTTCCAAGTCATACTTCTGTTCTTCCTCGTTTGAGGAACTATGGGACTGATTTGTTGTCTCCTTCAACATCTCATCTAGCTCCTCTGGTGAAATCTCCAGCCAGCTGTCATCTGAAAGCATAGAGGAGATAYGTGTTAATTGTGCACAAGTCTGCCAGCCTGCAAGATCCAACTTGGAGGATTCCAAGTATTGTTAGTGGTCTGCAGCTCACTTCTTTTGAGCTCTTAGTTCTTCATGCTCTGAGTCCAGACTGTTTCACTGTTTAAAAACACWGCTTTATATACACCTTCAAAATAGGTGAATGTGAATATTTCTCTTCCCTCCCAGCAAATAATCATTTGCTATTAGAGTCTACCCTTGCTCACCATCCTCTGGGGGAAGACAAGCTGCTTCTTTCTCTAACTCCTTCAAATCAAAGGTTGTTGTCTGCAACAGTGTCAAAATTTCTTCTCCTGGGCGCAATTCAGAGCTATTAAAAAAAAGAACAAAAAGCAAAGCCAGCTTACTGAATTTTTTTTACTAGCAACACAATGCCAATGGCATCGCACACTCCACATGCATGTTTTGGCTCAGAGTCTTATTATTTCTGCTGTGCAAAAACATATCAAAAAGATAAGCAAAGTTTGGGGAAGTACAAGCATGCTATGCAGATAGTATTAGCCAAAACAAGGCATAGTTAGTTACTSTATTCCTCACTGATAGCTACAAAGCCCATTTTTCATTTGCTTCCTTTGTTTCTGAAATTTATTTTGTCTTGATTAACATTAGAATGGCCAGATTCCAAACAGCACAACTGGCTTCAAGCAACTAACAGCCCAGATATTACGAGCTGGCAAAGACTMGGATATTTTCACACTGATTTATTTTTTTGGATTTGATCTTTTGGACAAATCTACAGCCAGCTGTCTGCCTTGAGCAATAGAGATGGATTTACTCTGTATTTATCATTCACTGGGACTACTTTTCAATGAAACTTTTAAACAAGTTTAGTAGCCAACCAACCAAATGAATAATACTTTTCTGTCACCTCTTAAACCACTTGGAATACCTTAATATTTTACAGAACCAAGATAAACAGTTACTCAAGCAATAACTTCTACTGGTAGAGAATACTCTAGAGGAATCAAGAGCTGTCTGCCCTAGCCAAGCACCAATATTAAATAYATTTTTTTCCATTGTAAGCAGGAGGAAAAGCAAAACAACAAAGTGTTAGAAAAAGTTTTTATAAGCATTGTGTATAATTAATGATGAATTTAAAGTAGGTCTTACCTTTCTGGCTTAGTAATGGAACTCTGGAAGTAGTCTTCTGCCTTATGTAGTAGTTCCTTGTACTTTACAGATCCTTCCATTTCTCCCTGTTTGATACAAGTCACAAGAATGAATCTGCATCAYGCTCCCTTTTCACAGTCAGGACTCATAACGACAACTATTAGTCACTAAGAAATTTTCCATGAAGAATCAAAACAATTCACCTGGAGTACAATATAAGGAACAGRCCTAAGGTGCTTTCTAAGTTGGATATAAATTAGAAATAGAGACTGCAGCATCATTTGGTTTACACTAAAAATAAGGAAAGACAACACTGATTTTCACAACAGCAGGGCTTTAAGGAGCTGATGGAAAGGCTACAATGCACTGGATTTGTGAATGAATCTCTTGCATTTTGTGCCTTGTCCCCAGAAGTCACATTGCAGTACTGTAAAAATAATCCCTTTTCGTCCTATTTACAAGACGTTAACTTAGCCATGCTACAGACTTCAGCTTCAGTAGTGAAAGGCATGTTCCCCACCATGACCTAACATCCCCTGTTCCAATATCTTACATGAGCTCCAGTGGACTRCTTGCTATTAAACACAGAACTTTARGAATATTTAATTCTAAYAGCCTGCAAATGAAATGCAAAATACTGAAAACGATTATACGAAACTATATTTTGGTTTTCTCTGTTCAACTGCAGTACCTCTTTTGCTAGAGACAGGAATTAATCCCCCAAACCTGCTTTCTCCTTTTTATTTTCAAAAGGAAATTAATTAAATTTCAAAKGGGAATGACTAGTACACGTTTCTCTGAAAGATACTCATTCACTTTCCACAGAGAGAAGGATCACATTCCTTCCTAACTGAAGTTTGAGAGCTAAAGGCACTTTTTTTTTGCTGAATTACACACACACACACAGAGCCTCACCCTGAAATAGTCTTTTTCCTTCAGGCTGCTGAGGAATCTCTCCCACATAGGACTGCTTAAGACGCTTGCCTTGGAATCAGGAGAAACTTTACATTTAGAGCACAGAATCTCAAAGCCATGAGCCTGTAAGAAATGGCAACAAAGGCAGATTCTCAGAATGTGACAGATTTAAGTTCACTGTTAACAGCAGCACAAAGAACACGCCACCACTGAGCTCCTGAAGCTGCCATTTATGAAAAAGATACCAAGGCCGACTGCTCACTCAATACAATCGACAATTGCTGCAGAGAGAAAGATTCCCACTTCTAGACAAGCAAGATACTGTTACCTGACTTCTAAGGTTGGTCCACAAAAGTTACCAAAAAATCAATCTGGGGGATAGAAGCGTACCAGCTGCATAAACTTTATCTGTCTGCAAAMTTACTTTAAGTATGTATTTAATATATATTTCTAAATATAAATCCTGTCTGAAACATTTTCTAGGATAAAAAAAAAAAAAACTATATCCGGTGAAAGTATACTCCCAAAACACATTTCCAGAGAAGTGGTAATTTGCTCACATTTTCTTGTGGAAGGAGACAACCTGCAAACAGAGACATTTCTTCAACCCCTCTCACCAAACTAAACAGACTAAGTGCACGATGCATAAAAACAATAATTACCAGTTTCATGCCCAGATCATGGGCTTTGTATTGAGGGTCAGACGGTGGGGGCAACGTATATCCACTCTGTCTGTCTGGAACAAACTGCTGCTGCATTAGTTGTGCATACAAACACTTTGTGAATGTAACCTGAAAACACAGAGTCAAAGAAAAAACACTCATTCCAGTGGGAACACATTATACATTGACATCAACTTTCTAACCTCCCCMTCTGGGTTTTAATTTAAAGCATCCATTGCACAGACAATCCTTAAGAACTGTTGACATATGTTTGAGTAAGACATGTCACTACTTCTCTGTCGTTTAGCTCATTTGARAGCCCAGCCATGTCAGTCTGAAGGCAGCAGAGCTATGAAGAAAATCAACTGGAAATTCAGAGTTAGTGTCAAAAGAGGAAATCAGAAAGCATGCTATTTTAAAAATTAAATCKACGCTTTTCTCTGACTTGACTACTGAACTTCCACTGGCATCAGAACTTAACTGAGTGATAATAGCTTGAATTAGAAGCATCGCTCACCACAGTCATCACGCGCTCATSCGGAGGGAAGGTTTTAAACACGCGACACGCTCTCAAGTCCACGAGGTCTCGCAGGTAGAAGGCCTGGACGGCCGCAGCCACCAGCGACGGGCGCCGCTTCAGCACTGCCGCGATGCTGGCCGGCAGGTAGCAGTGGGCTCGGTGAAACGAGGCCTGAATTTTCTCGGGATAACTGTAACACCGGACAGCAATATAGYGTACTAAGCACACTGCAAGACCACTTGTTTTTAGTTACTATTTCTATTTTCACTTTAATATTAGTCAGTACAGTGGGCCAAGTGCCAGAAGRTTACCCTGAAATAAAGTAAGAACCCAACTCAACTGTCACTTGGAATGTCAAAAGCTAAGAAAACTTTATTCCACACTTCAATAAAAAATCATTGTATACTGGACTAATAGCCCCAGCTGTGAAGCTACTTTCACTGTGCTGACCGTGCAAGTCACTGTCAGCACACCGGTAGCTGGTGGTTTCAGAAAAGGAAGCAACTTTAAATCACAATTAACAGGCAAAAACGAGCACAAGCAAAGGAAGCACCCCCAGAAGCCAAGAATCAGCAGCTAGAGGGCACGGCAAGCCATCCACGTACCCACTGATCCGTTTATACACCGCTGCTCTAATGGGTGCTGCAGCCAGACTCTCCTCCGATCGGGCGCATAGAAACGACAACGCCTGCGAGATGCTCGGGCTGGAAACGGGAGGCTCCCACTCCTTCCCCTCCGCCTCCGGCAGGGGAATGATGTGCAGCTCTCCCTTGTAAAAGAAGACCTGGCAGGCAGGGACACTCTCATCAGAAGGGGGAAAACAACGGGAATTCACAGGTGGGGCTTGGGGTGGGGGGGCGGTCTGCAYGAACATTATCAGTGAAAATAAATAAATAAGACGAAATAAACAAACCCTCCTTCTTCCTCACCCTGTTGTCGCTGTTCTCGGGGTTGAGCCACTTGGGCAGGAACTCGGCCGCCTCTATGAGCAGGAACTCGCCGTCGCTGTCCTGAACGCTGCGCGGGGCACGGAGGGGGAGCGGCCGTTACCTCAGGCGGCCGTTGGCGCGCGCGGCCGTTGCGCG
>PTEX01000052.1:129549-145073 GCA_003342815.1 Eudromia elegans | reverse complement strand
GGGGCGGCGGCGCCGCGGCGGGCGGGCGACGAGGAAGAGGAGGAGGACGAGGAGGATGATCTCGCGATACGCCCGCAAGCCGGTGCCCCCCGGCGCCCGCCACAAGTGAGTCCCCGCCGGCCCCGCCGCCGCCGCCGCCGCGGGGTCCCCGCTGCCGGCCGCGCCGCTCAGGCCCGGCCCGGCCCCCTTGGGCCTGCTCCGGGCCGCCCGGAGGAACGGGGCGGTGCAAGAGCGGGGCCTCGGTGTTTCTCTTGTTTATCTGTTTGTTTTCCTGCGGGGGGGAGTATAGGGAAATACATAGGTTTGGGCAGGGAGCTGCTTTGCCGTCCTGCCCTCCTGAAAGCCGGGAGAGCTAATGCACTCCTTGCAGAGCAAAGAAACGACAACAGCGACGAAACAGCAACACTTTGGAACTCTGCAGATGTTCGTTTTTATATCTAATGTCTCGCCCYGTTTCTTGTTGTAGACAAGGACTTACCAAGCAGGCCTTGCAGCATCACCCCCCGCCAGAACCTCCGGCTGAGGTCCGCCCGGCCTCACCCGCGAGCGAAAGCTATGGAGAGATCTCGAGGTAAAAACATAAAACGCACCTCGGGACAACAGAAAAACAGCCACTTTCGTGTGCCTAAGTGATGCAGTTAGCTCCAATTCCTGACCCTGTCACTTCAGAACATGGCCTGTCTCCGGGTGCTGGAGAGGCAGGGCTGCTCTCCCAGGATTTTGGGCTAAGGAACCCTCATTTCAGTTCCATTGCACAATGGGATACATTCTGCAAGCTAAGATATGTGCTGGGAAGGATCTGCGTTTTGGAAATAATAATCAGCGTGTACCTGTGTTGTGCTCCCTGCCTGTACATAGTATCCTAATTCTATGCCAGAAACAGGACGGAAAGGGGAATAATAATTCTCGAGTGGTGTAGAACTGCAGCTAGAAATCRTCTGCAAAGTAGCTACAATAATTTTTGGAAAATCAGTGTTTGAAAGCCTGACTCCCTAGGCTTCCTAGGCCAATGGGGTTATCAGGAGGTACACTTCCAACCTAGATCAATGCATGCAATGGTTTCTGCTTAAATGCCTCAAATACAAGTATTTATATCTATAAAAACTGTTCCTAACAGGTTGCTGAGACCTATTCTGGTGTATTTATGCTCTTTTGTATGGAAAGAAAAGTTTACTCACTTTTTTGTCATTCTGTATCACTGAACCTTCTTTTTTTTTTCATAATATATGCATTCCAGTGAATCTGAAATTTCCAAGGAAACAGGTTACCCTTCTGTCACTCCAACCGATCACGAGAATTCCTGGTCTGCTACTCAGAGCTATGCAGGAACCACCACTGAAGACAGCTCAGTCTTCTCTTGGGGCTATGATGTGAGTTGAACATAATCATCCAATCTAGCCTAGTGAGTAGAAAAAAAGTTTGGAATACCATGGGAAGCCCATTTGGGAAGCAATAAAGTGGCTGCAGAAAAACGCCTCATTTTCTGCCCTTGCCCCTCTTTCCCTTCCTCCTAAGCCAAAATGTATTAAATTGGTTGTCAATTAGATTTCTGCATTTGTGGTCTAAAATGGTGACAGTGCAAATATATTTAATGCATAAATATATTAATAAATATACATACACAACATACTAAAAACTATTCTCATGGAATTATAAATGTGAATGATGATATTCATACATTTCTTCAAATTTCAGTTTTCAAAAAACTTTTGGATATTTATGTTTCTCAAAATGTAGTAACCCCTTAAATCATTAATTTAAAAATGTCTTTTATTCCCCATCTGCCAAAACAAAGGGTGCTACTACTTTCTGTGAGGTAGGGATGGAAACATTTGAATTACTCATGAACTAACCCCATTTTCTACTTACACAATACCATTTAGCAAAGATCCTCCCCATCCTTCTTTTTGTAATGTTTTTCATCAGTCTGCATTGCTTTTTGTTTTGGTTTTATGTGTGGACATTGCAAGCAAAAGATATTCCATTTCATTAAGATCTTGCTGAATTTTATGTTTTGTGTTCTATTATATGTCATGCAAATTATTATGTGTGTAGCTTAATATACTAATGTAGATATTTCAAAACCTTTTTAACAGCTTGTTGTTTTTTTTCTCCTGTTGCATCAATTTAAATTTTAATGTAGCTAACATCAGCTCTAGCAGCAGTCTGCATCACTTCCCAGAGAAAATATATTTAATGTCCTTCATCCCAGGGGAGGGCCTTACTGTTTAAATGCATCTTGCTAAGCTTTAAATAAATGTATCTTTTCAATTATTACTACTACTACTACTACTACTAAAAACTCATAATACTATTCACTAGGTTTTTATTTTATAACTTTCCTTTCCAGGAATTTGATAAGGCTGCCACACGACAAGTTCAACAAATGTTCAGACAAATTGATGATCTGCTTTATGAGCAAAAAGAAAGTGTACTTCTTGAGGGACTGCAGGAAGAGTGCCAAGAGTGGACATCCAGCTTTCCTTATCTCAGGTTTTTGATTTTATTATTTAGACTGATATGATTAGCATGCTACAATTACAAAAGAACAAGAGCAGTGATGCTAAGAGCTGGTTTTTGAAATGATGTTAGCAGCACGGTGATTTTATGCAGATATGCAGTAGATGAAGATAAAGATCACTCACAGTCTGCCTTCCACTATCATTAAATAAATATTCTGCTATCTCATATTTTGAACCAATCTGTACAAGGGAAAACATTTCAAACCACATTCAACTATCACTAATGAAACTGTATAGCTTCCTCACAGAATTTTCCATATTTGCTGCTGTATGCTGTTGCACACTTGGAGAATTTTACTTTCAACATTTTCTGATTTGTTTATCTTTTGCCTTTTGCTATGGCAGGGTTGTGGGGAAGCAGATAGTAATTCCCACAGATGAAGGGTATGGCTGGTATCCAAGTTCACCGTCTGTCAGTTTAGCTTCGTTGGATCTAAGTTTGCCGCAAGAAAAAGATTCCAGTGAGTAAGTACCAGCAGTTAATCCAGACTGGGAAGCTGGGAAGGTTCTTTTCTCCTCAGTGGACTGCAAAGATCAGCCTCTTAAACTGTGAGCAACACACAAAGGACATCTTTTGAGCCTTTTCTTTTTAATTTGAGTTGTGAACACAGCACATACATACAAAACTGAGTATTTATTGTGCAATTAATGCATGTATTTATTGGTCTCCCTGCTACCTAGCCTTATCTACGATGTTGTCTCTTAGCCCCTTAGTTCATTAGATGCTGCAATTACCAGTGGAATAACGTCTTCCCTTTTCATTTCTGCTTTCTGAAAACTTTCCCCTGCTCAGATTTAGTGTTTTGGGCAAGAAGGTGCCTCTTTCTGCTGCCCCCGTTCACAAAAAGGCTGACCGTTCCAAGTCTCCGACTTCGTGCTCTCCAGAGAGTGAAGAAGGTGAAGATGAAGTAATTGTCTCCGAAGGTGTATTGGAGGAATATTTAGCGTTTGACTGCAGAGATATGTAGGTATTGACTATTATGATAGTAACTAATTTTGGAATTTCTGCTATTAAGGCATAATATTTGGTTTTCTTGTTGGTTTTTGGTGAAAACTTTCTTCTTGATGTCTTCTAGAGAACTTACAAGAGCCTAAGGTTGATAGGGCACTGAGAACTGTCTTCATCCATTCCCTAAAACAATTTATTTTGCAGTAATAGTTGAAATATTTTTTTTAAAGCTTTTCATACTAGCCATTTCCCTTTGTGGTTTAAGTAGTTTATTTCACCATAACTTAAGAGCCTGATATATTTTGGTAGGTTTAATAGAACTTGTTTAAATAGCATTTATTTTTAATATTGGGTCAAATTCATTGCTGCTTATCATACACTAGCAACGTGCTGCTGTTTTTTGTACTGAAGTGCACGGATTAGCATTTTGTGTGGAACTGTAGCTTTCCAGGCTTGCAGTGATAATTGAAGAATTAGTGTGGATGTRATGCTTGTCAAGACATAAATGACACTATTTTTGTCTTAAGAAGAAAGGATTAAAGGTAAAGAGGATTCTTCTTGCCCCTTAAATTTATTCAACTCAATAATGTGAACATATGGCCTGAGTAAGGACTTCAGATGGTAATGTCAGTTGCTAACTACTTAACTGGTTTTAACAAATAAAGCTRCTTAGATGCATAGACTGTGAGATTCAAACTGATAGGTAGCATGCTTTGACCAGGCCAGAGGGACACCACTATTACAGCAAAAGATACTGTAGAGTTAGGCAAAATGTGTTACAGCTTTTTTTTTTTTTTCCAGAGTTTGTAGCTTTTTGATGGTAATTATTAAATCAGGAGGCAGATATTAAAGCCATGGTAAACATCATCTGCATCAGTATTTTTTCCTCCATTGTACCAAGTTTCTCTAGGCAGTTAAAAAGTTTGTGCTTTTTTGAGCATTTGTCTTCCARGCTTCAGACAAGGAGATAAACAAGTGTCACTGTAACTATAATTAATTATCTTTAAATGGATTTTCGATTTCCTTTTTAAAGGATTTGTTATTCATGAATTATCACTTACTGTCAACTTCTTTATGAAGCAATCAAGGCATGCAGCAATGAGGTGATTCTCTCTGTTATTTGTCCTTTAAATCAGCAGCAGGTTCTGGAAGAAATACAAGTTCAAGTGCTTTATGTACAGAAGCTTTGCTTCCTCAGTATGGGACTAAGGCATGTGATAGTGCTGTATAATGTATTATCAACTCTTAGAAAATGATATTGTGTGAGAAACAAGAGATTTCTGCTGAAGTCTTCTGATGTCTTAAGGCTATTTGGCCAACAGCCTTAATCTATTTCAATTTTAGAGAAAACAAAACATAAATAAAGCCGTAGCAGATGTTGCAGTCCCATCAAACAACTGCAGCAAAAATACAGATGGAGAACATGAATTTATGGTACAGATAATGTTCACTTTGTTACAGGGAGGAAGAGGTGCATGGGAGAAARGCGGGACTTTCCTCTAATAGACAGAAATTGGGGTTTCCTCCTATTTCTCCATATTCCTGCATGAAAGATTCCGTGCTCACATTTGTGTTTGATGATGTTTGGAGTGAAGTCCTAGGCTGCATGGAGGAATTAATCTGCCGACACTGGGAAGGATCAGCCTCTGGTAAGGATCACAGTTAAATGAAGACTCAAAAATGGATTTCAGTTACTTAATTTTGCAAAGATGCAAGGAGAGGGAAATGGTTTTTGGGAATATTTTTTTTTTTTTTCAGGTAAAAAGTTACTCATTTTGCTAACAATGTGAAACACTATGGAAAGATTAAACAGAGTTTATCATCTAAGAGGACTGTTTTAAAAAATGGATTCATAGTTGAGTCCATAGGTAATAATGCAAATAGTCTGTATTTACAGGGTTTGTTTGTGTTGCTTTGGCACAGATGATGAGAAA
This sequence comes from Eudromia elegans, assembly GCA_003342815.1. Classification (NCBI taxonomy): domain Eukaryota; kingdom Metazoa; phylum Chordata; class Aves; order Tinamiformes; family Tinamidae; genus Eudromia; species Eudromia elegans. The sequence goes on along the minus strand of PTEX01000052.1, from coordinate 139,668 downwards.
AATATCATAGCAGTAGAAACAACCACCAGAGCAGATTCTGGAAGCTCKTTGGTCCACTTCGAACCCCTGCCAGCATTGTTACCTCCAATGCCACAGACTAAAATGCCCTCAGGGACCTCCAATCCGGTAAGTGTTTTGAGCTAGCTGGTTTAAATAGAGCTGAATCCCGACAGCACTACCTAAGCAGACAGATTCAAGGATGTTTGGGGGACTGTTTAGATATGTAACTAGTTTAGATTTTGCATGGTTGCTGACTGTCCTTTCTAACACTAAAACCGTTATTGCCTAGTTAGAATTTTTAATACCTATTTTTCCTCTTTAAAACTTAKTATTTCATATATGTATTGGACAACCACATGGTGATCGCCTACTAGTGATGTAGTTCCTTCTGGGTTTAATATTTGAGCTACATTTTGAGAACCAGAACTGCATGTGCGAGACATCCCCTCCTCACAAGCCTAGTAATATCTGACTCACCAGGGTACAAATCTCCATGAAGCCATAAAACTTTTTTCCCCCTAGAAACCGAATCTGACACTGTATGATCTGCTTTAGAATTACATGCTCCTAGAGTGGTGAGCACCAGCGTGTTATCTCTGTTCATTCAATTTTAATTCAACTCTTTCCTTTTTATGTCTTTTTATCTCTTTCTCCTTCATTTCTTACCCCTGTCTGTTCCTCACATTCCTCTTACTGTTGTATGTGTAGTGTCCCAAAACCAGATGTGGCCGCAAAACCAAAAAGAGAAGAAAACCACCTCAAGTATGTATGCTGGAGACATTAAAGCTCGCTTATTTTCTATTTGCTGTCATTGTGGTGGGTGGAATTTCATGTTTTTCCTGATCAGCCCAAATTCCAGGAAAGGAGTTTCCAGTTCTGTTCTTGACATAAAATAAATGCCACTGTAGAGCACTATAAAGTTCCCAATTATAGTCATTATTGCCAGATTCATGCAAATAAGAGCTGCAGTTGGAAAATATCAAATATGACATAGCAAGGCAGGATGTTTTCTGTGCATTAGCATTGCAAAAACAAATGGAATGGTAAGATATTCATTTTAGATGGAAGAGGAATGTAACTGAAGAGAAATCTGAATGTCTTGGAAGGAAGGAGTTTCTTTCCAAAATTATTTGCAAAGACAATATCATCATTGCCAAACTTATCATTATTTTTTACCTCTCAGGTAAATCTGTCACAAGGGTCCAGTAACAGCTCTCAGCGTAATCTAAATGGCTTGCTGGTGATCCATGGGATCCAGTTACAGCAAAGGAATCTGTCTATAATGGAGAAAACACTGTAAGAACTGTTGGTTTTTGCCTGTTGTAACATAGAGCCTTCTCGCTCTGAGAGGAATTCAGCCCAAAATATTGTGAAATAAATGACCATTCAATTAAAATGTATTTGTTTACTCCTAGTAACTAGGCTACTAGTAACTCCTAGTAGCCATTAAGATAATCTCAGACAGCCTTGGAGTTATCTGTGGGTTCCTTACTGTTGCCCTTTGAGGTTAAAATCCTAGAACAGTGTAGGTGCCTCCGAAGGTGACCTCGTACAACCTCCTGCTTAGAGCAGGAGTGACTTGAACAAGTGAATAAGTTGACTGCGCATGTTAAATGCAGTTATTTGCTTAATTCTGTCCAGAGTGAGATATGGGAAGAAAAATACTACTACAGTTTCCTCTTCAAATTTGGCTGTGGGAAAAAAAAAAGCAGATGTGTATTGCTGTAACAAGTTGCAGGCTTTTTTACTGGATTTTTTAACAACAATGTGGCTCCTTTCCTCATTGTGTCAGGTATATTACATACAAAACATACAAAACCTAATTTTTTTATTTCTGTCCTAACTTTGTTTAGAAAAATGAGGGATGAACATATATACTTGTCAAGATATCCAATCTCAGATTTTATATTTTATTGCTGCTGGATTACCACTTATTAAACTGATATATCATTAATGTTAGCACTAACCGCCATCCTGATTAGAAAAACAAAGCTTAGTATGGGATGGGGAAACTAAATTGCCCTGTTTCTCAGTTTAAGTGGAAATCTTGAGTCAGTGGTTCAGAAAGAAGTAAAGCTGGCCCTTCTTTCTGCTTTACATCTCTTACCTTTTCCTAGTTTCACTATCAGTTACTTTGTACAGCTATGCAAGAAGATAAAAACACATCCACGAATAACATTACTAATACAGCCTATAAATTATAGTTGCAGCAGTGCCAGTCATATTGACCATGTTTCCCCTGATTCCCTGACTCTCTTGTTAGGGACCTGGATGACAAGCGGCCAGGCTCCAGCTCTTTCCTGTCAAGCAGAATTTGGCCAAATCGTCCTCTAGAGCTCAGCACGTCATCGCTGTCACATTCGGCAAGGCGGCGAAACCCACCACCACGTACCCTGCATCCCCTCAACACAAACCACTCTCGGACTGGGACACCGGGATCGGTGGACAACGTCCTCAGAGGAACACGACTGTACGTTTCAAAACCAGTTTTTCACAGCAAATTACCAGATTTAGAAAACCAAACCTATACCAAAAATGGTCAAATGAATGGAAAGAGAGGCTGAAGTTTTCCTTTGTTGAGCATGATTTAACAGAGAGTATTAAATACTTCCTTATTCCACACGTTTCATAAGCTGACATAACATCCATTTAGTTCCTTAGTTTACTTCTAAACTCATCCAGACTGTCATTGTCATCTGTAATGCCTTGTTCAGGTATTTGTTACTTAAACCTGTAAATCCCAGCACAACTGATGTTTCTCTGTTCTTGCAATATTTTGTTTCTGCTTCCTTTCCTGAAGCATCAATCCATTTCATGACTTTTAACAACTCTCCTTTATTAGTAGTATATTTATAAAAATACTCACAGCAAATACTAGGAGAGGCTTTAAGAGTTGATTGTGGTTGAAGTTTAGATCTGAAGTCAACCAACACATAACTGTTAGCCAGGTTAGCTAGGGCTCATTTTTTGTTTCTATTTGCAACTGTATTTTTAAGATCTTATTCTTAATCATATGAATTTTCTTTGTTTTTAATTAAGATTTAAAATACCTGACAGATTTCACCCACTGCACAAGTCATCTTTTAAATCTAGGTCTCCCATAATCAGCCCTAGCCCCAGCATCCCGTAGTAAAATCCTACAGCTGTTGTTAGTTTTAACAGTGTTTGCTTTACACAATGCCACATATATTGTCAAACCAACAGGAGTGCACGTGTCTTTTGTTCCCACGTCTATGTTTTAGTCCGACCGCGTATGATCAGCTGACCTCACCTTCCCCACTGCAGCTGGGCCGAAACAACCTCCTGCCACCTATTAGTGCCACCAACGTGACGGAGCTTGTGAGCGCGGCAGGACCCCAGAGGCAAACGGTAACTTTACGTAGGCATGGCCATTTAATTGCATTATTTAAAAGTACAGAATTTTAGTTCTTGTTGACCAAATTAGCAAACCTGAGAGCTCTAGTTGGTGTTATAACGGCAGCAAATAACAAACAGTTATAACAAAGTTATAACAAACAGTTATAACAAACAGTTATAACAACATATACGTTAGTTTTGACCAACAGCATGACATGACAGTTGAATGCTTCAAATGGCATAAATGCCAGAATTTTTGTCCTCCTCATGAATGGATAGAAGAAGATGAATGTGCAAAAATAGGTTTAACTCCAMGACTAATTACATGTTTTAATGGACTGCTGCAAAAAAGGTGTTTTTCTTTTATTCTTCAATACAGAAGTCCCAAGGGAACTCAACTCGTGCGTTCAGTGCAGCAACACAYGAAGATAAACATCTGCAGCTACAGGAGAGGCTTTTCTTACCTGATCACTTCTCCAGGCCTAATACGACAAACACTCTCTTGGTAAAGTACAGCAAGTTCTCCCAAGTTCTCTCCTATCTTTAGGCGGGGCACGTGGACAATTAGCAGAGGTGAACATTTAATTAAGAAGAAAGTATCACAGGCAATTGGTGTGCTAGGCAGCTCATCACGTTAGGCATTAGATTAGATACCCAGGGGTTAGCAAAAGCCTAATTGCAGCTTCTGAATTTGACAGCTCAGGAAAGTTTTGTATTACAATTATTTTGTATTCTATTGTAATTTTAGTATTAAAAATAATAATAATAATAACATAAAAACCTAAAATACCTTGCATTGTCTTTCAGCCAGACACCCAGCACCGCCACTCTTGCACTGTTAATGGTTACAGTAACCACCCTTGGACAAGCAGAGGAGCAACGGGTGCAGGTATGTGCATGTTGCCTATCACAGAATTTAGTAAGATCAGGTAACAAGTGGGCATTTGGGACAGGAATACATTTCCCAGATTGCTGAAGTACACACAGTAAGGAGGCTTCTTAAGCAGTCGTATGCCATTTTGTAATTTTTCATTATAGAAGTTTGATACTTGCATATAAAGTTGTGTGTTTTGGTTTTCCACCTAGTATTTTGAGTCATTTAAAAACGCTTAACGCAGTCAGCCCCATTTCCTCCCCTGATTATGCCTGAAAGAAACGATTTGCTCTAACTTGATAAGAAATGGTATTAAATCTCCACTAGATCATAAAATAATTACTCTAGATGAACTCGAAGTATATTTTACACTCAGTTAACTGAATCAGTACAAGTTTAAGTGCGTGCTCTGAAATCAAAACATACTGATACTGTTTGATTTGTAACAACTAAGTTATGCTAAATAACTCCATAAAGTTTACTAGTTCACCTCAAATTCAACTACTTATTTTGGATGACCAAAGGATCAAGGAGGTAGGAAGATGTTTAGATGTTTTTTTGGTGTGTATATAATGTGTATGCTTTTCCCCAGCTTCCTCTCTTTCATGTAAAAAATTATGTTAAATTTTTTTTTTCTTTAAACCTGCTTTTAAAATAGTCTTTTTATATATGCTTTAGAATAGGTACAAACATAAAACTGACTTTCAAAGTAGCAAGGTATAATACTAAGTTGCATCCAAGTATGCCAGAAAACAGTGCATCTTTCTTATTTTACCTCTACCTTCAGAGATCTTGAGATCACTGTAGGAAGGGTTTTGACCACTTGCTCTACAAACCATTGCATAGCAATCAATCCATATATAAATATGTTATTGAGAAAACATCCTCATCTTTGTGTCATGCAACACAAATAAGCATTGACTCTCTGCTGTTGTGCAAGACTGCTTAAGAATTGTCTGTCTGAAGGCTTTGAACGCCCCAAAGCACCAGCTTAACCAAAAAAGGAGCYTGTTCAGAAAGGTTGGCAAAGCAAAAAGCCAACTTTTATGCCCTGGAACAGTTTTGCCTAATGCCATCTTCATAGCTCTTACCTGAGCTCCCCTTGAGCTTTCCTTGTCAGCTGCAACATCAAGTGAAGCCAGCAGTCACCTCTGCCTGGAAAGGGTGGCACATGTCTTGGAGTTAGTGATAAATAGCTTTCAGAGTACATTGTTATCATAAAAAAAGAATAGTTAGGAGCATAAAAAGCCCCCCAAACMCCAAGTGTTTTAATTTTAAGTAATATTAAGCTAAAGGAGATATATTACTTAGTTCTGGTACCTTCCAGATGTCTTAAAGTTGTACACAATCTTTATTTACTAGGTCTTCAGCGGCATGGCTCTGCGAAAACCCCAAGTCGAAGCGGATCRGTCACAAAAAGCAAGCAAGGGTTATAACACCCCACAGAGAAGCATCCAGACATCTCCAAAAAGCCACGAAACACCTCCCATTCTCAACAGCGTCAGCGTTGTTTACAGAGTTCTCAAACACCCTTCCTTACTAAGAGTCTTATTTTTATATAGATCTAAGCAGCAGCTGCCAAAGATCAGAAGGGGTATATTTTCACATTCCATTTTCTACCCCCAGGAAAAGTTAGACTCCAGTGGACAGTGAAGCCTAATTCCATAAATGACCGCTCTTTCCCATTAATCACTATTGGTTCGTGACTGGTTGATGTTACTACATGTACATACTGCMGGATCTGCTAACTTTCCCCTTAGCTCTAAGAGAACTAGTCAGGCCTTCCATGGCAGTAGTAATTTAAAYTTTGAAAGCTATATATAAAACTATATATATTTAAAGCAATATTATGCAATCAGAAGCAGGAACTGCATAGGATATTTATTGCACAACTCAACTTGAACAAACTATGAATCCTGCAGTTGTGTAAAGTAAGGTAGCAACACAATATAATAGAATTGACAACTTTTAAGGTAGCACATTAATGATCCTTCCTGGGTTACATACTACTACCTCAGGGTCTTGAGAAGTACATTTAAGAGAGGAAAATAGTCTCTTACTGTAGGCAGTTCCAGGCAGTAGTCACAGAAATTACCTTTYAGTCCTGAGAAACTATTTTATAATTTTAATAGCTCAGTCAGTCAGTCACTGCTTAAAAAAAACCCACCCTGCAGTTACCTGAGTACTTCTGTCCATCAATCTCTGCACTCCACTGAGGCAACTTACTCTTTTAGCCCCTGTGTTTTGCACCAAACAGCAGTATTAGCTTTAGCTGTAGTTGCTGTTGTGACTCAAGGTAAAAGCAAAGACATGAAACACCAGCTTTTCACAATAKATGATTAGTTGAAGGCCTTACTCGTAAGCAGTAAGTGCCAGACTACAAATAAAGTGTTAAGRTAAACACTCACTGTATTTTTAACAATGTTAGGATACTGCACAAAACTGTTGTTCCTTTACTAGAGAGGCTTTGGCATATTTTATAGTCCAATTAAAAGCATCTTTTCTAAGTTTCCACTCTGAATTGTGATTTGAAGAATATTAAGGAAAAAAAAAAAAAGTTGATGTATTCTTTATGAAGTTGCTCCTCCGTTTCCCTGCCATAAGCAATGCAATCTACCARATGTTAATGTTGCCTATAGGAGAGCTGGAACTTATCCAGTCTGGTCAGTTCAAATATGCTCTGATCAAAAAGACGAGGAGAGAAAGCAAAACAAACCCATGGAGCTGGTTAACTCATATATAATCCTGTCTCATTTCCTCCAGAGAGAAAAAAATCCCCTCTCTGTAGCACAAGTTTTCATAAAAATAAATGGATGCTGAGAAGAGAGGCTTCTGTTCACCAAAGTTTCCCGAAAGGGAAGGACAACTAGAACCACATGTAGCATCATTTAGTTATCTCAGGGTAGCTGGAGTAAAACATCTTGTTTGTATAAGTGCCATAATAAGCCAGCTGTTAACTCGACAAACCTGCCATGGGACAACTGCATAACATGACAAAGTGAAGCCATAATGTCATTTTAGTCAATACAAAGGCTCCTTTCCTTATGGGAATTAAAATACTCCCTGTTAAAACTTGATCAGAATGGTCCAGGTTGTGACCCTCTGATGACAGCCCATCCTCAGGGACCAAACTAATTTTCTGTCGCCCTAGGAGGAGAATTTAAAAATATGCAAATAAATGCCAAYAGACTTCTAGTAACATAATGTAGCATTTTAGAATGTAGGGGAGTCAGTGAGTTAAAGACATTAAAGGCAATCTCATCACAGATAATTCTTGCTTTTTGTACAAATAGCTGACACCACAGTGTTCCCCTGTAGTATCARGTATGTGTTTTGTATAGTAAAAAGTAAGACTCAAGTCCTGCATAGGATCTAACAAAATAATATAATGTGAGAATCCTGAGAATCAGGATAGTTGTTGAAAGCAGTAAAATAAAAATTCAGATTTCTTTCAAAGTTCAGATCCTTTCACCACATAAAGTGGTTTAAAAATGGAAAAGCTGAAATCAAAAGAAAAATTTCCTTAGATATCTGCTACAGGGCACTGTCAAAGACCAGATGCTGAGGACTGCATGGCTCTTCTATCTGACCTAGTATCACMAGCACTGATGCTGCTATTAAGAATACAGCCATATTTTTAGCTGCCAAAGAAGTAGCCAGGATTTACTTGATTTGAATCAGTCAGAAGAGTCAGCAGTTACCAGCTTCTGGGCTTTTGAGCAGTTAAAAAATGAGGTGATGACACGTACAGGGCCGAGGAAGGATAGAACAGAGGTTTGCAAAAATCTTATACTTTATTAAATCTGCAGTTTTCAGAAGTATTTTATAAAATGGCTGAAGCATCTGAAAAACACCCATTGAACTGAGGTATACAGACTATTAAAAACCAAGAAGCTTGTTACAGAATTGTATGACCAGCACAAAAAGATAAGCCCTTCCAATTGATAAGCCATACAAACAAACATTTTATACCCTCTCCGAGGAGCTGGATCATACTGTTTGGCCATCCGCAATACTGAYACCCGTTAGGTAGTTGGAGGGAACGTTCTTCAACACGATTTCAACAGAGACTTCCCCAACCACCACAGCGCTTTCGTACTGTAACAGAATTGTTAGTCAAGAATCGTTTCGGTCTTAACTGAAGATCAACTAAAGGACTTCAAACAGCAACGCCAGAATGTTTTGTCTTTCTTGTTCACAACGYGGTCCGTGTTCCACCTTCCAGTCACAGCATGTTACTGCATACACGCTCCCAAACACTAGTCCAGAATATCTCTGAAATCCTCTCAAACCCCCACAGTGTTCCCCTACAAAGCGATACCTGTACTTTCCAGCCTACACAGTTCCTTTACTTCTTCCCTTTCTTGGCCGCAGTCTTCTTCCCTCCTTTTTTTGAATTATTTCCATATTTTGCTTCCAGTTGTGCCAAGAAGTTATCCATTTCCTTTTCTCGGTCTTTATTTCTGCTCTGTGGGAAGGGAAGAAAACAGATAAGCAATATTTACCACTGCCAAATAGAGATTATTCTAATGAATTAAATTACAAAACACTTTGGAATATGTTAAGGGGTACAGATTACATAAGGAGATACGGGACTATTAAATAAAAGCCTCGTGTGTAAATAGGTAAAGAAAGGCCATAAAAGACCTGAGTCTTAACGACTATTAACTAAATATATAGACATTGTTAATGTTATGTACTTTGGTTATCATCTCGGGAGGTTCTTATGGTATAGGACCCAAACTACAGAGATGCTCAGGGAAAACAAAACAGTAAGACAAGGATCCCCAGGAGATGCAAAAAGCCTTACTTGAATGAGCGCTTTCAAGTCCTCTTCGCCATCACCAAGGCCCAGTTCTTCTTTGGTCTTTTCTGCCTCTCTAGCTTCTTTTTCTGCCTAACACACACACACAAAAAAAATCACAAACTAGCTTTTAGAAGAGTATTTTTTGCACATTATTTCACAGCCTTATAATAGCTACTGAGCACTYGACTTTCACAGTTTTCACAGAGATAATCAAAAGGAAAAGTAACTCTCCAAGCGTAGCCACAGATGCAGTTGGTCAGTCAGAGAGGGGGCCCTTTCCGCCTCCTCGGCTTGGTGGCACAGATCACTTTTTGCTGTTTCAAAATGCTGAATATGATGGGATRCCTCCCCCTCACACATGATTCTTTTAGGCCTAGCAATGACTACGTTTTCTTTCAGTAACAAACCAATTGCTTGGGGTTTTTTTTTCTTTGGCAGGGGGTGGGAGGGCGGAGGCAAAAGGTGACTAAGGGTGACAAAGATAACTGAGCAAGACCCTGTGACACACCTTTCTTAACAACYGTGTTTATTTTTACCACAAAAAAATAAAAGCCTGTTGTAAATAACGCTCCCCTGTGGTCGCTGATGGATRCAACTTACCCTCCTTTTCCTGGCGTTCATCTTCTGCTTGGACTCCTTCACGAAAGCCTTGTAGGCAGGGAGCTCCCCGGAGTCGATGGCCCCTTGTATGATGCCCCTTATCCTGGGCTCATCCGTGTGCTCCGCACACAGCACCGACTCCATGATCTTGTCCATGTCGCCCTCGAAGTCCACGTAGGCCGCCTTGACATCATCGAGCTCCTCTTCCGAGCCCTTGTAGCTCTTCTCGAAGTCCTCGATGTCCTTTATGGTGATCTGAGGGGAGGAGAGGGGGGTCAAACACCTCACCGAGGCTGGGCTTTCTTCCTGGGGGGAGGCTTTGCCTCAGGAGCCGCTCACCTTCTTGAAGAGCARCCTCCAGTGCTCCTGCCAGTCCCGCTCGGGCTGCAGCTCCTCGCCCTCCTCCTCCTCCGGCACCGTGCCCTGCTCGTCGTACACGGCGCGCCGCTCCGCGTCGCTCAGCACGGCGTACACGCGGCCC
>PTEX01000052.1:97605-122816 GCA_003342815.1 Eudromia elegans | reverse complement strand
ATCCCTCCTCCCCGGACACGGGTACTGCGCCCTACCGCAAATCAGGGACACAGCAGCTCGCCACAGGTTTATTTCAACAGCGGAAGGTTGACCAGCTCTCAAKTGTTAYAGTGCTTGAGAGGCAGAAGGCCTCRGCTAAGAAAACCGTAAGAATCAAAGACTTCARGTTAAATACCTCTAAATTAAGACGCCAGGGAGTAAATACTTTTATAAATACAGCACAAGCCAAGTATGCTGCAGGGCCACCAGTACTCCAGTCTTTTCGTTTTTGTTAAGCTTTTGCTCATCCTGCAGATAATTYTGAAGGTCAGGGACAGGAGACATTTCCTAAGCGGCCCTAAGACAGCGCCGGGATCGGGTGATACAAACCAAACGTCCAGTTTCACACAGTTCAGCACATGTATTTCCAAGGGTTTCCAGTACAAGCATTTCACTAAGTCTGGATAAACTACACGCTCTGGAGTCACRTTCTGATAGTCACAACTTCCTACCCCCCTCCATTTAGCAATAAGTATAAGCACCAATGGCTTTATCTTCTTAGCTGTGTCATATCCTAGTTCCAAAATAGGAAAGCACTCATTAAAACACCCCCAGAAATATTTTTTTGCTTCAACATATGAAAAACTGTTGCAAACTAAAGCAAACAGGGACATTTATTAAGACTAACAAAAGTCATTGCCAGGTCGTAGATAAAACTAGCGCAGAAGCAGCACCTTCCTGTCCATGGCCAGCTTGTGCCGTTACAGGAGGTCAGCCAGCACACAGGTAAACCGATAGTCCACACACAGGAAAGAGCTCTGGCCCTAAGAGCACCGGTTTGACACGCAAAACAGTAAAAAGCAAACATTTTTTCTGTTTAGTTTCCCAACTGCAAGTCACTTTTGGTTAATGTGCAAGGCACAAATGAGTCATGCATTTTCACTTACAGGGACCTAAGGAGAATTTCTCATAGTATACAAACTCTTCTGGTTTTAATACATTTTGTAAGAGATTAGTAAAACAATAAACATTTTAATACATTTTGTAAGACAAGATTGCCTCTCTCCAGCACTACTGGCTTGCTACAGGAAGCAATTAAGTTACAATTAATGGATAATTCAGCTACAGCTGTAAGAAATTGACTGTAACATTCCAGTATTGCAAATACACCACCTTAAAGAGTTTGATGCTCAAACATTTGCAGTATTTCCTCAGTAAATTCATAGTTGTATAACGTGTAACTAAATTCGTTCAAATCTTATACAGAGCAATGGCTATAAGCATGCTAAACAAATGCTATAAAGCTAGCACACAAGTTATAAAGTTTTCAGTAGTATCAGATACATGGCTTTATTCTCCTTTTGCCTACATTACACATGCACACTTAACGTTTCAATCTTGTAATGTTAGAACAAGCACCTCAAGGATATGCATGATTTTAAAAAACAGCCAAGAGAAGTAGTAGAAAATGCATTTTATTTATATGGAAAAGGCTACATTTAGATTTGTAAAAGGTCTGTGAGAATGTTAAGTTGCCCACAGGGAAAAATCAGTTGTGAATAGCAACAAAACAGTTACATATCTTTCTACATAGCAGTGCAATTAGTTCACATTGCAATAAAATTAAGTATGCAACAGAATCAAAACCAAGTGTTTCTCCATAATCGGCGTACTAAGAATTACAGTGCAAAGATCATTTTAGGTTTTAAGAAATCTGCAGTCAGTCTTTAGAATATCCTAGCAGGTGGGATATCCCAATTATTTTCATTACTAGCAGTTGTATCTTGTCAATACTGTGCACAAGAAAGTAAGTCTAAAATGAAGTGACTTACATAGTAAATAAAATATATTTAGTCTATACAGTAAAAAATATACAAATTACATAAGTGAACTAACAAAATGAAATTTGAACACACTTGTGAAACAGACAACATATCTTAAAGACACACATACAGTATTTATCACATTAAAAACAGCTACTTTTTCCAACAAAAATAATTTGGTTGCTTTACAACTGCATTATGGATCTTGTAGTCTGAAGATGCAGATGTCCAACTCAAAAACCATAATAAATGTCTTCTGCAAGCATACAAAAAAGATAAATATTCTTATCACAGTCTTTAAGGTTATTTTTTTGGAAGTTTGTTTTCCCTTGTTCCAGAACACACTTACATGGGTTTTTAAAAGAAGAGGAGGGAGGAGGGGAAAAGGGGCATCGTGGTACACTGAAACAGTAAACTGTGCTCCATTTCCTTCTAATTTGAAAAAAACTAGAATTTACAGTACTCTGTGGTATATGAAAAAGTCTTCATAAGTTTACATTGCATATTTCTGCGTCCATTCTCTCGCATGTCTGTTGTATCTGTATGTGCAGAAAGAAGGCATCACAGTGAAGAGCTGTTAGTGATACATTGAGAATGCCCACTTATTTGCTTAATGCAGACGTTATTGAGCTTATCACTTCTCAGGATTGATTTGTATAATCTTAAAAAAAGCCAAGTAACACACACCCACTTTCTGTTCAGCTTCTACAATTACCCCACAAAAGAATTGATTCAAGYGCTGACCATCTTAAGCTTTAATATAGGTTTGTATTATAATGCTGCAAGTGCACATTTCACTTGCATTTCACAGTGAGTTTCCTCACTTGCATATTAAAAAAGGAATTTATTGCTGATTTCCAAAAGTGTATGGAGTTTCACAAAATCTATTTTAATAGCACACAATTCAGTATAATTAACTGGTCTTGGAAAGGGTAGTGTTGGAAATGCACGCTTCCTCAAAAAGCTTACATGCATTAATTTTGAAGGAAAGGCATTTTATTTATGTTCCATTCTGCTCTGCCACTTGATCTCAAAAAAKACTAAATTAACTCTTGAGTCTTTTCCTTCTGCTACAAGGTTAACTATCACTGCCAGAGGAAACGTCCTCAGAGAACCAGTAACTTGCCCTCCAGTTCTTATATTTGTCTACATGTTGACATGTTGAAAGAGGGAGTCTAACAACCAAAATAGCTAACAGCAAATTTACCAAAAATCAGCCTAAACGCCAAAGATAAAATGATCCACCTCAAACTAAATTCACAGCAATTTCAGTGGCTTCAGCAAAAAGTCAGGTAAACAGCAGTGCTTAGGCTATTTTGAATGTGCTGCATGGCTATGACTATTTAATTCCCTGTCAAGGTAACTAGGTATTTTGTGGTAGAATCATTTTGGGTGTTACCTTGTGAAATTAGGGCTCATGCTGCATGTGTTTGGAAAACCTCAGAGGTCCCTACTCTGTTATTATCCTAAGTTTTTATGCCACAAGACTTGCTAGTGACCACTAAATCCTATTATCTGATCCCGTGAGGGTTCCGACATGTATGTAGTTGCACCACATCATTTTAAAACCTTACTTAGGAGTGATGTACAACAGGAACAAGTCAGCAAAATTGAACAAAATTGAATTCTGGGAAACCCAAGTGCTTCACCAATAGAAGTAAAAGACCCAAGAATAGAAATTTCAGCCAGTAGAATACAAAAGTTACAACTTTTGGATCAAAACTGATTGAGAAGTATGTAATGCTTGAGTAGTGCCATCCATGCTACCTTCTCTATAGCAGAAACTTCCACAAGTTCCAGAAAATACAAAGAGGTTTTCTCAGCAAGATGTTGCTGCAATTTGCAATATGACATTAAGAGCTGAATATCAGCTGATGCTACGTTCATAAAATTGTATCAAATCATATGTTCCACAGTACAAATCTAATTTTTTACCTATTGCACAGGCTTAGCAATTGGAGGACCACCATAGCAACAAATAATCTACATTTAAGAAGGGATTTTTCATGSAATAAAAAGGAATATAAACATTCAATACCACAGTATGAATGTTTAAATAGGAAAAAATAGTATCCAGCTTCCTGCTTGCCATTTCATGGATTCTTATCTTCAAGGTTTAATCATCTAATCCTTTACACCGTAGAAATCCATGAAGAGAGTATCTTGAAAAGTTTAGATAGAAGGATGTATAACAGATAAGCATCTGCAAGTGTCACACAGAGTATGCATATGTATGTTATACTCACTTTTCCTTGTCGGACTTGTAGATTTGTGCAATATCCGGTACTAAAGGATCATCTGGATTAGGATCACAAAGCAAGGAGCATATGGACAATAAAACTAAATAAAAGAGATACATGATTAAACAAGTTAGTTTGCTTTATTTCCACAGAGCTTTAATACCTTCCAATACTCTGAAGTGAGAGAAGGGAACAGAAGGTTGSAAAGAAAATGCACAGGTTTTACACAGCAGCTTGCTCAGAAATATTCATACAAGGACCACTTTTCTAACCACTAATCTAGACATCTTGCACTCCACAGAGCCATAACTTTTGTAATAATCTCCCCCATGCATTAATCCATGAGCACTGAACYGCACTCTACCTAATATGAATATTTCAAATGAAGCCCCCTTCCACCACCAATGAAGTTAATTCTTTAATGTAACACTACTACACATTGGTTCTACGCACATCCTTCCYTACCTCTGTGGGGACAAGAGTTCTTTCACATCAATATTTCACTTATTTTGATCCAAATGTGACTTCCATTTTAGAGGACAATTTATCACTATTATACACTTCTACTCATTTCTTATAATTTCATATTAATTTTTAGGTATCAAAGCCAGAATGTTCAATCTTTACGACACTCGCAATATATATGTTTCAGGAAACTTACTTTTATATTCAAAACTAGTATGAATATTTGCATACACTGTTGGTATAGTTTTAGCAGTTTATAGTAAACAGSTGATTGGTGACTTTTGAGTGCTTATAATGTTAAACACAAAAAGCTAGGCTTGCAAAATCCGTTCAAGATCTTGCTCTAGGAAAGTGAAGTTTGACTTAAGCAAGTTAAAACATATTCAATGAATCACAATTAGAAAATGGAGAACTGTGACCAGCAGATAACTCCTCTAAAGCTGAAGGAATACTCACCAAAAAGCAAAGACACTTTCAGAAAAGTACAGGAGACCTGAAAACTCAGAGRTTTCATTTAGTCCTAAATGCTRCCTRTTAGGCACRATAYTAATGCCAGCTTTCATTCCTAAAGTGCCTTCTAACTAACTGGAAACAAGACAACTTTTGATCACTGCTTAGCCAGTTTCTATGGAAAGATGGCACTGACCACACAGAAGTCATGCCTTCAGTAGCTTCCTCAGGAAAGCACGTTCATCTTAGATTTTACTTGAGACACACAGGTTAGGCAGCTCTTAAACACCTCAGCAAGATGCTAGATCGATTAAAACTGAGTCACCTGAGAATTTTCTGTAATATGACTGAGTGTAGCTAAGTATTTTGAGCATGAGAAAGAAAAGTAATGATAGCACCCGCATTTTAAGCAGCTTCTCAGATGACAAAGCCAATAACAAAAGAGCTRCCTACAATCTCAACATTACAAAAATAAGTCTTCCAATTTGAAAAAGTGTAAATAAAGCACTCGAATATTGTAAGAAATCTTTTACTGATCATCTGGAAAGCAACTACATTTTAAAATGTTTAGCTTATAAAGCAATATAAACCAGAACAGCATCTCATCCTTTAAAGTAAAATTAAGACTTTAGCTCATGCAAGATGTTTGAGCAACCCAAAAAGCTATTAAAATACTCTAATGTAAATGTACTGTTTGAAATCTGTAGTGCAACTGTAATGGTATGTAATGTTAATATACAAGATAAATGAATTGTCAATGCTACCCTCAGACACTGAAGCAACCCTAAAACCCATGGCATTGCATGGCAATTTCATAAATTATAACTTTACCTTTAGATACGGTCAGAGCTGGTGACCATTGTGATCTCAGGATGTCAAGACAGATACTTCCATTACTGTTTATATTTGGATGGTAAATTTTTGTTGTAAAAGCAATCTGGAATTCAAAACAAAACGAGCTGTTAACATCAAATCTTGTTTATTACAGCTGATATCATAAATACGTCCCTTTGCTTCTCAGCCATACCAGATCTGCCAACACACTGCATTGTACAATCTCACTATCAACTCACTTGTAGGATTCAGGCTTACCTATTTACTCAGTACAAACACATGCCATGTTGCTGGCCTGTCTAGTTTTAGCTCCCTGAAGTGAGCTCCAAACAGTCAGTCCATTAAAAAAAAAAAAGCCCTGAACTAGAATTGGAATAACATCTGAGAAGGAACTTACCTTTGGTGGTTTGAACGGATAGTCTGTTGGAAAGTGTACAGTGAGAAAAAATACTCCCCCTTGATATGCACTATCTGGCTGAAAAAAACAAAAGGAACACACATTAACATTTCAGATATTTTTAGCACTTCTCTTCTGAATGAAGAGAGCCTCCCAAAGCCACAAGTATTTTAGAAAACTCCTTTGCCCCCTCCAAGAACACAGCCCACTGCACAGGCTGTGTACTGGGAAGGGACAGGGCTGATGCTGAAGGAATGACATCCTCCCACTGCCCTGCAGAGCTAAGGTAGAGGAACCTCATTGCTACTGCAGCAGCCCAACACAGCTGGAGTGCTGCCCTTCTCAGGGAGGAAAGTGAGTAGCAATATTGGGCTGATGGAGTAAACGTAAAAGGCAAAAAATGCTGATCCTTGAGATCCAAACTACCTCCCTCCTCAGTATCTGGGCTGCAAAGGTACTCCTGGAGCTTAGCTCCAGGGCACTGCCAAGGGGAACACAAAATACAGAGCAGGTCTTTCAAATCCTGCTTCTGGGCAGGATTCATAGGATATCATAGCTGCTTTGCTATATTCAGGATCTTCCTCTGCCTTTAAGCTACAAACATACTTACCTCAAGAAGTGGTTTCTCTTTGCAGATGCAAAGAGTGGGATTTTCCAACATAATTCAGTTGATCATGATGACATCAGGGAGTTTTAAAACACACAACATCTTTGTGACCTGTACAAATCTGTGAACATGCATTTTGTTAGAGAACATGTGCACAGGTTTATGTCCAGGTTGCACACAGTTAACAGAGAGAAGGAACTTTGATGCAGTCATCTGTTGAGGACACCTTTCCTTCCTACTATTTGCAAAAGTGTGGGGAGAAGTCTCAATACTAAGATGGAGAGCAAACTTGCAGTTTCTGATTAATGAAAGGGAAAGAATGCCTCATTACTTTGATAAGTTTAGATCAGTCATGTAGGGACCCAGAGTAAGGCTGTAGAATATCTTTTTTTTTGCTTGTTTGTTTTCTAATGAGAGAAAAGGTGGCCTGTTTTCAAAAAGTTGAGCATAGAAATGAACAAAAGTTTCAGCTTTGGAGAAGAACACAATACAGAAAGTCATGAATGGTTCATTTTAGGAGAGCTCTTCTATGCACTCAAAATGCAGACAGTGTTGAACGTAAGACAGGTTATATATAGTATTGCTAAGAAGTCAGTATTAGGTAACACCAGAAGAGACTGCCACTGTACTTCCAATTAGGTTTGAAAGCAGTGTCTGCATGCATAGTAAATGGATTTGTCAAAGTTAAAATAAGCTGAAGATCAGACAAGTTCAGTGTCAGAGAGAAGGTAAAGTGAAGTCACACACTGTTCAGCAGCTAAAMTATATGAAATCAAAGATGCCCAGAGACAGGAGGAAAGGTTATCCCACATCCACTCATTAGAAGTGAAYCCTGAAAGTCAGCTTTCAAGAACTATACAGAAGATAGAGCTCATTTCCTCATCCAGACAAAGGATAACATCCTGATAGTATGACTTTTCTTTTAAGATAAGGCTAAGAAAGGTTAGCGAGAGACTTTTATTCTTTTCCAGAACTAAAGAAATCTAAGAAATTTAATGGAAGAAAACAACAGTCAGTGTGTTGCCACTCACCTTTAAGTGGTGCTGAGGGGCAAAGGCAGAATTACTGAAGTAACAGTCAATAAAGAACCATGGCACAATTTTTAGTATCCTATAATAAAGCTCGTCACAAGTATCTGAGCTGCAGCTCGGCCATTGACAAGTTGGGCAACAACTTCCAGCATTTCACTGGTAAACTAATAATTTAATTTTCATTGACTTGGAAGAGCTGTACTGAAGACGCTGAGACACTATTTCAAAGTAGCCACAAATCTGCACTCTCTCCATCCACTATGTGAAGCTGTATGTCACTGGATTAAGCATTGTCT
Source organism: Eudromia elegans (assembly GCA_003342815.1). NCBI lineage: Eukaryota > Metazoa > Chordata > Aves > Tinamiformes > Tinamidae > Eudromia > Eudromia elegans. Next base: position 114,694 of record PTEX01000052.1, on the reverse strand, counting down.
CAAATTTCCAACTCGCAGACTGGTTCATCTCACTGTCTGAACCAGAAACTCCTCTTTTTAAGTCAGCATGAAGTCAAAAGGGAAAAAAAAAAGTAGGAATACAAACTTACCATGATATAGATAACCAGCCCTTCACTCAAGTCATGCTCCTCATTCTCTTTGCTGAAATCCTTTTCAGGATTCCTTTACAACTTTTTCCTAAATATTCTTATCCTCTCTCACATCATTTCTTTGAAAAGAGTCTTATGTCTTGAGATCTCCCTCAKCCTGAGAAAAGCAGGCTTTTCTCATACAGAAACCAAATGCCTCCACAATTGCTGGACTAGAGTTTCCAAAATCACCAGTTTTTGACAGAGCCACCTCACAGCTATCAAATGAGCTCCAACTACCTGAAAGCCCCCAAATTTCCTCATGCAATACCACACCAATTATTCCTCCTTTTGGATGGATGAATGACCCTTCCAGAATTGCAACAATCACCTTCGCAAAGGRAGCTTTGCAGCTCTAAGCATATCATTGATTCAAATCTCACATTTGATCGATTAAACATCTGATTTCAAGAACAGGAGGAAGAGGGATTTTTGAAGAGTTATAGAAAGAAATCAGTACCAAGTTATTAAAATAACAATGTCACCCCAAATCTTTAACCTGCGCAGGGCATAGCCAAATGAATAATATACTTACAGGTCCCATAATAGTTGCTTGCCAATGAAACACTGAAAGTCAGAAAGATACAGTGATTAGAGTTCTTCTGAGCTTGCTCTTAATTAAAAAAAGAAGTCAGCTGTAGCAATACACTATGAAGAGCTTACAGTCATCTCCAACAGGTCCAGCAGAACAGTGGGCTGGTGGGTCACGCTGCAGATCACTTAGTTCCTGCAAGGAAAATACAAATATTTGAAACATATCTATATGAGCACACAGATCATATAACAYCACTTCCAGGAGTGAAAACACCAACCACATTTCTCTGAGATCAAGGTGTGAACGCTTGACACCTAAATTCAGCTCCACTTTTTACAGTTCCCTCCATGCTCCTGAATTTAAGGAAATGCACTGCAACAAATCTTAACACAGTTAGAAAACAATAAAATATTATTTTCTCTGAAGATACTCCTCAAGAATGCTACAATTAATGCTACTATGGAAATAGTCTCCATTGCTAACTAGTTTTATTCTTCTGCCCCAATTTTATTCTGTTGGTGAAACCACACGCTATTCCAGAAAAAAACACTCCAGGTTAGACTTGAGCCAACAAAAGCAATAGCAAAACTCTTTATAAGCGCAGTTTCCTTTTTAATCTGAGGATTCAGATTTCACTAAAGGAGCGATATAGAGARCCAGTAATCCACACAAAGCCACTGCCAGTACAAGAAGGGAATCAACAAGTCTCGAGTTTCCAGGGGGTATGAGTGGCAAAAGCAGCAGCAGAGCAGTTACAGCCACTGGCTGCTCTAATTTGCAGCTCAAGATCTGACCCAGCATGCTAAGATTGAGTGCTGTACAGATGCTAAAATTACACCACACTAACTCAAGCGAACAACTCAAAGCCTGAAATCAAGGGTTCTATGGCAATTAGGGATAACTAGCAAATCAACTGCAGGGATGGAAATAATGCACAGCTTAACTTCTTGAACAGTCTAAAATTTATGCAAACAATTCCTTATGTACAACACTTCCCTCGAGATACTTTCACACAATCAAAACCAATTTTTTTTTTTTTTCCTTCCCGTGTACATGTGCACTTCAGAACCGGCTCCAAAGTTCTTCAGGTATATGCTTTCAACTTACTAAGGCTAAAGGTATTGACATTTATCTATAAAAACATGCTTTTAATAACAGCTCATGATACCACATCCAGTACYACAAAAAGCTGTTACCGTTTCCCTGACAACAATGAAGAAATAACTCTCTGAGCCACTAAATGAGCGGTATTCATGGATACATCAAGAGAACTTACAAAAAAAGCCAGATCCTGACAGTGCAAATTAAGGTCCTATTTTCCAGTCAAAAGAAATAACATACTGAAGTTCATGCGGTGTAAAAACCACAAATAGTACCAAGATCAGACCTTTTAAGTTGAATGTGACAGGCAAGGGTTTGAGGCTCCACAYTGAAGGTTAAGATCAAGCTATGATAGAAATCAAAGGGTGACTTTGCTTTACATTGCTAGAGTAATGATGCAGATGCAACTTCATACTGCAAGCAAAATTATCCAGAGCTGTAATACAGGCTTCAGGCTTTCCTATAGCTTTTAAAATGCTTTAAGGACATCACCAAACGTCCCTGATGAGTCAGACTGACCACTGGCTTGTCAGCATCCAAAACCGAGCGCTATAAGAGCTGAGTGTAAAGATTTTCTTGTGCAACCAGAGCTTTACAACTGCTTTATGTATTYTACACGAGCAACAACTGAGAAAGCTCAGTTAAATCCAAGAATACACTACACAGCAGCTAATATCTCTTCACAAGAAGGAAAATCTTCCYGTGTCAAGGGACAGGCATGAAGAGCTACTAAACACAATGTGCTGAAGCCTCATTGAGAAGTGCACAAGAACTGTGTGTAAGGTTAACCTCCAAAATGTCCCTGTAACTTTAAGTCGGTAGTTTTTGGAATCTTTGTCCATGTTTTATGGCAGTCATCTTGCATTAGGCATGCCTGGTTGCTTGCTTACACTAATATTTTAAGTGAATGGTATCAAAAACGCAGGTGCAAGGATTCGATGTAGGTAGGTAAATTAGCATTATCACTACCTCAAAGCAGTGYGTATTTTATTTCAAAAGCAATTCAGCGCTGCAATTTATAGAACCCCACCAGTGTAAGATGTACTTAATGAAAACATGCAAAAAAATACAGTAATATTGTGTTTGCATGTCCTGCAGGCAAAAGTATCGGTCGTTTCAAACAGTGATAATTCTCATAGCATAAAAGTATCAGGAAATCCAAAACATGCCTGATTTTATTCTGTTCCACAATATTTTTCTTTGTTGGAAAGTATTAGAAGATATATTCCTATTAGCATCYCTTTCTCTGTACAAAGTTAACATGGTTTTATTGGGATAAAATATTAATTCTATACCTCTGGTCACAAGGAAAGGGTACAACAGTAAACCAAGTACGGTTAACATACAGTATTAGATTAATGGTACAAATGTTAAACAACAATAAATGGAGGYGGATACATCTAAACCTCCAGGATATCTCTTTTCACCACACCAATCCACACCAGAAGGAAGAGTTCTGTGGAGAACATGAGAAAAAGTAAGTTTAACAGTCATTTTAAAAGTATATARTATTCTACAGYAAGTTATTAACACTAAAAATACTTYTGCATGTGCAAACTACTCACAGTTTAATATAGCATACATTTCATAAAATGTATGAATAAACTCTTCACCATAAAGATGAAGAGTGACAGGAATTTTTTTTGCTTCTGAAATCTGGGAGGTCCAGTTAAACAGTTAATATATTTCACTAGCAGTCAGAGTTTTGTCCTAAAAAATGTCGGGATCAAGACTGAAAAGGATGCTTTGGTAACAGGAGGCTAAATATCCTCCTCACCATACTTATAGACACTCACTATGTCCATGAGCATTAACATCAGCTCTAAAAGCATTTATTTATTTGCAATTCTAAATATATTTTTATATATATCTCATCTCTGAGAAGCCTGGAAACTATCAAAAATGTAAATCAATGGCAAGCAGCATCACTACTGCTATTTTAATTTTCTAAGACACAAGCAACCACAACCAGAGCCTCCTCTTTCCCTGACCCATTAATCAAAACAGATTTTTAAATCTGCCAGCTCAGTTCTTAATTGCTTGCACAAATGCACAGTAGACGATAGACTCATTTCTTTACAACATTTCTTTACAACGTACACTGCTGCTATAATATTAAAGGCATTTGGAATCGTCTCTCCAAAAAGCACCTGAAGGCAGTGACTGTGCTCGGTTAAGGATTCTGTTGTGCGTAACTCTGGTAAATGTAAAGCAGACAAATATTTATCAGAACATTTCTCAAACAGAGGRCAAATTGTTTTACGATTAGGATACAGTCTATTTTTACACACGTTTCTAATGCAAAAACAATATTGTTGTGCTATCACAGCTCAAGTTTCGAGAGCAAATTTAAACATTGCACATTACAGCTCCCAAACATTCTCCTCCGAGTTTATTACCATGGCAAGAGAGCATGTGACTCTATRGTTTAAAATCAAAACTGAAGCCACAAGTGTTGACAAAATTATCTATAACAGTMACAAAAGTTATTTTCAACATGTAGATTCAAGTTGGCATACTCTCTCAGCATATATCTACATGAGATGCACATCAAAACAAAGACATGTAGTTCAATGGCATATTTAAGTGTTTGAATGCTTCTTTTCTCACTGAGCTGCAGGAGGRAAAAAAAGACAATCAAGCACTATGCCCTGACAAGATAAAAACAACAGCTATTTTTAAACCAGGCTTCAAATGTGTCAGAAAATACTTTGTTACTGTTCAAAAACAACTCTTAAAACCAAAGGAGTCTAAGGTTTATTCATGCCTATAACAAGAGCAAGTGAATGGCCTTTTTGCAATTTTTTTCCCCAAATTGTCATTAACAAATACAAGAAATAATTTTTACATAAAAGTACCAAGTAGGACATTTACGATGTTAGTGTATTCTGATCTGCACTATGTAACCAACAGGATAACTCATTTTGACAGGCAAACAAAGAATTATGAACAGAAATCTGAAGAAAATGGTTCTCCATAGGAATGGCAGATAACACACAGATAAACAATAACTTATACATCCAGACAGCCTGAACATTTAGTGACAGAAAAACACCTTCTCAGTTTTCAGAGCTGGTAACATTAAAGGTTTCCTCAGCATAAAAACACACTGCCTCTCCTTCCAAGAGCAAAGCAAAGCTCCGACACGGTAAACTAATACAGGCTCCTCAGCTTAAGGTGAATTAGAAACTCTGGTCCTAGTGAACTCAGAGATAAATTTGTCATGGAGCTGGCAGGGGCTGTTGTGCTTAGGCAGCAAGGGTTCATGTCCTCGGCAGCAAAAAAACATCATGTGCAATATCAGCTGCTTATATATGCGGTTGTTTGATCTTTCAGACCGTTCCTCTGCCTAATACCTCTTTTTTTGGTTGATGTCTTGTCTGCACAAATTATTAAGATTACTGCAAGCAAACACTCGAGCTCASCAGCACAATCCCTTAGCTATGTCAGGGCATAATTTTGAACTGCTGTAACTGCACACAAGGTTAACCAGAGACTGYATGTCTCGACCCACAACTTCCAAATAACACTGTAGCCTATGTTCTCCAGAGAGGTCCTCCAGGCWCTCTGTGGGAGCACAAAGTCCTTGTGGCACGTCCTCTGCTCCAGCCTTCAGCTCCCTTTTTCTCCTTCATTTCAACTTTTGCTTTGAAACAGTATCATTTAATTGACACTACCCTCTTACACAGCAAGTGACTTAAGACATCGCTTAGGAGGGGGCCTGCCAAACAAGGCCCTTTGGCAGCAGTATTTTCTTASCCTGGAGAAGCACCCGAGAGCAATAAAGGCAGTTTAAAAACAGAAAAAAAGAAAAAAAACACCAGCCATTTCTGCAGCAAACTAGAAGAGGTAACCAGTAAGGACTCTACCCGCAACACTTCTCGTAGCTTCTTCCCCAATATCCTTTTGTATTTCCAATAAAAGCTATCRTGCCATTGGGAAAACCCTAACACAACCTTGCCTTTGGTATCCGAGTCAGCACTTCTTGTTTTCAAAGAGCAGAGAAAGGCAACTAGCAGTATAAAAATAGCGTGACAATCTCCTCTCAAATTTCACATCTATCCAACATAAAGTTTGTGAAACGGTACATTAAATCTGCGCATATAAAGTAGGAAAATAAGTTACATAGGGGAGGCGATAAGGAAAAAAAAAATACAGAAAGCAACTCTGCTCTGGCAGGACCTCATTTGGCCGAGCAAAAAACTGTATTTTTCACCTGAGAAATACAGTGAACGACCGGGCTTCCCACCGCCTGGTTGCCACCTTGGCAGATAAAATAAAAGGTGAACAAGGGAAGGGGCTGSGGTCGAACAAGCAGCTCGGGGCGCTGAGGAACCCGCCCCGCGCCCACCGCCCCCGAGCCCTTTTTGTCTCGGCGCTGGAGCGGCCGCCCGGTTCCGCCCAACAGAAGGCACCTGGAGCCTGTGACCTCGCTCGGAAACCCGCCGATCACAARCATACATCCCTCAACACACATAAATAAACGAGTAAAAACGGTAACTCTCGGAGCGGGGGGCAGCCGCAACGGGAAAACTTTCGCGCGGGGAGCCTCGCCTTTCACCCCGCTCCCCTCGCACAACCCTGGAAACACAAATATATTCCSCGGGCGTTATTAGCGGCGCCTCCAAGCAGCTTTTTTACTTGAGAGAGGAGTGCAGGTGCCCCTCAGAGGCGGCGGCCGCTCGGGCCCCACAAAGGGCGCGGGGGAACGACCGTTAACGGCTGCGCCGCGGCCAACGGTCGCCGCGGGCGGGTATAAGCGGGGCGGGACGCTGTTTCTTCCCCACCACCACCCCGTCCCCCCGGCGGCGGCTCGGCCCCGACTCACTTTCTGGATGCGCTTGAGCGCCATGGGAGCGCGGGGCGGCGGCGGGCGGCGGGGCGGGTAACGGCGGCCGCGCGCGCCGCCGGGTGGCCGAGGGGGCGGCGCGGAAGGGCTCTTTGTGCGCGCGGGGCACCACGGGAGATGTAGTCCCAAGGCGGGTAGACCTGGTGTCCCCGCCTCTCCGCCGCCCCTGTGTGAGGAGGTTACTCGTTAATACCGAGTATTTGTGGCGTTAGATAAAGTGGGAGCAGTAAAAAGGGTCCTGACACGAAAAAGGCCTATTTTCATATACTATAAAAATAAATATATAAAAATACGAAGCCTGCTTCCTGCTGTTCACCTTCAGCAGGAAAGGGCCGCTCCAGAAACACACCTCGGCTACTTCAAAACTTTTTTTTTTTTTTTTAATAAATCAGATAAAAGAAAAACTTCACAGCATCACGAAACACCCATGCCCTGCGGACCCCCTTTTTTAAGCACGGCAGCCATCGCCCCTCCCGGGCGCGGCGCCTTTAAGAGGCGTCAGAGGGCGGCCGCCATCTTGTGTGTGGGCGGCTGCGCGGGCGCACGCGCGGTGCTGGCAGGAGTGGTGGCGCTGCCGGTGCCCTGCAAGGCGGCGGCGGCGGCGCGATGGGGCTCGGGTCCAACTCCGCCGTGCGGGGTAGGCGCGGATCGCGGAGCGGCGGTGCCCGCCTTTGTGGGGGAGCGGGCAGCACGCGGTTCCCTTAGGTTTTGGGAAGGGAGGGGGGAAGGCCCGCAACCTTCACGCCTTATCGCACCCTGGGGGACAAAATGGCGGCGCGGCCCCTCTTCCCCCCTCAGTCCTTAACGGTTCTTCTCGGGCGGCTTCGTGCTTTGGACTTATCGCCTTTTAAGACCACGCATAAGGCTTTTATGCGTCACTTTTTGCCTCAAAATCGGGCGCTCTGAGGGGGGTCTGTCATTATTCTTGTCCCTTGTCGCAGTTTTCCACCTGGGAAAAGCACCTGCTGGGGGTCATGTAGCCCTGAGGAAAGGGGAGCCAAAATTATCGCTCTTCACGTGCTCCTCCTGTGGAATAAACGCACTCGACCTCTTTAGCGGAACCTAATAGCATTTTTGCAGCCCCTGGAAAGGCCCACGTGGTTTTTTTTAGAGGGAGGAAATTTCCAGAGGGGAAGGGAGGAGAAACTCGGTGTCCCAAATCTCTTGTTCCTCAGGGCACGACACTTGCGCTGTTGAAAGAAGCCTCTCTGAGTAACGCGCATCTGACCTTGAGCTTGGCAGCCAGCTCCGGAAGTGATGCCAGGGGCCTTCTGAAACAAGTTTAAAGTGTTTTAAGGAGGAAAAAAAAAAAACTTAAGGGTGTTGTCTGTGACAAGTGTAATTTTATGGGTAATTTAATGTGAAATCGGTGTTGCACCTTTTTTTTTTCCAAATCTGTTATTTGTGCAATAAAACAATATTCAGCAGCAATACTCCTTACCTCTGAGATGTTGCAGGGTGATAACGATTACAAGAAAAGGTTCATCTGTTATATTCAAATGACTTTCATAAATTCAAATTATTAGCTCCCTAAAGAGAAGGGAACAGTCTCACAGTATTCTCTGGAGTGGTTAAAAGTAATAATAAGACTTGATGCATTGATAATGTATAAAAGATGAGCTTGGACCATCGTTTGGGCTGCTGCTTTTCTAGTAAGGTGCATTAAGCTTCCTTTACCATCACCCTRTGGCTAAAGGAGTGGTTTGTCATGCAGCTGTATGTGATTTCTTWGCATACTTAGGTCTTTTCTGCTTCATCTACTAAAAAAAAAWAAACTTTGGGCGATTTCTGCAYTTGTTATTCTCTTTGAGACACTTARMCAAGAATTCCCCCTCTCTTCCCTGATTCTCCAGGGCTGTGTTAGTCCTTCAAGCATTTGTCTAATTCCACATGTTGCTAACTCCAGACATTTGTAGATCAGTTTGATGCATATTAGCTATGTGACTTTTAGGTGRGGGAAGAACTTGGTATGGACTTTAGAAAGGACTTTGGTACGTGGCAGATAACCTTTTTGATCCTGTTTGTGGACGTTTACAGCAACAATACAGTTCAGTTAGTTGTGGAAAGTAGCAAGAATAGCAAAAGCTTTTGGTTTCTTCTTCCCCCTCAGAGTTGTGATTAATGACGTAATGAATGACTCCAGAGGTAGTATTTGGCTTGATGTCCTTCAAATCCAATGCAGACATTGAATCCAAGACCGAAGTTCCCAACTGGAGASTGAGTTTTCCAAATGCCCCTTAGGCTTATGGTGGAATCAGCTGAACTCCTATGCCCACATCGGGAGCACATCTGTGGGCAGAAGCAGTGGTAACAAAGCAAAGCTAGGCTTTCTCCTTGACTTCCTGGAGTTGCAGCCACCTTGAACAGAAAGGGCCTTGGCTATTATGGCAGCCAGAACTATACAACAGTTAGGCTCGAGTCCAAGATATTCTCATGGCGCAGAGGGAAAACAATAAGGACTGAAGACGTAGGAAAACTTACAGCAGAGGAAACGATACCAACTGAGAGAGGCTGCAGAGTTTTAGAGATAGCTGTTGGCCTGTGGAAAAAGACTGGGTTGGGGTGTGGAAAGGGGCTATTAAAGTGTAAGCTATCTWCCAAAGAGTCAGTTAAAACAAACTTGTGCAGTTATTATTAAACAGAGTCTTTGTGGATCTGTGTTCTTTCCTGTGCAGCACAGTAGGGATTTAATCTGGGCTGTTTTTTTGTTTCTATTCTGAAATGGTATTATATTAAATAGGTTCCCCATTGCCAAACACCTGTTAATGTTTTTTTTGTTATAACGTGTTGCATGAAAAACTACCAATACCCTGGAGAAAACCTGTTTACATTGTTGATGTGAAGAGTTCTTCTCCAGTGACTTTSCTGCAACAGAGACAAACATCAGGTGTCCTTGCTGCTCACAGCTGTTTTAATGTGCTGAACTTGTACTCCATGCACTACACACACTGATGGCACAGGCTTCTGAAGAAGGGGGGAAATAAAAGTGCCCCATTAATCCTATAGCTGTTGTCTAGAAGGGATTGGGAGTGAAAGAGCTCTGGGCAATAGAAAGGAGTAGGTTACTTGGATGAGTGCCAGGAGATAATATTCAAGTTCTAAAATACTACTTTTTTTTACAGAACAGAAAAGTTTTGCCACAGACACGAGACATCTACTTCAAGTAAGCTTAGCAGAATATTATAGTCGAGAAATTGAATATCTCTCTTTTTTTTCTTTTTTCTCTAGTTGAATGGRTTGCTGCAGTCTCCTTAGCTGCTGGAGCAGCTGCTGTTGGGTATCTGGCTTACAGAAAATTTCTTGCTAAAGACAAATGCTGCAAAGCCATGGTGAATCTTCATATCCAGAAAGACAACCCCAAGGTAGTCCATGCATTTGATATGGAAGACCTGGGAGACAAGGCTGTGTACTGCCGTTGCTGGAGGTCTAAGAAGGTAAGAGAAGAATGAACACTTTTAACTTTTTTGATGTTCCTGCATCTTTTAACACAACTGACCTCAAACTGCTATGCTTAGAGAAAACAGCTCTTCACACAAGCTGTACTGCAGTGCAGTGTAGCCTTGACTTGTGCAGTCAATGTTAGGATGGTATTGGGCTTTTTGTCCAAAATTTATTGTTATACTGCTGTGTATTGTAAAGAGCTATCGTTTACCACACAAATAAAGCARTGAATTGTTCCCACTGTTCATGGAGATAATCTTAAAAGCAAATAAGCCCCATACACATACCTTTGCAACTCATAGTTGTGTGAGTAATTTTCTAGAAAAGCTAGTGAAATAGTGCTGATATATCTCAAACTCTCATTTTTGAGAAATCCAGCCTATATCCACACARATCCAACCTGCTTACCTATAAAGCTGAGTTTCCCAGAATTGGTAAATATAATATATAGCCTTTCAGTAGCACTCCAAGATCAGTTTTAGATCTGCGGTACGGATGTGAGACATCGATATGGTGTATGATGGTTCTGGGGCCTGGAAGGACAGAAAGCAGAGTGCCAGGGTAGTCTGGTCAGTTTACARCTGTCATACATTTTAAAGCAGACTTTGAAGCTGAGACATTAATGTGTGGAGAGTGAGATATTGCAAACCTTCAAAGCCAGATAACTGAGATGAACAGCCTTGAAACATGGTTATCTCTCCCTTAGTGAGCTAAATACTACACTTCTTAGGCCGTAGAGACCGTCTAATCGGGCCACGCTGTGCGTAGTTCTCTGGGTACTGTAACGTTGAGTCCTTGCAGTTACCCAGATTCCCTTCATTACCTGGAGAGAAAGCGAGGGAGTTGGAAAAAAACTAACACTACTGATGGTGTGACAGCGTCATGATTCTGAAATAGTCCTTTAAGAGAAGGGTTTGTAATCCACACTCCATCTGGAGTCTGAACTGCAAATGAGATTATTTTTTCTCCATGGTCACATGGATATCATGGTCACAGTGGATATCATGGACTAAATTACACATTTCTATACGTATATATTACGTATTACAGGGATGTGTGTGCACTTGCACGTAGGCTGTCCAGCATGCAGGTGTCATGCAATAATACGTGTATAGCAGCATTGGTTCTAAATTTATAATGTAAATCTCAACTGAGAATCAAAATTCTAGCATTGGAACCTACTGTGAACATTACATTTTTCAGGGGAAAAAAGGCAGTGGGGGAGGAAAAAGCTGCTCTAAGTATCTCTAGAGGTGCTATCTGAAATTGGATTGACATACTGTAGGCACCTCCTTCAGTTCTGCCAAAAAAAAAAAAATCCTTGTACCTTACTATTTATAGTGTCCTAGTGTCTTTCTAGAATGAAAATAGTGTCTGGTTTTAGTAGTTGCATTGCAACTCCTGTCATTATTCTAGCTATTGTTTGATACTATCTTTTTTTATGAAAAACAGATATTACGAAATACATCTTGGCATATATTTGAAGGGGTGTGTCAGTTTAGGAACATACTGTCCTGCTGTTAGGCTTCTGTAATCAAATACTAAAAGGAAGCAGACAAGGGACCACCTTAAAATGAGCCTGTTCTTGGAGCGCTAAACTAAAAAGGCTTGTAAAGACATTAAAGAGCTCAGTGGGAAAATTCAAGGGCATTTGTTTTCTTCTACTAATGCTTAGTAATGAGTATTTTAATCAGCATATTCTGCTTCAAAGCTTGGACTTTCCAGTATTAYTGTCTTCCTCTTGCATTGATTGTTTGACCTTGCATGTTGGCTAGCATGACCTTTTAGGTGGTGTGTGTGCTGCTTCCCATGTTCTTATTCCCAAGCAGTAATAAAAGATGGACTTCATTTTCACAGGCTTTGGTTAGAGCTTTCTGGCATTATTTGTTCCATACAAACTGCATCTTGTTGGAGTGTATGAGCACTTCAGATGGATTTAGCCTGACCTGAGGCATGGAGGCTGTTTGTGGAACTGTAGTGTTGCAAAGCGTAGGATATTTTGGTGTTTACTGGAGCATATTCCAGCTGGCTTTGCCTTCTGGGCCTTCTGCACCCAAAATAACAAAACAGTTCTATCCTAGTTGGGCTATTCCAGCAGAAATCTTGGAAGATGAATAGGGTTATCTTCGTTTTTTTTTCTAAAACAGTGTAATATAAAGGGTTTTTAAAGGTTTTTGCGGCCAAATATCTGGTGTTTTTCACAGGTTTTTTTTTTAGAGTGCATATATTTAAAATATATACAAAATCTTCTGATAAGATGGGATATAATTTTCAGTTCTGTTGCTTCTGTTCAAGCAGATGTTAGGTAGTTCTCTAAATGGTCCTTCTCTCTTCAGTGTTGTGCTTTACAGGGTCTTCATAGTTAGCAAATTACCAGAGGCAAGAATTATGTCCTAAGAACAAATTGCAATTACTGCAAAGTTAGAACATACATTTACTCCTTACTCTTATGCCTGGGATCTGGGAAGGTATCATCTTGATTTACTTTTTGCAGTAACCTGCAATCTCTGTCTTTCAGAGTAGTATTTGTCCTCATTCTATAGGTTGAGAAATATTGCTACAGAACATGARGAACAGTGGCAGAGAATCCAAACCTCGGTATCAGGGGAAATAAGCCAAGCTTTCCGGGGCATCCCTGCACCTTTCCCTTGAGTCATACAGTGCTTTGATTACTATTGCTAGCCTGCTTCATCTTATTTGAGGATGAACACACTGTGTCAGCCTGCACATCCACCTAATTCAGTACCTGCTCTTGAAGGTGACCAAGAGGATGCTCTGGAGAACGATAGGGATTATGTTTTTTCTAGGAGAAATTTAAGTCTAGTATGCCAGCATCAGGAAGCTAGCGATGTAGTGTCCATCTGAGCCAGCGAATGCACTGAGGATGGTCCAAGGTGGTGCAGATGCCTTCATGCTGTCTCAAGCATATGGATTGCACCATTTTTACCACCTAAAAACTTGAAGCAAAGATGCGAGTTTAGTTGGACATTGGTCCTGCCTCCTTACAGCATGTGAAGTGCTGCATRTCTGATAGAGGCAGAGTTGAAGTGTGATGGCTGTGATATCGCATGGAAAAATAACTGGTGCAGAAGTGCCTGGGATGGAAGCAGATCAGTGCCCCCTGAACATATGTTTTTATTTGCTCTATTTTTTTGCCAAGTGCCTAGTCATCAAGTCTCAATGACTGGTTAAATAGTAAAGTACCCACACGATTCAGGATGTGTGGGTATTCTCCAAATTCAGGAGTTCATTATTTGGAAACTTCATCTGCCATTTGTACCATGTTTTTTTTGACATTTTTTAGCTTGCTTCCAGCAAAGATAAGTAAAATCCTCCCCAACAGAGTATGTGACTTTATCTTTAGGACCAAGGAATTCTTTTTTAATAAGTGTGTTGTTTTCATACTATTGTTTTCATGCAATATTTTGAAACATTTTACTTTAACCACACATCGCTCTTCAGGATGTTAACTTTATTCAAGGACTATGACTGAGTACTAGTCTCACTGCAGTGTTGAAGATGGTTTGATCCTGACAGTAATGTGAAGGGCATATTGCTGTTTTAAAAGTTGAGCTGAATATTGTGTAAGCTTGATTCCAGTTACTTCAAAGTAAAAAGAGAGAAATTGACTGAAAATACTGGTGTGTGGCTTCCTGAGCTGTTCTCCAGAGTTTCCCCTGCAGTAATGTCTTAGCCCTGAAAATCCATCATTGGGAAGGGATGGGGTCTGATCTAACTTGTTGTTTCACACAGTGTTCTTTGGCTCTTGCAGATGAAAACAGCTGCTCAGGAGCAGAGCAGTTGTGAGCAGTCCAGAACCTGAGCAGTTGTTACTAGCTAAAGGAGAATCCTCCTGGGTCTTGCTTGGACCAGGCTGTTCTATTTTTTTATGGAACAAGCATTTCTTCAGATTGCTTCCTCAGTACTACCCTTAAGCCCCTGATGAATAACCATGTTGGCTGGAGGTGCAATTTATTTTTGTTAGCAGCTCAAAATCCTGATGTAGAATCCAGCTTGTGCGGAGGGGCCTTTGTGTCAATGAGATAAGCGAGCTATGTAAGGATGAAGTAAAGAAGGRCTTGCCAGCCGAGCTGTCTGCGTGCAGAACTAATCTTTTGGTGTCCTTGCATAGTAAGAGGTGACCTAGGGAAGCAGTCCTTTTAACTTCCCATAGCAGAGAATAAAAAACAGGAAAAAATCAGCTAAGGATTCTTAGTTCTTCTCACCTAAATTCTGCTATGTTCAACTCTGCAACTTCTGCCCAAGGAAGCAGAGCATGGGATGAAGTTGAGAGTAACCTGTAACCTAAGCAGGTTACAGGCGAAGGCCAGATTGTGCTTTGTTTTCCAAGTGGTGGCTTGGGGCTAGAAAACCAAATGGAGTTCCTCCTGTTTAATAACAAGCTTCCCATTTCCTGTGCTCATTTGTGTGAGCAAACCTAGTGTTCAGCCAGAATCCAGGGAAACCTCAAACACTAGTGCAAAATTTGTAATTGCGGTGGATTTGAGAAGCTACTCCTAGAATGTTCAACCTTGGTTCTTGATTTTGACTCCAAATATACTTAATAGCTCTCATATTTTTTCTCTTTTCAGTTCCCCCTGTGCGACGGCTCTCACACAAAGCACAATGATGAAACTGGTGACAATGTTGGACCTCTGATCATCAAGAGGAAGGAGGCATAGAGYGGGCAGTGGAAGCTACAAAATGAATGTCTGACAAATCCTCTGCTCACTTGTAATTCAGGGGGGAAAACACATTTTGTKGTGTCACTGAAGACTCCCCAGTGTAGTGTATACCTGAGGCTTCAGCATGTGTGTTTTTTCTGGTGTCTTGTTTTAATCACTACAATGTATAATTTACTAAATAGTCACGGTATAGATTTTTTTTGTCCTGTGGAGTATGTGTACCCTTTCATCAAGTATGAAACTAAAACGACGGATAGAATGTACTTTAGACAATGTGCAGAAAATAATTTATTAAATTATTTTCAAATACCTGTGTACTACTTTGAGGCAATTCAGTAGCAAGTGTGTTCATAAGGTAGCTCTTAGCATTGAGAGGTTTAAAAGTCACAGGTGCAGATAGGCTTCTTCTGAAAAAGCAATGGCAGGAAAAAAATCATGGTGCCAAAATGCAACTTAACTTGGGCTTACACTGCATTTTCTGCAAGTTTGTCAGACTGCTGTTCTGTGTGGATTTTGTAAAAGAAAAAAATTAAAATAGTCAACTAGGAGCAGATAACAAAAAGGCCTATGTCAAGATGGGGCTAAAGGGCAACTTTACATTGGATCTTACAGCAACGTTGAAACTTAACTCTACTACCTACCATATGATACCAAGAATGCGTTAGCCAAACTGTGGCACTATATTTAGAGTAGGATTGGGAAGATGGTGTCTGGAAAGAAAATGAGAATATTTTCTTAACATAAAAGGGGAATTATACAAAGAAGGAGTAGTGGGCAGCAGATGACAGGGTGGCTTTTGCTGCAAGAAACCCTTAACTTCACCTGCAGTCCCTAGCAGTGGAACTRTCTTGCCTAGATGGCAAGATACTTCTCTTGGAGTGGCTATGATGTGTTAATCCAAAAGTAAAATAAAAACTAGGAGAACCYGCCCAAAATTACTGTCTGCTTCATCTTTGCTCTGGCTGGTTCTAGAGGACCCTTCCCTCTGCAGGGAAGAGATACGCCTTTCTTACCGAGTGGCCTTAGGCTCTATGTGTCTTAAATAGTTCCTGCCTCCCTGGGCTCACTGTTAATGTAGATCAGCTAATTGTACCCAAAGAACCAAAATGGACAAGAAGATGCTTCCGTGATGACTAGAAACAAAGGGCAAAAAGGAGTGAGATAAGAACTTATCCTCTGCCTATTTGACACTTGCCTGCTTCATCTAACTGCCATGTGTACTGCAAATGTGCAGTGGCTGTAGTGTTGGTTTCCTTAAATACCTTTGATTTATCAGTGCACAAACAAGTATGAAGCAAAACCCAACAAGTGGGATGGCAGTTTGGTATTTAACAAGTCTGCTAGCATAATTGCACCTTGCATCAGACAGACTTCTCTGTGTCCAGAGAGAGAGACTACCTCAGAGCTAGAGGAGAGGCCTTTTAAGAAGCTGACATTTAAAGCTGAACCCTTGAAGATTTTTTCCAGCTGAAAGAAGCAGTAGAGATTATTTTTGTTAAGGTTAGGATTGATATGACTGGTAGAGATCAAAAACAAGTGTCTTGTAAGCTCTCCTAGATGTGGGGCCTTCAGAGGCTGAGGTAGCTSACTGCTTTGAGCTTTGGTAGAAGGCACAGAAAGCAGTGGTATTACAGAAGGGGAAAGATGATGTGCAGCTGAAATACATGGGGCTCAACTACTGTCCTTGGAGACTTCKGTTAGAAAGGAGTTGCAATCAAATAACGTGTAGTTTCTACCTATTCTTCCTGTCTTGACTGTAAAGGTACTTGATTTTTGTTTTTTACTTGGCCGAGTACTGATATGTATGGAAAGTTGTTTTAACCATAAATTATCAGATATGTTGGTTTTATCCAAAACAAGTTGTTTCTGTATTATTAGACTACGACACTGGGTGTTTCTGTATTTTTGTCAAATACACTTTTGAGCTCATCTTAATCTTGAGGTTATGTCTCTTATCTCATGGGTATGCGTTTCTTTCGAAGGAGGGTTGTGTTGCAAGCGCTGTTGCACCCTAATCTGCCATAATTTTATAAATCTATGTTTGCATTAGGTTTTCTGATACTTCTCCRGAGTTCCAGCAAAGTCTGGCTGCTCTTGAAGGGATGGGAGAAAAAAAAAAACACATAATAACTTGCATATGTATCTGAACAGTTCAAATCCTGAAGCTTCAAATGAGTCGGCCAAGTCATAAAACTGTTCTTGGAATTCACTGGTAAAACACTTTTTGCTGTCAGAAGAAGCAATTTCTGTTACTTACTACATCCTTGTTTTCGAGAAGTGTCACCGTTGCAGATGTTGACATGGAGTGGTTAGATTTTGTTTTGATTCA
>PTEX01000052.1:56717-91468 GCA_003342815.1 Eudromia elegans | reverse complement strand
GGGCGGCGAGGCGGCGGAGGAGGAGGACGAGGAGGCGGCCGCGGCCCAGCCGGCGCCCGCCGCTGCCCCGGGCCGGCGGCGGGGGCTCAACGGCTGCGTGCCGCTGTCGCACCAGGTGGCCGGCCACATGTACGGCAAGGATAAAGGCGGTGAGCGGCGGGGCCGGCGGCGGCGGGGGGCAGGCGGCGGCGGCGGCCGTTAACGGCCCTTTGCTGGTGCGTGTGTGTGGGAACTGCCGCGTATCCCTTCCCCCTCCCGCCCCCCGGCTGTTTTATGCTTTTACCTCATATCCTTATTTATATATTTATTCCTCGGGCGCCGTCAAGTGGCTCCCTGGGYTGGTTCTCCCTCTGGGAGCCGCGTGCTCGTGGGGGCGAAAGCGCGGCRCCCGCCTTTTGGGGCGAGGCGGAAGGTTTTTGGGACTCCCGAAGGGCGAGCTGGGCCCGCCGGGTGTCCTGGGAGTTTAATAAGGCCCTTTTGGCTTTTCTCACCCTTGGGTGCGTGTAGGGGATGCCAAGGCAGAAAAGCGTGTCCCTCTTGTCCGAGTGCTTGCGGTTATGGCAGAGCCAGGGAGACGGAGAAGTCCCCTCGTTCGTGACAGCCGCGGATATCGGCCCCAGACAGCGCCCGGCTGCCCCTGCTCGAGCGCCCGGTGCTCCCGGGCTGATTCTGCTCAATAAAAGTTACGTAAGCTGCTGCATTACCCTGTGGTACGGTCCGTAGTAAAAGGTGCTCGTGTATGCCCGAATATCTGCCTTTATAGGGAAGGACGTGTTCCAAAGGGGGCTGTAGTGCTCTCCCCTATTGCTGATCCCTGTGTCTTTGCAGGGAAAACCAAGAGATTAATCTCCCTAATGAAGGCTCATTCCCCCCACTGTGAGTCAGAGGGGCTGACAGACCATCCTTCATACCCCATATGTTGTGAATCAAATTAGAGTGGGGYGGTTGCAGCTAAATAAATACTTTTTCTTGGTACAGGTGGTTATTAGGTAAAACCGAGCTCGTCCCTCTTCGCGTGATTCCCTCATTCAGTTTTACATTTTAATGGTTCCGTAGAGGTTTCTTGGCACCATCTGGCAGTGAGGGAAGGGAAAATGGAATATCTCTTTTCCAAGAGTGTGAGGCAGTGCATGGTTACGTGAGGAAGGAGGGTGTCGCTGATCCGAATGGAGCAGCCAAGCTCCCTGCTGCTGCCGCTCGCCTKGCGGGGTGGCTGCTCTGCCTCTAGCTAGTTTCAAGGGGCAGACATGCCATATATCTCCTGGTTTCGTTTTCRCAAACGTGGCTAGCTGGTTGGTGGCTTTTCTGAGCAAATCTTCTGCAGCTCGGCTTCATCCGACGCCGGAAAAAAACGGGAGTTTAGGTAATGCACATCCCTACTACTGTGCTGTTAAAACTGCGCTTCATCTGAAATGCTTCCCTGTGCTTTAAGACCAGAAAGCGTCAGCAAAATATTAGTAAGTAGTTGATTGGGTTGTGAAGCTTTTTTTGTCAATGTGTATGTGAATTTAGAAGAAAAGGGATGACTCCTTAGCTGCTTGTTTATCTGGGAGCGATAGTAAGTGCGATGGTAATGCTAAGCACAAACCAATGGCTAATAAGCTCKCTAACAGTAGTAATATTAAGCCATATATATAATATTTATGTCCTTATGCCTGTGGCTCAGAATTTAATTTCAGGTTGGGTTTGAGATTTGGCACAGCCGAGGAAGRTCCCTTTTCATGTAGGTAGCAGTCACTACCAAAGCAAACTGCCCAGGTGCAGAGCTGATATTGCCCAGTGGTGCTTCCCACCTTTGCAGAGCATCAGACTGGGTGAAGYTCATGCCTTTGAGGTGAGATGTGTGCATCTCTTCAGCTTCGCCTGTGCCCTTGGGGAGCAGCCGTAACGAATGTCGGTCCTCCTGCCTGGGAGCTCTATTGATCAGACACTGAATGTTGCTGAATAGGCCGAGGGCGAGCACCAGCCTCACAACCTCTACAGCCACCAATAAATGAAATGACAGCATTAATGGTGCGGCGAGCCTGTGTTATCTGTAGCTCCTGCTCGTTCCGTGTCTTGCTCCTGATAGTCTCCATRGCAAGGTGCTTGCTGCTGAGCAGTTTGCTGCTTGCAGCTCAGAGCTTTCCTCTGCCAAGTCTCCCTCTCTGCGTTGCTGCTGCTTTCTGCTGGGCTTCCCTTCTCTCCCCATAAACAGCTATGCAGAAGACTTGTGGATATCCAGAGCTTGTATTACTTTTTGTAGTTAAAGTACAGCGTAATGATGGCGTCTACCACCTTTGGGAACCTCTTGCAGCTAAGTGTGGTTTCCCTGTTCCCTCAAACTGCTGTTCCCCCCAAATTGTTGGTGGGATTCTGCAGTTTGGGAACTTGTAGTGCTGCCCTGTTGTGCAGRTCAACTTCAGACTGGGACTACTGATTTCCAGCTGAGCAGGCTGAGGCAACTCGCACATACTGGTCAGTCCTTGTTAAGCGCTCTGAGAGAACAGGGAATCTTTTCCAAAGTAAATGTTCAGAGTGTTTCTGCAAAGGGGTTTTTGTCTCTAGTTTACTGAAGCATGTGCGTTGACTCTGAATGTGAAGAAAAGCGTGTACAGCTACACTGCCCTTGCTGTGGCTTTCTGAGCTCCACCGTGCTAGCCAGCTTTGCATGCACAGTCAAAAAAAAAAGCCTTTGGAATATTTCAATATAGTTTTGCTGCTTGCTCAGGAATCTAAAGTTCTTTATTTGCTAAAATTATATCCCATCTCCTCATATTTAGCCAAAGACCCCAAACTATGGCTTTAAACAAAGCCATAACTGCAAGTGATAGTGTCTCTTGCTGCTGGAGAGAAGGTTGTGGAGTTTTTCTCTCTGASAGGTGCTGGAGTATGAGCATATTTGATTTCCAGACTTACCTCTGTTATATTCTCACCAGGTGCTCTGTCCTACCAAGAATTCCAGAGGATGAGGGAGCTTTAATCTCCTATATATCAGTATAACCTGATACTAAACTTTTCAAATAATAAAATTCATCATTCATCATGATCCAAAGTGCAGCATTTGAAGATAAATTACTTACCATCATRTACCTTCAGAGCCCAAGTTTCTCTGCATCAACTTGATTGTGCATGGATTCTACTTCCAGGAGTATTTGCCTGGTATTTTTGCCTTAGAGGTTGCCTGCTTGTCTCATCAATGCAGTCATTAAGGAATATATGTTTTAAAGCCTCCTTTAATGTTGTGATTGTTAATAATTCAAATTTAAAACACTTGTCTTTCAAGTACTTTGCCCTCTGTGAAGTGGCTTCCACTACATGAAAAAAAGATGCTAAAAATAAAGCTGTTTTGTCTTGGAGATGTTGTAGTAGTCTGTGCATTGTTGTGCAGCAGTTTTTTCTGGTCCTGGAAAGTGTACAGGCTCCAGCCTTAGCAGGCAACTTGACTTAAGAGCTGTTATACACAAATCTTTAAAAACTCTCTTTGTTCACAGGCACAGCCAGCTTCTGAAACAACTTTTCTAAGTCTGATGTTTGTTTTAAAACAAAGTAGCTTGGGCTCTAAAGAGTTTGTTTAGTTTCCAAGACTGCACAACAAAACCCATTCAGAGATAATGCTTTCCAAAAGGTGAAAACCTAGTTGCTGCTAGAAGTGCTAATGCTTTGAGGGGCACAAAGTTCCTGACTTTGGTTACCACATTTGTAACTGCTCCTCAAGCCGTAAGCTAAAGATGGGACTTATTTCATATATATTTGATGTTTATCTCCCTTCTGCACAAAATAAGTTGCTGTATGAAAAGCCTTGAATAAATACTAGGAGGAAAGGCTTGTCTTGAAGTGGATTCCCCACCCTGTAACCAAAGTTCTTCAATTCTGTCSTCTTTTTTGAATGGAAACGGAGTAGAAACACCTGACTCTCTTGAAAAAACCTACTGGTGCTCTGAGCCAGTTTCAGGGTGCGTTTCACGAAGCAGCAGTTACTTTGTTCTTGGCCATATCCATCTCTTGAGAACCCTGTGGTGTAATTAAATGGAGTTGTGAATTCTTGGTGCAGCTGCTCAGCAATATTGCTAACTGCAGGATCATTTAGGCTGATTACTATGGGTTGGGGGAGCAGGGGGAGTGCAGGCATGAAGGCGGCTGCCTGGCTGAGGTGAAATCCTATGTTGTTTTGTAAGTGATAGTTTAATGGCATCTGATTAGCATGGAGTGAAGTAGAAACACTCATAGTAATATAGAAGTGTTCCTTCTATGCCACTAGTGCAAAAATGCATTTGCAGCTCATATCTGCTAATTTTAGCTAATGATAAATGTATAAAACCTGGCACTAGCACTTTTTAACTTCTTTAACTTATTAAGCTTCTTRGTGTCATTGGGCAAACATGTTGTTATCAGTTATTTTTAAAGGGAGTGTCTGTGTAATCTTCCCTACTTGACTGAGTGGTTTTGGGTGGAACTTTTAATGTCAAATCTGAGTATTATGTTGGCCTTGACCAGAGTTAGACCCAGAAACTCATCTGGAGGCTAGAGAGAGAACACAAGTGAACCTTGTCCAAGGGGTTTGTGCAGGAGCTGCTAATTTTCATTGTGCGTGTAGTAGAAATGGTAGATCTGAGCAAATGGACTGTCCCTGCTGTGTATTTGTTATTTCTGAAAAATACAAGCTGCATCTGTCAAAAGTAAATGCTGAATGACGTGCTTCTTTTCTAGGAATATTGCAGCATCCGGATGGGACAGTCTTGAAGCAGTTGCAGCCACCGCCCCGAGGCCCTCGGGAGCAAGAGTTCTACAACAAGGTGAGGCTCCTGCCCTGGGGAGGAACTTGCCTTGCTGAAGGTGAAACGATGAGTGTGATTCATGTAGAAGTTCATCCTTGCTGTTGTTTTTTGGGGAAAAGGTAACCTACACATCTGAATGGTATTTTCTGTCAGAACTGTCATGATATTTCTATGCTCTATAGAGCTTTTTCCTCTTCAATATATGTCCTCACAGCAGACCAACTTTACTGATGTGTTTTAAGCTTTCTTGTTTGCGCAGAGGGGCAATAGAGTGTTCTCAACATCCAGTATTTTGTTGAAAAGTCTTAATGTAGGCATTATTGCCTACAACTGCCATAGGCTGCTGGTATAATCTCATTGGTTCTCTTTCTCATGGTGCTGAGCATGTCAGAATTGATTGTCTAAAACATAGTGAGCCTCATGATCCATTTTAGTCAGGTTTGTTCCTGGAAGTATTGYCCTGTTTTCCATTTTATTTAAACCGTACTCCTTTGAAAATGTAAATAAAAGCTGAAAATCTCTAACTGTTTTGACTCAGGTTTGATATACTTGTCATATGAACCAAATCTTTTGCTCGTCTTGAGTGTGCTTCATCAGTAACTTGAGCAGACCAAATGTTGCTGGCTGTCTTACCAAGGGTGAAGTGTTTTTAGAGTCTGTTTTCCTCACCTGCCTCTCCTCAGTTCCCAGCTCATTTGTCCTGTGTTCTCTCTACAGTGACTTGAYGTCCCGGCACTTTTCATGGCTTTTTAGCTTCTATGTTAGGTACAGAGAACTGTAGAAGTCTTTGTATGATAGAAATATCGCTTAGAAAGCTGACTAAGCCATATACTGTAAGTAAAATCTGTTTACATACTACTGTTACTTGATAATTGATATGATGAGACTGCTAGACAAAACAGCAAGTCTTGAGTTACTGGGAGCTCTGCAGGAGCCAGTTAAACCTCAAAGTAAATATTTTTTTCTGAGGTTTCGCAGTGACAATGTCATTTAGATGAGGCCAAGAGAAGATAGGGTCCAGGCTGAGTGGTAACTCTTCTGTAGAAGCCGAAAGCTCGAACAGCATTTTCTTGGAATGCCAGGCTACTTAATTCTGTGTGTAGTTCCTCAAGTGAAGCCAGTAACTGCCCAAAGCCAACAGATAAAAGGGATAAGCTTCAGCACTGCTTCAATGTAARCCTTCTGCAAAACAGACTTTGTCCCTTCACCTATTGATTAGACTCATGTCAAAGTCATGAGCAAGGTTCTGGGCAAAATCTTCTAGAAGGAGAGGTCTCAGTCACTGCTGTTCTTGCTAGACCCTGTCATACTGGAGAAAGTCAGGTCCAATGCTAATAATGTGCAAAGCCAACCTCAGTTATGGTTATTCAGACACTGCTTTTTATTTAGGGATTGTAAGTCATTAAGGAAAGGAGTTGGGGATTTATTAATGAATACAGGGACTAAGAGAAGGTTCATATGCTGCTCACTTCTTATGAGGACTGGAATGTCTTTTTGTGGGAGAAAGCAAGGAGAAAATGCAGGTGAAAGTACAGGAGAAAGGGCTTGGAGGTTTCTTTCACTCCTCAATGATTAACTATTTTGCTGTTTGCTCTCAGTCATAAGCCACGTTGTATGGGATATAGGCACCTGAGCTCTACGTGTGCTTGTTACAAGGTAGGGATGATAATTGCAGGCTGGGAGTTACAGTGTGAGATGGGCTTTCACATACAGCTTGAATTATTCTAACAGCTCCCAGACCTTTCCCCAGTTGCGAGGGGAAAGGTCTCCCACAAAAACACCTGACATTCTCTACTAATGCAGAAATGACTTGTGATTCTTTTTCCTTCTGTCACAACACAAGAATCATAAAGTATAACAAGATTATCATGAACAGTGTCAGTGGTTAAAATGTCGTAGGACAACAAGCGTAGACATTGTTAATAACTAACTGTATTGCTTAAGTTATCATTGGAGTATGACTTTGTCTACTTTCTGTTGAGTAACAAATTTAAATAATAGTGTCTTAATTGTATTTCTGTAAACTCCCTGTACTAGAGGTCATGGATTGCTTACAAGGAAGAAATCTTCTCTTATTTCTGCAAAGTACTTGATTTTTCAATAGCTATGAGCAACAAGGAAAGGGGAGAAATGCTTGAAGTAGAAAGATTTTTTTTTTTTTTTGACAATTTAAGCTGTGCCAATCCGTTATTTCCATCTAATGGGAATATTTATTGAGAACCTGTAGGTGAAGATGCTAGAGAGGACTACTTTTAAAAGATTGTAAGGAGGGAGGGGCATGCAGTGTGGTGGGGATAGGAAAATTGTTATTTAGAAAATGTAATGRAATATGTAGTAGTGACCTGTGTCCATTTAAAGAAAAAATTGTAAAAGATGGTGCGTATTTATGGTATGCTGTCCACACAGGCATGCTAGGAACACTGCAAAGGAGGTTACTTGGTGAGTTTTAGTATTTGGCTTTCAGCACGCTTTATGCCAAGTCACATACTTACACGCTGAAGCAGCCTGGTTTAATTCAGCAATGCTAAAAAGGGGGAAGGGAAGAAGCCTCTCAGCTCTCCTGCAGTGATCTCTTCTGGCAGATGAGTTGGAATTGTGAGAAGAGCATTTGTTGAAAAGGTTAGTGCACTCGCTGTATGAGGTAAAGCCTTGTGCTGAGCTAGGTGCAGAGCTCATCTCAAATGTGCCAGGCTGTGCRCTGTGTGCTATCATGACTATCTCTTCCTATTTAAGAGATATTCTGTTCTGTACAGGGCTTTTTTTTTTTAATTTGTCATGCCAAGAATGTACTAGTGCAGAAACTACTGTCCTGTTAGTGTCTTGAAGAGTGGGAGGAAGCTGGAACATCGTTCTTTAAATAGGGCATCTGCTTTTGTGGATAGTCAGGGATAGATCCTTGGACTACAAATATTTTAAACTGAGGAAAGGAGAATTTACAGTTGTTGGAGCTACTGCCCTGACTACAGTTTCCTACAAKCTATGTCTGTTGCWTTTTTGTGTCTGTTTTGTTTTGTTCTGTTCTGCATAGGAAATAGGGAGTTTCTTTTCCTTTTCCCTTCAGGACAGCAGAAGGTCGATAGTCTGTTTGAAGTGGCAGCTCTTTTGCTTCTTGCTTCTGCCATTCATTCCATGGGGTTGTAAGGCCCCCCCTTATTGTGTGCTCCTCATCTTAGCATGACTTGCTGAAGTTAAATGTTGATAACACAGCACTGGGATTTTAACATACCCTATATTTAACCCATGAGTAGATGTTCCTGTAAACTTCTCTTTGCACAAGCATTGTCTCTTTGTTCTTCTACAGCAATTGCCTGGTGCTACAGGTGTAAGAGATTCTCCTAGAAGCTATAGAAGACTATTCACTCTAAGGAAATGTGCACAGCTTCAACATTTGTATTTTTCTTTTGTTTGCCAGTAGTTGTATGTATGTCAGAGATGTCATAGCTGATGCTTGTGGTGTTGCCAATTTACAGCTTCAGGTATTGCATAGTACCAAATCAAGTACCAAGTGTCTGCAATATCATAGTGCTTCCAGAGCTGTTATATGCAGAGTCTTATCCCGGTTCTCAGACACCCTGGTTCATCAGGTATGTGTGCACATTTTGGAGACAGGAATGAAAAGGACACAGTTGTTCTCATTTGTGCCTTTTAATGCCAACAACGTGTTCCTTACACCGTTACGTTGGTGCTTGGGAACTTAGGGAGCTGCTTCACCTCCTGTAGTGTTGGAAAAAGAGATTTGGTCTCTCCTGTTTGCCCTTCCATAGAACAGATCTTTCTCCTGTTGCCAGTTAAGGATGAGCGTGTAACAGCTGTAGCGGTAGTCTGGAAGTTCAGGGTTCAAATCCTGCTGATACACACCGTGAATACAAGGAAGCCTTTASCATTTGAGATAATAGAAATTGTTCTTCACTTTTGTTGCATGTCTTGAAAACAAAGCCAGGATGTAAGAGACACAAATAACTCCAGTGTGTAAAATAGATTTATGTTATTTAGATTAGAGTCCGGCACTTGAAAGCTAGGAAGTAATGGTTTTGTGGTTGCCCACATAATTGTTATCCTGAACTTTTGTTGGATGCATTATAACAGAGCTTTCAATAGGGTGACGACCTGTCCTTTTTCTTTTGTATTTTTTCTTTCTCACCATCCCCTCAATGGCGTAAAGTCAAACCAAGGATCTGAAAGATGGGCTTTGGCCTGGAAGCTTTCTGCCCACCAGGCTCCGTCCTCTTTCAGCCCAGCGAGCACAAATCATGATAAGGCAGCCTGTGTTCTGTAAACTGTTCTCTGCTAGCGAAGGAAAATGAAACAGATTCGGGAAGCAGAACATGTCTTGCTTCAGGATGAATTGCCCTATTTTGTAAACTCAGTTAGCTAGTTTTATAGTCTTGATTTAGACGATTATTTTTGACTGAAAAAGGAGTGGATGATGGCTGTAGTGCTGCAATTGYGTACTAAAATATCCTTATCCCTCGATCAGATCTCCAGCTAAGGTCCTCCTTGTAAGTCTTGTATGGACAGAGACTCAAGGAATAAAGGCACAGTTCACTTCACATCTCATTTTGGTGATGCAATGCCTTGCCSAAACCTTGCATTACTATCTTTAAGGCACTACTTGGGTAGTGGAACCTGATCTCTTGCCGTGGGTCATTCTGGTGCTGTCAGATCTCCAAAAGAATTGGTACTGAAATAGTACAGATTCACTGTTTGCAAGCATAGTAAACAAGTTTTAATACACCCTGCCTTGGCATAGTCACTTTTTTTTTTCCCTCTTTTGATGAGAGACAGCCTGGGAAAGCAAATGTGACTGAAAAATAAGCAAAAAAAAAAAAGTAGGGTTTTACTATGTGTACATTAAGTTARTTCAGTGTTCGATCTGCACTGGGGGGTTCCTCTTTTCTGACTGTGGGGTAAGTATTGTTTAAGTGGAGCTTTGAGTCTGTTATAATGATAAATGGTTYATTCTATAATGAGCTTTTGGAGAAAAGGTATACGACTGTTTTACAGTGATTACAGCTCTTCATGCCTTCCTTATATACTTATTTAAAAATCACATATGGTCAGCCAACCATGTAGGAGATTGAGGAAAGTGCAGGTTGACTCTGTGGAAGATAAACAAAGCAAAACCCAGTCTCTGAAAACAAGAATTYTAGTTCCCAAGGGGTGTTTGTATGCTTTTTATTATTATAATGTGGAAATATTGCACAAAACTAGGACTATGTTTGTGTGGGAAAGATGTGAAACACAGTGTATATGGCTGAAAACAATTAGTGTATTCTTGGGCATCCAGGCACAAAATTAACCAGAAGTAAATTAAAGAGTCCATTAAGTGTTATACTGCATGTCCCACTGTGTCTATAACATGCTTTTTTAATTCCCTTAATGTCCAATAATTAGGGAGCAACTTGGTAGCAATTAGTTTTTAGTCATTAAATATTTGTGTTAGCATGTGTACTTATCAATCTGTGAGACAAGGCAAACTGGTGAATGAGAGGAAGTCGGAGGATGGATGATTTTGCAGTTTCATTTTCCACTGGCTTTGTGTGCRCAGGACTCTGCAGAGTTTGTTTTTTTAAAAGCAAACACAAAAYATACCTGTAGATGTAAGAGAACAGCTATCCTGATGTTGGTATTCCCTTTCTAACAACCAAAACCCCATCAATTTGGGTAGAAAGGATCAGCAAAGCTGGCTGCCACTTGCAGCTCTGATAGTACTAAAATTCCTCTTAGTAAATCCAATTCCTCTTTGTCTGCACTAAGAAAGAAAGAAAGAAAAATAAAAGGATTGTTAAAAGCTGTGTCTTTCTTGGCAGGTGTTTTTGTCCCCAAATGAGAGCTCATCACTAGCAAAGGGACTTCCAGTGCAGAGGTGGAAGCTGCAAACCTGATGCTGTGATACTGAATCTTTAGGGCAATGCTGCAATGCAGGCTTGGTCAGGGTTGCCTCTTGCATGGCAGGTGGTGAAAGGAAGCTTGTGGCTCAGGATTTCTCTTCCCTTTCTGACTCTTTTTTTGAAATGTAAAGTTAAATTTTGCTTATGTAAGTATATGTGCTTGGAGTGTTTTCCCACCCCTTGTTCTATTCTCCCTTCCGAAGTTGAATCTCAAGCTGTGATGCTAATTTATTTTTTCTCTTGTCCTATTCAACTCATTTACCTTTCTTTTGATGCTCGGGGATGATTTAAACTTACTAGCTGGAGTTGCCTCAGAAAGCTACTTTGAGCAGAGAATTGAAATAAAAATATTTTAGCTTCAGTTTCTTTTTGTCTCTGTGTTTTTGCCTTCTGACCAGGTTAATATCTTGCCTTAACATGAGAACAATTATTTGTGTTGCACCACTTTGTACGTTGATGTGATGGAACTGGTTTTTAGCATCAGAATTACAAAAACAAATGAGCAAACTGGTTGTTGCAGACATTTGCCACAGGGAAGTCTGATTTTAAGTGACTTGTCAACCTTCCTTAAAATGTACAGGAACTCTCTCCTTGCTCATGATGTGAGATTTGGCCCTGGGTGACTTGACAGTGGTGCTGCAGCTGCTTTAAGTGAATGATTTGGGGCACTGGTTTAAGAAGAGTAGTGGCAAGTACTAAATGTGTTAAAACTGTCAGCTGACCCAGGGTGGTATGTCCCTTTTTTCATAATAAAAGATGAATTGGATTATGGTGCCTGAAGAATCACGCTTTGCACAACCAGAACAGGGAGTTCTCTGACTTCAAGCTGCTCTCAGATTCAGTGAAGGCTCCATSAGCTGAAGCTGAATGCAAGTTGAATGTGTTGGCAAACAGAATCTAGGAGAGACCAAAGGGCAAGAGGCAACCAAGCTGTATATATAGAGAGAGGTTGTGATGAAACATGGTCTCAAATTCTACCGTTTTGACAGATAGGACCCTAGTGCAGAAGGCCTGGCTCTCTGCTAAGTTGGGTGGCTTGTGTCAGTGCAGGATGTGTGGGGGTAAAGTAAATAATTTAAACTTGTTTCMTTGCGAACTTGTGCTGCCCAGAAACCTTGTGTGATTAAAGGATTGAATGTGACTGTGCTATCTTGTGAAGGGGGAAACAAACTGCCTGGTAGAATAGGGAGGAGCACATACTTAGGTTTTGCCTTGCCATCAGAATAAGTGGTTGCTGGAAAAAAAGAGGGACACATTAATTGGGCTCTGTCCAGTTTAACTCGGGCCATTTTGGAGCAACTTGTTGCCCTTGGCATCCCCAGCTGCAGCTCACGGCTCTGCTGCAGTTGCTGTTGATGTCTATCCCCCATTGCTGCCTTTTAGCTTCTTCAGCAGAAGTTTTGCTTCTCTTGGCCAAAGCTTTACAACTCTTCAGTATCCCCAGAAATGGATCAGGGCTTACTATGCCTTCCGCAAAGATGGCTGCATGTATGAGGTTTGATACCAGGCTTAAACATCACCAAATCAGTGCATTTATGGGAGACTTTGAAAAAAACAAACAAAAAAAACCCCCAAAATTCATTTGAAACTGGGAGCTGGTTGTGTACCCTGAATCTCTGCAAGCGATATTGCTACTCCTGCCTTAATTAAAAGAGAGTCTACGATAGGTGGCATCCAGACCAAGTGATGTCTCAGGCTGACGTGGTAAATACAGGAAATCATTTGACACTTCAAACTTGCCTACTCAAATACCTTTAAATGCAAACTTAATTAAAAGAGCCAACCTCTGTGCTGTATTTGAACATTCTTTTTATACAACTTTTCTGTCAGAGCAGGATTTTTTTCTTTTTCCAGAAGAACACTTGAAGAATGAGTCTGTATTGCCAGGACTAGTTTCCACTTGATATTTAAGTGTTTGTTCTAGGCATTTATGTCATTAGTTATCTTTTTTTTTTAAAAAAAAAAGAAAAAAATAAAGAAAAGTTGTGGTACTTTAAATAAGGAAARGAACATTTGCTTTTTCAAAAGCAGCTCCCTGCTTGCATTAAGAAGGAGATGAATCTGCTTGGATCAACCTTGCAAAAACAAACACAGTGTACTTTGGATTAAAATCTAAGGGATGCTAGAGTTGCCCCTGAATTAAAAAGTTCTGAGTAATTGGAAATTATGACTTCATGACGTCTGTTAGACTTTTCTGAACTGCCACAGAACGTATCTGGGGCACGCTCTTCCTATGACTGAGCTGCAATAATTTGTAATGGTCGTGTTTTGAGCCCTCAAAAAATCCTGTTTACTTGCTTGTAAGAGCAACAGTTATTGCACTGTGTGGCTTGGATTTGTGCTGTTGGACAAATGTAGCATGYGTTATGATGGATGGATAACTAGTGTGGCTGTGCTGACACTGAATTATTTTGCAGTTCTTGATTTGTTGAAGATAAAACTTGCTTCTGCTTTCCTGGTAACTGTACATATTTGTCTGTGTATGCTGGAGAAATGGACCTATCATGTGCAAACTTCTTTTTAAAGCAATTGTTTGAAATAAATCTGGAATATTGCTAATATAAATAAATCAACATGATTGAATTCTAAAGCTTGTTCCAGCGCAAGTAGTAAATTCTCGTCTTGAGTGAATTCCCAGCTTTGTTCCTAGGACAACTTGGGGCGAAAGTGCCTGGATTGCTTTCTGTGTAGTTCTGTGAGTGTGAGGTATGTTATGGAATGAGAGTTGGTTTCAGTGCTTCTATAGGCATTGGGCTACAGCTGTAAACCTCATTCTGAAGTTCAGTGCCATTTCTTTATTTTGGATTACATCTTTTTTTTGTCTTACATAAACTGAATTTTTAGTCAGCATTTRGAATGACATCCAAAGGTGTGTTTTGCTGCTGGATTGCATGAAATAAGATACCTTTTGTTGGTGTTTGAGGTCCTAYCATGACAAATGGCACTCTTCTGCATATGAATGAGTGCAATTCATAAAGTTTATTTCACCTGCTTTTGCTCACCCCAATGGCTTCCTCTGTTTAGTAACTGAGTGCTTAATTGTTTGACACAAATGTTGCAGACTGAGTTTGGGATCTACATTAAGGCCAATACTTTGTAAATGTTGTATTGGAACCTTTAACGACAGCTAATTACTGCTTTTGGGAGCAGGATAACTTCCTGAGGGACAGAAATAAAGTTTTTAATTCTGTTGTGCTATAGTTATGATACTAAAGAGTGCATTACTGTGGTGTTTTTTTCTCCTACATTTAAAATATATTAGTTTATTAAAAGATAGCAAACGTTCCAAAGCGTACTATTTCTAGAGTTTCTACCACATTTATCTGTGGATTTGGGCTACTGCAGCCGTTGGAAATTATCTGAACACTTTTACTGTGTCGTAGTGCTTGAAATATACAGGATTACAATGTTAGTTACTTGCTAAGTCTCAAATGCTGTACCATAATATTGATAATTTAAAAGGATAAATCACAGTCTTTAGAAAAAAGAACAAGGAGAATGACATGTCCAGACACCTCTTCCTTTTCTACTAATTAAAATTTGCAGATAAAAACAAACAAGCTCTTGGATTCCCCTGTCTTCAGTTGCATCCAGTGCTTCTGCTCCTTTCCTGCTCCACTACTGCTCCCAGATCTTTTCTTTACTCCCCTGTCTAATTTTTTTGTGTTCTTTCCCATATAGAAGCAGTGGTACTCTGTAACGATCACTGCCTATTTACATCCACCYACAAAAGGAGAGGTTGTACTGTACCACACAGTTTGCTCTGCTAGCTGTTGCATGCTATGATAAAACAGTAAACTTTTTTTTTTAATATATACCTCTTTGTTTGAAAATCCCTACAATAGGAGGCAGTTTGACCCATTGAGGCTGGGAGTACCAGCCCAGAAGTGGCATGCTGGACTGTAGGTGACGGTGAGCTTGGATTCAGACCCAGCTGGGTCCCTGTTTCAGCATCTCTGTGTGCAGTCTTTCTCCTCCCTTAGTTTTATCCCTGTCTTCCAGCTGCTAAGATCGCTAAGCTGCACTGCTCTCTTCTGGGGAAAGCACTGGTTTCTGCTGGCGCTGCCTTTTGAGGCTCATCAAAGAAACGTTGCATCTGTTAGAAACAGAAGCTACTGATCGCAGGGATAGGCGAGTTTTTCATCTTAGAGTGCAAGAATATTGACATAGTAGCTTGTGTTGGCCTGGAGGGGGAAAATACCCTCAGAGAGGGTATCTGCTTGTTAAACCACGCTCTGAAACGAAGTGGTGCGTTGTACCCCTGCGCTATAAGATATACGCCAGAGGTAGCACAGAGGGTGCAGTGCCATGGTGTCACCTCCTGTCGTGCTTGGATGAATCTAGTTAAAACATGCTCAGGCATCAAATCCCCCCCTAGCTTTGGCTGTAGTTAGCTTTGTAGCCACTGCCTGGGAAGGGTGCTGTGAAGCACCACCTTACATCAAAAGTGCCGTGGTGGGTCTGAGTTAGTCCCCTTTGAGGTTTTTGTGATGAAAACTAAATATAGCATGAACCCGCACCGACTAATTTTAACCTTCTGCCGCTCTATGAGACTCTGTGCTGCGTCAGCGATCAGAGTTCAGGTTTGCCTTGMTGTTGCAGAGTAGTCGCTGAATTTCTGCCTTTTGGAGATTACCCCCCTTGCCCTGAAATCTTCATGTCACAATTATAAATAGATTTATTCTGGAATGCCCATTGCTTTTCACAAGACGGTCTCCCACCTTGGCTAAAGGTGGGTCTTGAAGCATGAGTCGAATTAACTCCTTAGAACTCTTTTAACACTATTTCTTTTTATTTATTTTAGCAGGTGTCCTTAAGCCTCGTTTTCAGTGTGCTAGGAATTATTCTTTCAGGAATATAAGTCGACTGCCAGTCTCAAAAAGTTATTTTTCTTAGATAAGTTGCCCAYTTTTGCAAAACAGTTAAAGTAAGTGAAAACAAATCTATTTGGAATGTGCATGGTCTGGGTAACTTAATTATAGGATCATTTGTTCTGCAGGAAATGAGGAATTGYTGTCTAGTATGAACTTGTATACCTGACTTCTTGTTGCCAGATATTTGAGACTTTGCATTTTATGTGTAAATAATCCTATACAATCTTAGATTCAGGATAGAACAATTCAGTTCTTACTAAATAAGCAAATATGCTTTATATTTTTATTCAAGTTAACACATGCATTGTGCTTTGTTAGGGTTAGTGTATCTTTTCCACGTCAAAAAATGAAAGATAGGATGCTATTAGATTGCCTCATGTTGTGGTAATTATCTTGTGTTTCTAAATGCAAAGTAGAAATCCTAAGCATATAAACAGACAGGCTATAAGAAATGGTAMTTAAGGGACTACTAGAAATGTAAGATCAATGTTTTAATGATGGCTTCTGCTCTGTTTATTTCAGGTTTATGACTCTGGCTGTTGTGACAGCGTTCTTCTGAAGCTGCGGGAATACCTGCCAAAATACTTTGGTGTCTGGTCACCACCTGCTGCACCAAATGGTACTGCTCTAATTTTATCCATTAGCCCTAATCTGCTGAAWAATCTTTTGGAGAATGATTTTGGCATTGAGCTCTGTGTTTTGTTTGGCTTTTGCTTTTTAAGCCTGTGTAACCTGCTTCTGTTCTCCTTAAAACACATTCTGGGCCTGGAGGGAGACCTCCAAGCTGGGATCTGCTGCTGGGGCTCCCAACGTTGAATCCCATCTCCTCTTTATATCTCACAAAGCAGTTATCAGCAGGTGATTAACATAAGAGTTCTGCTTGTCCTACATTTGTGCTGAGTGGAGAGGAGCTCTGGTATCCTACCTTAGTGTGTGCATGTTAGCAGTTAGGAAGAAAAGATATTTTTGGCACACACCTGGAAACAAAAGATAGATGTTTGTATGTACTCAGAATAGGAACTGGTTTGTTGCCTCAGCCATTCCTTAGAACTGAAGGATGTTATCAAGCCCATTTAAATATGCAGCCACCTAAATAAGAAGCTGTCATCTTGTACTGTAGTTCTCTTTTCTCCTCTGTATGCTGTCTCTGCACAGACTTATCTTCCAAAAGCAGAAGAAACTGCACTTCAAACTCAGTGAAAAGAAATGCAGTGATGATTGGGGTGGTACCCAGCACTTTCTTGATTCAAGTTCAACTTCACGTTTTCATATTTAGCACTAACTCACATACCTTTACCACAGCTATCTTATTCCTCCCCTTACAATTTTATGTGTGGTATGGAGCTTGCTTAGACTTTTKCCATCTTTATGCTAGAAGCCTGAAGTTTCCTTTGACAGTCACTGCTCTACAGGTTGTGRGGACAAAGCTCCGGACAACCTTTGGGCAATGAAGTTAGTAATTCCTGCTAAATGAACATAAAATAAGAAAATATGGGTAAGAATTATCTTTAAGAATATATAGATCAGTTGCCAGATCCCTTCTGCATGCTGCGTGTTCTGAGTTGTGTATTCGTTTATATTATAGACACAAATACACATTATATTTTATGTAATATAAAATATTTTTAGCAATATTCATGTGAAGGAGAATTGACTTCTATGTCTTGCCAGGGCAGAGAGAGGGTGGCTACAGGCTTTTCTTTTTAGATAAATTTCATTTATTAGACAGTGCAGGAAGGGAGAGMCCTTTGGCAGCAGCTGTGTGTCTTACCTGAGAGATTTTAGCTGTTATTTTGGGAAGACAGTTGGGAGTTTGAGTAGCGTAGAGACAATCCTAAACTTGCAGTAGAAGAAACATTTTGGACCRTGCTGAAGATCATCTGTGAAATTCTCCAAGTGTCTGTATGACAGGTAAGCAGAAACTGGTAGACAAGGTGGAGACCACAARTAACATTTTTCTTTAGAGAAAGGTTAAATGAGACAAGTGTGAGGCTTCTACGCTAAGACTKCAGGTAGACAGTGAACTTGCTAGCTAAATGGCATTAAATGTTAATTAGAACATAGGAATGGCCACCCTTAACCCTGYACAAGAGTTCTTTTGGATGGTAGCAGGTACCCAGCACAGGAACACGGTGCTGYGTGCTTGCCTTCTGCTGATCTTTTCATCTGCTAGGTGGGAAAGAAACTAATATTCACAAATAGTGTGTCACTAAAAAGGTGTGAAACTCTGTTTCCTGTTCCACTGAAGTCACTTAACTAACAAAAGCATCTGTGTGGGCTTCTGGGACGTGTTCTATTTTCAGCGACATCGCAGGTATTTGGGATGTATTAGTAAACATGTGGAAGAGTTGTAATAAAGGTGTGGAAATACCGAAACAAGACACAGCTACTGAGAGCTTCGAGATTATTTTTGCAGTCTACTTGTTGCCCCTGCTTTCCCTGAACCTCCCAAGTAGCCTTATTGCTGATCGTTGCATTCTGATTTTGTTGCCAWAAATGAGAACAGAGTAGATAAATATAACTTGTAACCAAGTCATTGTTTTCTCCTCTTGTTGCTGAGAGCAACTAGGGCATCCTCTGCTTACTYGCTTTCTGAGGTGCCTTGTGAATTATGAAGTTGGATTCCTCAAGATATTTTCTCCTTTCTGACTCCAGTAAGGACTGAATGCTTCAACATGTGCATGCTGAAGTCCTCCGTGCTCCCTGCCATATATACTTGCTCTGTTTGGGTCTTTTTTTATCTCCTGTTTGTCCCCTTTGGGACTGTAATAAAATATGTAAAGAATATGTCAAGCCCCATCTTCCTCTCTGCTGAAAAACAGAAGGGGGAGGAGGTGAAGCCTCTGMGCAATGACTTGTTTAAATTCTAGGAATACATTTTGAGGAATATGTGCTGAAGCTAAGGATGCAAACTTATTCATGCATTCTTTTCTCTGCATGGAGCTTTAGTTTAACCTATGTTTGAGTAGCTTTAAATGTAACTTTATTGATCTGCAGCATTTCTCCCTGACTCATGCAGTACGTCAAATTGATATTGGGGATTGTATTGAGCAGACCTACGATCTGAATTGAGTTTGCAGTTAGCTAAAGATGAAGACTTAATTTTAAGTAAGTGAGAGAGATGAGTCATTTCTAGATAATTCACAATCTTGGCCATGTAATTGGTATTTTTCCAGAGTTAATGTTAACTCCAAAGTATATATGTGTTGTTTGTTTTTTGTTTGGTTTTTTTTAAACAGTAATGGTTATACTTCCTTGGGAGAGTAAGGGAGATATCCCAGCTTAACAGTCATGAGATGGGTAGGGAATTAAAGTGACAGGTATCTAAACCTTTAGCTGTTYTGGAGATGCAGAATTTTGGTGCTTTGGAGGGTTTTGGTCAAGTGGAGCAGAGGATACCCATGAGTGCTCCACAATTGCCCATGGAGTCATTCAGCAGTGATGGTAGCATGGTGTACAAACTATCAGGTTCCAAACAGGATGCCTTAAGTAATAAAAGGCAGTTTCATTTCTTATCCTTAGGAAACTGTTTCTACTTTTTAAGTGGAAATGCAGCATTGTTGTTCGTTCAGTTTTGCTTGATTTGGCCTTGCTACCTGACTGCATAGCCCATCAAGTTTCTAACCTAACAAGTTTGCCTTTCTTTGTCAACCCCAGTTTAGATTATGGTGGACAGCTGGGTAAACTAGGATGCTTGTGCGCATRCAGCTTTCCATGTAGCCAAAGAGATACATTCTTTTAATAGGCTTTATATAAAAGAAGAATGAATTTTGTAAGTTTGTGATGGACTTCAAAAATGCAGAAGCAGATTCATGAAGAGAGTGGAGAAGATACTGTGTTAATAGGGTGTGTMGACTTGCCCAGATTCCCAGTGCTTGGCAGTGCAGCAATTTTTTTCCAAATGGATTTGTCTGAGAGTTAGATTTGTTCTCTTGTGCTCTAACAATCAGAGCTGCAAATCTTGTTGGGGAGGTCTTCTGCTTGCATGGGGGAAAGCAATCTCCCTTTGGTGAGAAAATGGTCTTAGATGATCCTTTTGAAACCTTCCTTCAAAAATGCTTTGAGTTTTGAGCGTGTGTGCTTGGCGGGTTGCTTTGGGTTTCTTTTCTCTCCCTGACACCCCTGCACAACACTTGAAAATGGATTAAAAAGCAGTCTGAGATTCAAGGATTTTATTTTTCCTCTTAAATATGTGGCATGGGGAAGAGGTTAAATTATAGATAATTTAATTCTGGCCCTCTGTGCATGTAAAGAAAACAGCATCTCCATTACAAAATCAACCATGTGCTAACATGGTTATTAATGTTGCGTGCTTATTAATGTTACTGGAAATCTGCTAATGACTGAAGAGCCATAGAACTTTAGAATGCAATGTCAAGAGARTCTGTGGGTGTCAATGACCGTGGTGTAGCCTGTATTGGAAGGCAAATTTGGATGTCTTTTAAAGAACTTGCCTGATGCTAAGCTTCAAACCCTTCTCCCTCTCCCCAAGAATGGAGAATTCAGGAATCCTTTTGTGCTTTGATCCTTTGTTAACTGCATCCTTGTCTTTTTAACAGAGACATACCTAAAACTGGAAGATGTGACCCGTAAGTTTAAGAAGCCGTGTATAATGGATGTAAAAATAGGTCAGAAAAGTTATGATCCGTATGCGTCAGCCGAGAAGATTCAGCAACAGGTCAGCAAGTACCCRCTAATGGAAGAGATCGGCTTTTTGGTGCTTGGCATGAGGGTAAGAACTTGCTTTGCTTTCAGATTCAGTTTATACTTTGCTCAGCAGCACGTTTAGTGGCTTACTGCTTCAGCAAATGATCATAATTTGAGGGGTTTATACCAGTGAGGTGTCACCTGAGTATATTGGCAGTACTGGTGTCCAGGGTCCCATGGACTAAGTTTCAAAGCACAGCTAGGGCTAAGAGCAAGTGCTCCACTTCACTACCTGCAACCTGAGTTCAGAAGAGAGTATGACCGATGTTGGGTTGTGCCAGAATCACCTAAAAGTGAGGTAATTCCAGGTGATTCTTCTCAGTTAGCAGATATTTCAAAGATTATCCATCTGGGGGGCTTTTAGGCTTATATTAGAGATTTCAATACAGGGTCGAGTCTCATAATGACTTAACAACAAGCTCAATCCTCTCCTAGTTTGTAGTTTTCATAGTTTTTAATGCACACTTGCCTCTAATGAAGGCTTTTGAATATATTTAGTGAAGAGTAGGTTAACTTTCAGCAGATGATGCATGTAGTTATAAATAACTGCTTGCATTCTGGCTTTAAAAATGTTTTCCACTGGAAGAAAACATCTGTTGCTTTTATGCTTGAGGAACAACTGTCAATTGGAGACTAGCTTGAGATGAATCAGGACTCTTAGATGTCCAGGCTAACTCTATTACATTTCTTTATTTTAGATACAGAGCAAAATGAAGATTCAGTATTTGTGCGTAGAGATTACTCCAAAAGTTCAATGTAAATAAGTTTTGCAGAACCTCTACAGGTCAGGAGCAGCTTGCAGAGCAGCTTTTTCCTACCTGTAAGACAGCCCTCATGCTGAAGGGCATTCATTTTATAGCTAGGGAAAGGCAGTAGTCCAATGATACTCTCCCACAGTGAAGTATTTAATGTGTGTACTCCTTTGCTGTTGGTCAAGCTCTGTTTCTTATTATCTTTTTTTTGAGTTAGATCCTACTTTTTCACTGTTGAATGGATGTGCTTAAAAAGTTTCTGGGTTGTTTTTTTTTTCTTGACAAGGTTGACATAAGAGTCATTTTCTTGCTCTCTAATGGGAGCTTTTTGGTTGTTCTTGTTGCATAGACAAAAGCCAAAGCTTCCAAAGCCCTTCATCAACAAGCATGAACAACTGCAGCCATCCTCAAGCTTACAGTTTACTTGGGCAGTGAGGACACACAGGTTGCACCATTGTTTGAGATAATTCACATATCCT
Organism: Eudromia elegans; assembly: GCA_003342815.1. NCBI lineage: Eukaryota > Metazoa > Chordata > Aves > Tinamiformes > Tinamidae > Eudromia > Eudromia elegans. The sequence continues at coordinate 70,008 of PTEX01000052.1, read as the reverse complement.
GCCTGGTTTTGTACTTAATTTTCTAAGCTCCCACCCTTGCCTCTGTCTCGAGATAAGTGTTTACAGCTATAAACTACAGCCCTCATGACTGGTAGATATGTAAGCCTGTATAAGGGAGAATTGGGAGTAGAATCAAAAGCCAGTCAAATAGTGCAGATCCAGAAGGAAGGCTGGAGATTATAGCTTGGGATTTGGCTTAGATTGTTACATAACCTTTCTTATCTCATGGGTAAAACAATGTACTTTGCAGCCTTTGTGTTTTGCGACAGTGCAAAAGCAGTGCTTGCTCTCAGKGGGTTTTTTTTGCTCGTGACCACTGCTTCTACTACTGCCGTTTACTGGTGTGTCTTTATCTTGTTACAGCAATTCATTCCCTAATTAAAACTCTTTATAGAGATGGCTCTTCCCAGCGCTGCTCTTTCCCGCCCCACGTTTAACTGTGCCAGTTTAACTGGCACCAAACTGCATCTGAAGTTATTTCCCAGAAAGATTTCCATGGGTTCCTCCTCCCTTCTTGCAGCACTTCAAGTGTAGACTGGCCAGGCGTGTGCTACGCTCAGTGGCCTTGCTATAATCTGTCTTTATTCCTGTAAAATTCTCGTCATAATGTAAAATAGTTTCCTGTGTTGGTATTTACTGCCCGAAACATCTAACGTGCTGTGGCTAAGGGGTGCTAATGCTTGCTAAACAAAACAGTGTAACACAATTCAGAAAGGGCTTTTTGGTTTTAGTTTTAATACACTTCTGGGTATGCCGGGGGTGTTTCTTAACTTCCTACTTTAGGAGGAAGGGAGGAGGGCCAAGAGGAGGAGGGAGCAATTACATGTGTTAGTGTGTCTTATTTTATGTTTTTGTGTTTGCCCAAACCGCACAAGTTATCAGGCAGAAGAGCTACAAACTAAAAATGTATTTATTTAGGTTTCCCCTCTGCCAACTGTTGATATAGTTGATAAAACATTTTTATGCTTTGGTAAATAAGCCATAAATTTTTTTATGCATAAATACATAGGGTTTGTCCTAAGAAGCAAGTACTCTATAAATCAACAGCACTGCCAAATATACATAGTTTTGGTATTTGGCATGTGCTAGAGCACGCTCGTTGTATTTCAGGGAATAAACATAGATGTGAATAAACACATTTGGAAAGCACCGTCCTTTGAATAATGCTGATAAAGCTCAGTTTCATAGCTAGCGTTGAGGTTCCTTTCCTTAACCTGGGAGGATTTAGATTTGCTAAACAAGAAATTGTGGAAGTCGCGAGAGCTTAAACATAAGTCCAAGCACTCAGTTATGGTTGCAGTCAGGAAGGAATGCTAGTTGCAGTAGCAGCAATGGGAATATATACGAAATACCTTAGCAGTGCGTGCGGTATTGACAACATAAAAAAATATTTTATTTTTAAAGATGAGCAGAACATGTGGGTTGGGCTGCAAATTCTAAATAGTCACAATTAGAATCCACAGTTCCTGATTTAACCAGCATACTTTTTTCCTTCCAGAATATCTCGGTTATATGTAGTATTGTGTGGTCTGTAGTATTTGTGAAACATCCTCTTTAGAGTGCAGGGTGGTTACAGAACTACTGGTACAGCCTGACATTTATTTTTGGTTGTACTTGTTAGCTATTGCGTACAGGAAGGCAGATACCTCCCCCAAACTGTTTTGTGGATGGAGTTTCTAATCCACAACACGTTCTCACAATGTGTTTTAAAACTGACTATGACTTAGCCCATTTCTTTTCCTAGTAAACGCCAATGTTGTTACAACATTTGTGAGGTCCAATATGGTAATAGCAGTATTTAGGAGGAAAACAGTAAAGATGCTAATAAATCCTGCATATAGTGTTCATTTTTTGGCAGTAAAATATGAGGCAGCAGATGAAGGCTCTGGTTGCTCTGCTTTGCTGCTGCCTTGGGTATCCTCAGGTATCACTTCCTCCTCCCTTGCGTCTCTTCCAGCTTTTGCTTCCTAGTTCTTGCAGCCTGACTGCGTTCGTGTATTTCATAACTGATTTGAAGGGCATGTTTCAGAAATATTTTGTTTATAGAATGTAGCATTTATAGAATTCTGTCATCCTCTTTAGCAAATTTTAGCCATTTTTGGTACAGTTGTCCTTATGTATAAAGGAAATCTTACCAGACACTAGGAAAAAAGGTGGTAACAGACAAGAGACGCATGGCCTCTGTGCCCATGGTACAGAAGAGTCTGCACAGGGGAAATTTACTCCTGAGGAGCTGCTCCGTGGAAGTTCTTGGGATCTGAGATGATGCATTATTTTAAAATAACGTCTAATGGTTTAACTGCAGTGTTCCAGTGCCAGTTACAGAAGCAAGGAGGCCTTGCTGTAAACCAAAAGCTTTGGGTAATCTCTAAACACAGCCCAGCTTGCTCGCTCTCACCGTCCACATGCGGACGACGTGGGTTACCCTTCAAAGTCCAGCTGTGTCGACACTGGAGTGCACACCTGGAATTGCCCAATGCCTGGAAGAAGCAGATAATGCTACTCTGTGTTATCAGCCAAACCAATTCTAGGTATATATATTTTTCCAGTCTTGATGTAGATTATTTGGTTTTTTTACACATGTTCACAAGGCCTGAAAACTACTTAATACGTTATTTTTTTTGGTGATAACAGTATCTCTAGCAAACAGACTAGGCTTAATAAGTAGATATTTGAATTATAGGGTTGCTGTGTATTTAAATCCCCTGCATTGGAAGCCTAGGGAGTTGCCCCGGGTAAGAGTTAGAGCAGTATGTAGTTTTTTTCTGACTTGCCCTGAAAGTCAATACTGAATTACTGACAGTGATGTTGCGTAACGCTTGGTGTTCTGCATTTCTGAAGGCAGGTTTCAGCCTCCTATCCGAAGCTGCAATTTCAAGTCTTCCCAGCTGCTTATCTCAGTTCTGGGGTCTTGTGAGGCTTCTGTTTTTAAGGCTTCCTTCAAGTTGAAGAATGTCAAGTGAATTAGCCCCATTTAGGAAACAGTACGAAAATATGTGTGGACACGCTGGCAGCAGTAAACTAACACCTCATCAGAAAGCACAAGCTGAGTGTATGCTGAGAAAGTTGGTTATCTGCAGTTCTTGACACCCTGCCCTTATACTGACCCTGCTAATAATAATAATAGTAACAAACAAGCCTTGTTATCATCCTGGATTGCCCTTCTTTTTTATACACAAACCTCACTGAATGGGTCCCAGTCGTGTGTATTACCAACTTTAAAAAGTACCAATTAAGCACTTTCCTAAGGTGCTGTTTTGCAGATACCCTGTCGAGTTCTTTATCCCATGCTGCAGAATGAAGCTTTTTGTGCAGATGGGAGGACAAACACCCCACGGTGGACAAGAAAAATTTTCCTGTTGAAGAGTTTCTTGGCAGTTTTTAGATTTGACCTTATCGCCTTGTCGTCCTTTGGACAGAAATGGACAAGCCCAGGCACTTGGAACAGCTGGGATACAGTCAGTTCAAAGGGAAGTCTCTCTTGGGGACAGGGTGGTGGTGGATTAGCAGGATCAGAGCAAAGAAAAGCCCAGGCAAACAAGAAGCCTGCACACAAGGGAACAGATTATAGTCTCTTGCAACACCGAGTTTCGTTCATTTTGCAGGGGTAGGTGAAGATCAAGTGAGAAATGGTAGAAGTTTCTTCCTCTCTGAGCTTGGGTTTCTGCTCCTCTGCTTTCAGTATGAGGCTTAATGTATTGCTGTTGGGTTGAGATTTTTCCAAAAACTTTTCAAACTATTGCTTTCTTTCAACTGGACGGGCTTTAAAGAGAATTAGGAGCTCTTTGGCTAAGTGGAGAATATATTTTTGATTACACATGCGAGTTGGACGATGTTCTCTCTTTAATAATATTGCCTTTAAAATAAAGCACAAGGGATTGCACCCATATCCTTCTGTAACAGATGGTAGTTTGAATATTTGCATGTTTGCAAGATGATATAGAAATTACAGTGTCAATATTTGGTAATTGGTAATTGATATTACTGACAACTCTGTATAGTTAAAATGTGGTATAATGTAAAGTAAACCAGGCCTGTCTGCCGCTGTTTCTAAATCTGTAGAACTCCATTTTTATGGGGCAACGTTCTGTAAAAAATAAGGAGCTGAGATGCTACAAAACCCCTGAGGGGCATTTGTAGAACAGCACGTCTTGTTAGTGCAATCTGCTCCAACGTGGACTGAAGGACATGGCTTAAGTGGTTTCATGGGAGGCACAGGGTGCCTGGCTGTTGCTCCAGGGTGTTTTTGGAGGCAGAGGAACAGGGGGAAACCCAGTAGTGGAAAAAAAGAACAAGACTTTATTTATTTTTGGTACTGCTCAACTTGTGCACCTGTTTCTAATGGGAGAGGCTCAGGGAGCTGATCAACTAATAACACTTTGTGTTGCTTTGCAATTCTGTTAAGCGCTTCTGCAATTTTAAGGATTATAAAGTGATGAAAATGAAACCTCAATTTATGAGCTTGTTAAGCCTTAATGATTTAATCACAGTAATATCGGCGTGTTACCTCCATGCCTTGCCTTGCAGATCGGTGTTGGGTGCTGTAGGAAAGGTTGACAGTAATTGACCCGGTGATTTCTGACCTATAAAACAAGTTTTTTTTTCTCTGGTGAGGAACATGCAAGAAGTTGTGCTGGTAGTTGGCAAACGGGAGCACGAGAGGGCAGTGTTGGCCTCCAGTGAGGCAGAATCATCCTGCATAACCAGCGTTTTGTAACAGCTCTCCGCTATGGGGAAATGCCAATTTCTCTAAACGAGTACAGAGTTCCCTTTGGTTTCCTGCAGGTTTACCACGTGTGCACCGACAGCTATGAGACCCAAAACCAGCACTACGGAAGGAGCCTCACGAAGGAAACAGTAAAAGATGGTGAGGATACCCGTGCGTGACAGCTGTGAATGCTGTGGGCTTGACTTATTTAGGTGTTTATTTTAATATTGCATGAAAAGATGGTCAAATTCTTTGTGTGTTCCTCTCTGTCTTTTTGCAAGGTGAATCTGTAACTGTTTCCTCTATCATATTGAACATAAAATAAATTTGCCACTGGCTGTGAAGGACTCTTCCTCTTTGCATTCTTTCCTGCTAATAAGAGGGGAGTAGGAGTTCTGGTAGAATTCCTTAGCTTTATAGGTCTGATATGATGATGAAATAGAGGCCTTTTAGAGCTATTAAATCAATATTTTAAAGACTCGCATTTTTCTCTGGCAGCTGTCTGTAAGTAATGTCTTTTATAAGGCTGCTATCAATATATCCATCACTTAAATTAACCTTCTCAGTCAGAGTCTGTCAACATTGATTGTCGAATTACGGATGATAATAGCATACGCTAATAATAAAGTACCTTAATAATAAAAACAAAATGGCTGAAATGGAGATCAGGGAATATGTTTTGTCTAGAGTTTAGTTACTTATATTTGCAATCTTTAACATTATATAGCAGTTCTTTCATGAAAAGGTACCTGAAAGTATTTGATTTCCTTACTGTGGCTCTGAGTGATTTAACAAGCATTTAGAAGGACACTGTGAATGTTTGTTTTCTTCCTCAAGAACAAAAGAAATGAAAAACTCTATTTCTTTATGTCTGAAAAAGTCCATTTCTTCCTTGCAGGCGTCTCCAAGTTCTTTCACAACGGGTACTGCCTGAGAAAAGATGCTGTCGCTGCCAGCATTCAGAAGATGGAGAAAATCCTGGAGTGGTTCGAGGGTCAGGAGCAGCTCAACTTCTACGCCAGCTCGTTACTCCTTGTTTATGAGGGCTCGTGTCAGGCGACCACCGTGCGGTTGGGCGAGGTCACCTTGGCGGAGAAGAGAGTCGTGCCCAGAGGACTGTTGGGAGGAGACATACTGGAGTAYAATAATAATATTCACGTAATAAATGCTACAGAGAATGGGAAAATAGAGGCCTCGGTAAGTAAAGGCTTGTCYAAGTTTTATGCACTTCACAAAAAGGCGTATTCCAAGAGGCACCACCACGGTCAGCTCTCACTCAAAGTTGAAAACTTGGAGCAGGGCAACGTGTGGAAAAGCAGCACTTGCATTACCCAGGAGCAYCTAAACGGGAATGTTCTACCCCAACTGGAAAAGGTTTTCTGTCACATGCCAGCGGAGCCCAAGGAAAGCGCAAACGTGGAAGTCCGAATGATCGATTTTGCTCACGTGTTTCCTAGCGACACGAGGGATGAGGGCTACATTTATGGTCTGAAGAATTTAATCACAGTACTTCAAAATATTTTGGATAATTAAATTCTTTGTTATGGTTTTTACCGGGGGCCAATGATAAAGAAGAGCAACAACATGAAGAATTTCTGCACTTGTAATGCTGTATAACTGGGTTTGTATTGTTCTACTATATTTTATTTGTCTTTGTACTTTTGGTAGAAGGGTTTAACTTTTTATAATCTCACTCAGGAAAATAATCGATAGTTAATTGAGAAGTGTGAAAGGATGAAGATACTTGAGATGAAGCAGGATAGGTAAATTGGTAGGGTGGAACATATATGGCTGGCTGAAATCCAAGGAGTACAGTTATACAAWAAGCGTGGGTTGTGTTAGTTCCCCAAAACTACTTCAGCTTTGATAACGTTTGCCCTCCTAGCCTTGACACTGAGCCGTATCTCCGTGAGCAGGCTGTTAGCAAATGGCCTGAAGATGAGCTCAAGTGCAGGATTGATGTCCTCAGTGCTGCCCTCTCGTGTTTACTACGTTGGAATAACTGGAGTAACCCTACTTTGTGAGACAGATCCCGTTCAGCTTCAGCAGTCTAGCTTGGGAACCGGCGTGCTCAACGTAACGGGGTGATACTGCTAAAACTGGTGGGTGGTTGTCCRTAGCCAGTGTTCACGGCAGACGAGCTGCAATGTTATTTGTGTTGAGGTGCTAAGAAAATGCTGGACAAAGTTACTATAACAGGCTTAAACTGCACAAATGCTAGAGAAATTCTGTAGTTCTCAAGAAAAGAGTGTGTCAGAAGCTAATTTGCTTTAGGAGATGAAAATAGTCAATTACTGGGATGGCTGGTGTGGTGACTAAGGAAGATGCCTCAGTCTTCCTTTCTGTTGGCCCTTCTCCAAAAACAACTCACCTTTGGAAAGCAAGCTTAAAGAAAAAGGGGAAACAGAGCATTCTGAATGAGCACCTAGAGATTTCCTTTAGCTGCTTGCTGCTTGTAGTCCTGCAACAAACATTTCCACCAGCTGGAGGCAGTGAGCAAGCCGGGCAAAGGACCCGTTACTGAGGTCCACTTCAGCCCTGGAGCAAGCAGACTTTCCTGTAGGGATTCCCATGGAGTGAGGCTCTTTTCCCTGGGGCTAAAATTGGCTCGTTTTTTCTACTTGATGCATAGGCAAGCTGTGTGTTTTGCAAATTGTCCCACGGCCTCTTCTCAGTGGCAAAACTAGGGCTTTCCATAAAGGATATTTGAGATTGGGATGATGTATCCAAACCTTTTTTGCTGTGCCTCTCGTGTGCGCTGTGTTTGTGACAGTCCTAACTTGCTTGTATAGTCGGCGATATGAAAGTCACAACAAGTTTTGGCCTGTAGACACCAAAACTTCAATGCTTTTGTTTTTTGCAAGCCTCAAGTTGAAAAACAAACGGAAACCTCTGGAATGGATTTGGTCGTCGGAAACAAACAGCTTTTAAATGTGGACTTCATGTGACGTTGTGGCCGTGCTGCTCTGTTGGATGTTCCGCTCTGTGCACTCATTTGTGTATATGTCTTTGCAAGTTTCTCAGGTAGACGTTTKCTATATCAGAAAGAGAAACAAACGTGTTTTTAAATCAAGCTGAGTGAAAGCTTCGCTCCATTTGAGATCCTAGGTTAATTGGGAAAAACAGCATTGTCTATACGACGATGTTTGAAACGTAGAGCTAATGTGGAACAACCCATCCAAGAAACAGAACAATCTGCAAAATGTTGTCTTGGAAGCATGAGGAGAGATGCTTGCAGTAGGGGCAATATCTTTTTGTTGAAAACTTTCGCAAATAATGGTGAGGGGCAAAACAGCAGGAAGCTGAGGACTTTTTTTCCACCTGGTGTTTCTGTTGCAACCATATACAGTTGATACCTACTATATTCCCAACTGTCTGTGAACTAATTTAAGCCATATTCTAGGAACTTTGTGTTTGTGTGTTTGCTTTAACCCTGTTTTCCTTCTGGGTTTTTGTGTTTGTTTGTTTCTACTCTGTAAGCAGTCAACACTAGAGTACTCTAGGCTGAGAAAGGCCTTGTAATTAAAAAAAATTGCAGTGTTTTATRGAAAGTAGCAGAAAACATGTATGCATTTTGAGTTGTTGTCCTCCGTAATTCATCTCTTCTTGGATTTTAATCCATTTTGTGCCGGGAAAATTAGATATCTGCCTCAAAGAAGTCAGTTATTGGAAAATGATCTGTATTCTCTTAGTATAACTGCATTTTCCTGTCTCTGCTTTAMGATATAAATGTCTTCAGTGTTTGAATGCTCTTTAAGTACTGATTGTTGTGATGACTATGGCAGTGTTTGTAATGCATCTGGAATATTGTTAAATTGTCAGAATATTTTGAATAAAAAAATAAAGTAATTTTATCAGCGTTTTTACCGATAGTTACTATGGATGTATTTATATTAAATTGTAGCTTGAGAGATAACAGTATTTTTAATAGGAAGTTGTGTAATTAAAGCTTGTTGTAGAGGTGTTTTGGCRTAGTACTGACTGAACAGAAGCCTGCAAAGGTCTTGTGCTCTCACTGTTCTTGTGCATCTTTTTAGTGTATTGCATTTGMAAAGATTAAATTTTCAGTTACAGCTGGAGATATGTTCACAGAAATCACCAAGTGTATGACAGAATTGGGGAGCAAACAAAAAGGCAGACACTGGTTGCTAAGYGTGTGTACTACCATGGATTCTTCTCATCTGCCATTAATGCCTTTGCAAAATTATTGTCCTTTTTCCTTCCCTCTCTGTGTTCTGTAGGAAACACCCAGTCTAAGCGACCAGTACTGGGAAATCTTCATTCAAATAACGGGTATTTCTGCCCAAAAAACGGGTCCCTTCCCCAGACTGGGGTAACACCTGATTGCTGTTGTAGTTGAAGCCTGTCTGCCCTCACTTGGAGCAATAAGAATGTGATTTAGCAAAATCTGTTGTCAAAGGGGAAGATCCACAACAGCAAAGCAATGTTTTGAGTGCTTTTCTCTGAGAATATAGTTYATGCTGAAGTCTTTAACTAGAGAACTGTGCAGACCGTGCCCAGGCTTACCTAATGAGAGCTTGAATTGTATAAAGTTTTATAAAAAGCATTTACATATATGCTATTTTTGGATACGGGTGGAACTTGCCTAAATCACATTGGAACTTCCTATGTTGTTCTGAAATGCTTGACGTATTTTATCCAGATCACTTTATGAACTCAAATGGAGACTTATCTCTCTGTGATTCTCATGAAACTCGCACTGTTTTCTGTTTATTTCTGCYCTGATGCATATAGGCAGACTGTGCTTTTTCATTACCCTATAGTTTCATACAGAGTTTCATACAGTACGCAGTAGATTAGGAAACAGTTTCCCTTRTTTTTAATTAGGAGTGCATACCTGACTGACATACTTAAGCCCACGTGTGTTTTTAAGTAATTTTAGTGTATTTATACATCTAAAGCTCCACTAAAGGATTCTTTGCCTGCAAAGAGCTCTTGCTGGTTTGAGTCTGGATTGTGGGGTGTAAAATTTGGCATTTTTATGTGTAGCAGCAGCGGCAGCAAAGAAAAGGCAAGGCCAACATTGGCTCGTGAGCAAGTGACGCTAACAGGTAAAACCTAAAAATCCCTCTAACTTTTTCATTTTATGATGTGAAATGTTATCGAAGGCAGTGGGAGAATAGAGGCTCCATCCCTGTGTGCTGTGTTAAGCAATGATTTGATTAGTTGCTCACTTTTTTTCCAAGTAGCTTTCCCTCCGGAGTGCCTTCTTCAGCCCTTGCTTTGGTACCAGTGGTGGCCTCCCATAGGTAGCAGCTAAGGCATCGCCAGGGGATCATTTAAAATGGAAACCTGATATATTTGTAAAAACTTCATATTCCATGACTGCTCTGAAAGTGCAGGTGTGAAAAAGCATGGTCAGAATGCCTCAGATAACATGGGAGGTGCAGATTCTTCTTTTGAGTTGTTTTTATCATGAAAAAAGGAGTGAAATTTTAGTTTTGGACCTGTTTTGACTGGAGAATAGATCTTAGGTTTTATGAAACTTGCTTAGGTGTGTTTTTTAAAAGAGTATTTCGGGGGCAAAGTGAGTGGCAGCCGAACTGAGCTCGCACTGTCCCTCTTCCCTGTGCAATTGGAACTGAGGTGCTGGTTTTAAGGAGGTGACCCAGCAGGAACAGTTGAAGTTCAGAAGGAGCACGGAGGAGGACAGCTGCTCAGCTCTGCAGTGCAGGTAATTAGTGCAAGCAATTAGTGCAGGCCTTAAGCTTTTGAATATTTTGCAGTCAGGCTGATGTAGTTCATGCAGATTTACTGAGTTAAAACCAGGCTGTGGTCAGATCTTACCTTAAAAATACGCCCCACCRCATACCTACAGGCCAAACCCTCCACGCTTGCCATAGTTCAGGGCAGTCTGTAAGGAAAAGCTGGCACCCAAGAATGCTGGCATCCAAGGGACAACTGTAACAATTCCAGCTGTGTTGGAAAGGAGGAAAAAGCAAGGGATTATATAGCAGAAAACGCATTTCAGGAAATATTTTTACTGTGACTTTTAGTGGAGATGGGCCCTGGGTATTGGAGTTGGACTTCTGTTTGCTTTATGACCTTAAATTGAAGATGTTTGTGCAGGATGATGGTAAATGGGAACACAAATACTTCCCGAAACACCTTATCTTGAAGTGTGTGCATTGGTTGAACTAGTTATTAAAAAAACCCCCACACCACAAAACCTAGTGATCTATGAAGCGACCTCCAAATGCGTATGGCACTTGATCTAAATGAAAACAGAGTGCACAAAGGCACTTTAATACTCTGGGAACCCCACTGGAAGATAAAAGCACGTGAAATTGCACCTAATGCTGTGTTGGTCAGTGTTTTTTAGAGCCTAAAACTCTGCATTTGTTGTGCTTGATGGATGAATGTATCTAGTCTGGTGTCAGTTTCTTTGGTTCAAGTGTCTGAAGTCGTCACTCAATCCCTTCTAACCTGTATATGTTTGACTGTAACATCATTTTTTGTTGTTCCTTTTTTTGATTTTTTTTTGTTGCCATTATTGGACTGCAGGGGGTGTTAATAACATTACATGTGTTTATTTTATAGAACATTGTACTATGCTATCTACCAACTTTTGTAATTTAATTACAGGTGATATCCATAGGTTAACTCTAATAGCTGTATATTTGGCAAATCATTAAAATTTTCCGCAAGTGACTTGCAAGTATAACTGGTTTCTTTCCAGCACAGGGAGGTGTTGGGCTCTATAATAATGTGCACTCGGGGCTACCGTCTTTGCTCTACCGTTGCGTTCTTCTGACGGCCTCCGTTGCTCTTATTTTTGGTATCATCTGCTTCTTGAGGAAACACAAGTTACCTCTGTTTAAAAGCAAAGCACAACAGAAGCCATACACATAAACCAGCTTATTTTTTGTCCATAGCGTTTTCCTGAAAGGGAAGAGGACTGGAGAGGATAAACCCGACTTAAAGTAACAGCTTAAAAATAAATAAAGGGAGAGAGCTCCTACTTSCAGCTGCAAGAACTACATTAATTTTGTCAGCTGACCTATCACGGCTCTAATTATATGGGAGCAGTTGGTGCCAGTTAATTTTGTTTTCCAACTAAGAGATATTTACCCAAAACGCCTGCTGGGTGATTTTGGATTATAGAACACGGCGGTCGTGCTTTGCGCCGAACCTCTGAGGAAATTAATGAACTTGTTTATGCRGGAGGCCACTTCTTCCTTTCTCCCTTCCTAAAAAGGGGAAAAAGAATCTTTTCATCAGACCCCGGGCACGGTATTGAAGAAGCTTTCGCTGCAGTTGTGTAGCTCTTTATCTCTGAAGGGTCATTGTTCCCCAGACGTTAATGAAGCAYAAAGGAACATCTCCAAGGCTTCAGGGCTCTGCAGAACCTCAGCTTGGAGAACAGGGGACAGTGCGAGCAGCCTGCTGTGCCTTATAAGCCGTTTTGCATCCCCAATTAGTTTGCTGATTTTGARCGCTCTGGCTCGAGCAAGCCTGTGGGAATGGTACCACAGTTTCACTGTGAGCCTGCTGGGGTTGGTTGTCTTTATTTTTTATTTTGCCTATGAAAAATCATTTAAATGTGTTCATCGGCTTTATTTTCCTGTGAAGGAAAGCTGTGCGGGCCCACATGCTTCAGAGCTGCAGGAATGAGTATAAAGTCGGGGAGAGGCCATGCACGCAGCAGAGCTTGGCAACATCCTGGGGCTTTTCCCTCCTTTTTTGTTACAAAAACCCAAATAGCACTGAAAAATGTGCCAACGTTTCCAGTGCATTTTGAAGGGAAAGAGGAGTTGCATAACTCGGCTTGAAATGCTTCTTGTTCAGTTAAAATATCCAGGATATCACTTACCCGAACATCACAGCCCGGGTGCCCGTGGGGATGGACACGTCCCTCTCTGGGGCTGTGGGAGCAGAGGAAGGTGGTAGGAAGGGGGTCGTCAGAGAGGCTTAACGTTGGTATCGAACATTTGTCTTCATCTCCTGTTGCTGCCCGCCTGTCTTGACTGACACTTTGCAGCTTGCTTGGCATCCCCAAATGATGCCTTCCCCTAGATGCAATCTGTCTCAGTYTATCCAGTTTATCTATCCAGCAATAAAAGCTTCATTGGGTTAGCAATAACTCAAAGCAATGGTCCCATACCTGGAGTACCGCACACAGAGCTCCAATACCAGCGAGATCCCGAGCTGGAGAGTCCCATATTCCAAACTGGCCGGGCCGTTTGCTCCATTTCATGTATTTTAACCTGTAAAAGGCAACGTGACACTTTGCATCGTAGCAATTAAACAGGAAACCTTTCCTGGTASAGAAAAGCACTAATGTCCTCGTGACACTATTTGAGGCCTTGTGGCCTCAGCTTTCCTACTTTCTTCTCAATCTTACTTAGCCACCTACGATGGGGTGACTAGATGGATAGGTGAGGGCAGGGCGGTGGATGTCATCCGTCTGGACTGCAGCAAGGCCTTTGATACCGTCCCTCACGGCATCCTGGGGACCGACCCCCTGGAGAGCAGCCCCGCAGAGACCTGGGTGTCATGGTGGACGACAAGTTGACCATGAGGCAGCAGTGTGCCCTCGTGGCCAAGAAGGCCAATGGGATC
>PTEX01000052.1:3056-56050 GCA_003342815.1 Eudromia elegans | reverse complement strand
GGCAAACGAGGCGAGCGCGTTGCAGCGCAGAGACCCCGACAGAGGAGCAGCTCGCACYGGGGCCTCCCTTCGCTCTTCCGGGGTGCTAAATGGCCGCTAAACCGTGGCCAAAACCTCCTCCTCTTGGGGCACAACGGGATTTTTGCATTTTTGGGGCCTTTTCTGGCCGCGCGGACGAGCTGCGCTCGCTCCTGCAAACACCCCACCAGCTCCACGGGATAAACCCCGGCGCTTTCCCGAGCGTCTCCTGGCGCTCCCACCCTCTGAACCCAACACGTGGATTTCTTTTCCCCCAAGTGTTTCACTTTTTTTGTGGAGAAAAACCCTAAAAACCACCAGACTTTGCAATGCGAGGCCTTCCTATAGCGCCTTCACGGGCCCTGCRCCCTTGGGCAGCAGGWAATTCCCACCTCCRTCCTTATAGACRGTGCCTGCAGTTTATCCATGGGAAGCGGAGCCCAAGAACCGCTCGGGCTGGGTCCGTTTGGGAGGAAAAGTTGGGAAATTCGTGGAGTTTAAGTGATTTACCTGGGATCACTCCTGCATGGACCTCGGGCTCCTATACGTACATCCAGGCAACCMCCCTATACATTAACGGGATTATTCCCAAGGCACCGGAAAGCCAAGGAGCTCCTATATCACTGCAGCTGTGCTAATTAGTGCCAGGATTAATTATTAATTACTGTTAATGAGCAACACCACCACCCCAAGGGAAGCTGTTGCCTGCGCTCGTTGCTCCGTGTTGCAAAGAAATATTGACCCATTTTTCTTAAAGAAAATATATATATTTTAAGGATGCAGCTTTATGAACCCCTCGGCTGCTTGGTTTCAGTAGGGATGTGTTTTTTAATTTTTATTTATTTGCGTTATTATTAATTTTATGTCTTGAGCAAATGCAACTTGCTGCCGGCCAACGGAGGCTATTTTGTTTTATTTCGTATTGTTTTATTTTGTTTTATTTTATTTCGTTTTATTTTGCTTCCTCACAAACACAGTTCACCCCGCAGAGAGGGCCTGAGGGAGCCAGTGAAAGGCCTTAAATCAAAAGGATTAAATTAAAAGGGTTAAATTGAAAAAGGATTAAAGATAAAATAAATAAAAACACCCAAACGAGCAATCGGAAAAGCAAATAAAGCAAAAGAGCAACAGAACCACCACRTGTGCACGTGAACACAGACAGAATTTTTAATTTTTTAAAAAAATTAATTTAATTAAATTAATAGGAGAGATCCCGCTCACCACGTGGAGATGTTGGTGGAAATTTCTGTGGAAATTTCTGTGGAAAAGCCACGGTTTTGGCTGCGGGACCAGGATCCTCCTCACGGGAGGGGGGTGTGGGGGGGTGTGATATGGGGCCAACCAGGCTTTCCTAGGGCGAAAACACGGAAAAATCTCCMAAAAAAGCGTTAAAAAACCAGCGCAGCCCCCAGGGGGAGGGGGTAACGGCGTTGTGATCCCGAACGGGAGCGTTTGGGGGGAGGAAATTCCCGCCCACCGCGTTGCGCCGGGGCCGCTCGGGCGCGTTGGGCCCGCGCGGAGGCCGAGGCCGCGCCGGAGGCGGCCGCGTTTCCTGTGGTAATTTATTTTTATTTTTAATTTTATTGAGCCGCAAATTASCCCCCAGGCAGCAGCCCGCCTCGGCCGCAGGGTACAGCAGCGTAAAAAGTTTATCATCGTTATTTATTTACTCATTAATGGCGCGTTAGGGGTAGGCGGCGGCGCTGGGGCTCGAGGGGATTGCCCCGAATCCTTTTGTTTTGTGTCTTTATTTAATTTTTTCCCGCTCTCGACCCCSTTTGGGCGCTGCGGCGGAGCGGCACTAGGTGTCAGCAGCAGCCCGCGAGCGGCGGCGCTTCAAACGCGGCTCCGGCGCCTCCGAAAACCCCTTTACAGCCACAATAATTCCTATTCCCAACGTTATTTTTACCTTATTCCAGCTGGCTGGCTGGCCAGTTGCCTCTTGCTTCTCCTTCCCGTCAGGTATTCCTAGTGTTGGCATCGAAATCCCTCAGAATGAGCCGCTGTCGTCGCCGTTCCCGGAGGATTTCTCATCCTGGCCTCCCAAAGGGGATTACGAATATTAAAGGATTAAATTCTCCCGTTTCAAATCTCCTAATGAATTGTGATGAGTTTTAGCTTTTTCTCCCTCAACTTCTTTGTTATTTTTCCCTTTTTTTTCCCCAGGAAAATAAGGACGGAGATGGGACCTTTCTGGACCGCAGGCTGGAGCTCGGAGCAGGGCCGCTGCTTTTATCCCGCTGGGAAGTGGGATACATTGTAGCCATCCACATCRCAGAGAGGGTAAAATGGGGAAAAACCCTTTGTGGGGAGGAAACCCCCCCTTGTTTTGGTGCTGGAAGTGCGGGTGGGTCCRATTTATTGATGGTTCCTATGGAAGATGGGGCCTGTGCTCCAGTTGGCTTCGGATGCGGTTTCCAAGGGCAGCCCTAGGACCTCAGCTCTTAACCTCTGATTCTCAAATACATAGAAACTCATCAGGTTTTTAAGGGGGAAACGTTCTGCTGGGCTTCGTACGTAATTGCACTAAAGAAAAAATTAATTTTGCTAACTTTCCCATATTTTTTTCCCCCATTGAATTAAATGGCGACATCAAAGTAAGRCTGTGCTTTGTTTCTATTTTAGCTACATTTAGAGCAATTATTRTATATTTAGAGCAATATATTTAGAGAATATTTAGAGAATATTTTTATTTGGAGAATATTTACAGCAATATTGCCCTCTGTAAGAGGAAACTGTGTGGGCTGGGGYGAGGAGGAGGCCCTTTGCGCCCTCCGAATGGCGCCCGTTTCGGAATGAAGGGTGGAAAAAGGTTAATTACATCTAGGCTGTAACAAAGGAGAACACAGAGACAAATAAASAGGTTTGTCACCGCCTTGGCTTGTGGCTGCAGGTGCTTTTTTGTTGTGGAAATAAATAGTCCTAAAATTGCAAGAGGGAAACGGTGGCGGGCGAGATGTGGGTCGTGCTCTTCGGTGCTGGCCTCAATAGGGTGGCAGCGGCCATCTGCTTGTAAAAGAATTGCATAGGAGATTTTTCGTTTAAAAAAAAAAATCCAAAGGGGATATGTAAAGGACAGCAGCGATAAAAATATAGTTTATAAATATAGTTTATAAAAATATAATATCTGCTATAATTGCCGGATAGGACTGAGCAAAGTGGGAACCTTCGTTAGACTCAAGCCTGCGGGTAGCGCTGCACTGATAGAACTAAACCTGGGGGGTTTTTGCGTTACAGGCAGAACCAAGAGAAGGCGGCTGCCCCATCGGAAGCCTCTTTGCAAAGAAAAGGGAATGGAAGGGCATCTGAGAGCTGTAATTGTTGTAATTTAAACAGAAAACCAGCAGCCACCTGTGGGTGAGGAGCCGCGCGAGCTTCAGAAACCTCTATGGAGGTCCTTGAAGCGGGACGTTGTAATGTGGAAGAAACGCCATTTATTTGTTTATTTGAAGTGGGGATGGTGCAGGGGAAGGAGGCCCAGCCCAGCGCTGGCCTCCTCCCTCAGGTGTGTGTCCCCCCATGGTTGGGGCTACCCGGAGCTTCTGAACCCGCSGCGCCGGCCGTGGCTCTGGGGAGCRCTCTGCTGCTTGGTCCCCARTCCCCTCGGGGTGGCTTCGTTTCTTGTATTTTAGTTCTCTGTTTCTAAAGGACTTGGAGGTTATTCACCTAAATCACGGTCTTACCACAAAATGAATGTGCTTTTGGGGAGAGCACCTCTTAAAAAGAAATAAACACATGTTTGTATGTGTATGTATGTATGTATGCATTGGCAACAGGAGACACCTTCTGAAGTTGGGAGGTTAGGGGCTTTCCTTCCTTTGCTGCCTTGCTGCTGCTCTTGGCTCCCTTTCACCCAAAAGGGCCACATCTGATGGGTCTCTAGACCCTCTTTYTTCTTGGAGAAGTCTTTAGGATGGGTTGGAGTGTTCTATTTTTTATTTTTTTTTTCCCCTCAAGGGAAAGAAAGGAAAGAAGAAGAACAGTCATCTCAATTTGCCTTTGAAACAGGCCCTAGAACACTTTTAGCCTGAAGAAAACAAAGTCTGAAACCTGGCACGTATTGAACAGAGGATGGTGTGGAAGGGAATCGAGCTTTTAGTGGYTGGAACTTGGAATCACCGTGTTGCCCACAAACGGTGTCCTCGAGGCATGTTTGWACTGAATATTCACCAGGTTGCTTTACAGGGTTGTCCTGCATAAAACTGAAATAAAAACTGAATATCCTAAATATTGAATCCTGAATCCTAAATAAAACTTGAAAGGAATTAATCAGGTTGTGACTCAATCGGGAATAAATTTATCAGAAGTTCCTGCCTTACTTCAATGCAATTTTGCCAACCTGTTGTCCTGGTAGGACAGACATGTATTTCCCTTGGTTAACAAAGACAGTTAATATTGCAGCTCTGAGCGAGCCGTTGCACAAATCCCTTGCTGCTTTTTATGGTAATGTTATGGTAACGTTATAGAGGCATATTTCACTCTAGAAATGTGGGGTGGCCCCTGGGAGAGAGGCAGAATTGGTGCTCGCTCCAGCTGGAGTTCATTATGGATCTGCTCTCTCTCCACAGCAGCACCCAASGCCTGAGAGCTCCTGCTGAGCAGCTCTGCACTGGATGTGTGTCTTGATGGAGGACGTTGCAGCGCGCCTAAGCCCTGGCACGCAGGGTGGTTRTTCAGTTGGTGCCTCAGTGGATCTCCCTTCGCTCCCAGGGATTTCTGCCCACTGGTGAAGAAGATGGTTTTAAATCAGTTTTCCTTTTGCTGGTTGCCAAACAGGCTTTTCAAATATGTAGATGTAGCTCATTGAGGCTACCTCCTAGGCATGTATGCTTCAGGGGGGTTTTGTATGTATAGCCAAAGCTTTTATTGAACTAAGAGGTCTTTAGGTATTGCAAATCCCTAAATCCCAACAGGTAAATCCTGGTGTTCCTGCAGGCTTGCAGCTGCTGTTTATAAGAACTCTCTCGGAATACTAATGCCAGTCTAGATCCGTTCCCAAAACCACCCAGGGAAAAATCAGGGTGAGAAAACAAATGTTGCTGTTGGAATGAAATAAAGATGGTAAATATGAGCTTCACAGGAAGACTTGACCACAGCTGCATCGTCTGTTCTGGGCAGGTAAATGCCAGGTAAGTATCAAGTATCCCCTCCATCCAGATTTTGCAAGATTTTGCTTTTCTGGATGCTGTCTCAATTGCAGTGAATGAGCAGGCCCAAGAACTGGGCTGTTTTGGGGGAGCATGGGGCAACTCTGGCTGCCTGAGGCTCCTGGGATGCCCATGATCCTGGGAGTAGTGACTGTGTTTCCCATTATGCACAGGAGTGGGGAGAACCGACTGGTGGAAGTGGGATAGCTGTAATGGAGTATTTATAGGCAGGAACTGGTCTGGTGTTTGGATTGGTACTGCCATGTAGGTAACTCTGTGTGTGGCAAAAACCTGGCAGGAATCTTGAATAATCTTGAATGATGCTTTTCACAAAATAAAAGACCTGGTAGGGAGTTCAAAGAGCTATTAAAAAGTTAATGGTGAGAAAGTTGATGGAACAGGAATAACACAGCTCTAAAAATTCAGTTTCTAGTCTCTCTTCTTATCTAGAGGTCAAGGGCAGTTTTCTTTGCATTAATATTTTGGGTTTCTTTGAGTTGGGAAGTTGGGCAGAGGGTTAGAGGGTTACAGCAGATGAGGAAACTGCCCCTACATTCAGTAGAGGATAAATTTTTGTGCCAGAAAACATCCTTTTTGTCCTAATAGAAAGACTTACGGTTCTGTGTAGATATAGGAAGCCTCAGAAGAGCTTGAATAGGCGGAATGTGGTGAGACTCAGTCTTTGCCTTGTGAAGACCAAAAGAAGGTGACGCTCAAAACCTGTTGTGGTCTGTTGATGCTCTGAGGTTGTGCAGTAATTTGGGGTCATTTTGTTGCTAGGAATCTGGGCTGTATCAGGATAAYGCAGCGTTTGAAATGCTCTGCTGCAGATGCCTCTGCATCCAGGCTGACCACCAAGGCTCCTCATACAGGCATTAAGCGTTCATAGCAGTGTGTGCATGTGGTTTTCAGTTATTTTTCTTCTTTCATTATTTGGGACATGTGGAAGGACCATGTAGCAATCCCTCTTTGGGGAYATTTCTGTGTTATTTTGCTAGCTTGTGGCTAACCTGTATTTTGGAGGGATGGACTATGGGTTATTTCTGCTATGGGGGGCCTGTCTCTGCCCCCCCAAAAATGGCAGTAAAATCTAGAACCTGAGTGCTGCAGCCCTGCACTTGTCAGAGCGCAATTAAGCATGGGGGTAAAACATGTTTTCAAGTAGTTAGTGTGAGTTTCCTGGTAATAGTGTGACAAGAACAACGTATGAACACACCAGAGAGGCAGATTTTTGGCATAATCCCATAATTTTTGGGTGTTCTGGTGGGGCTGCGTCTGGCACCTGGTGTTGGTGCCAAAACTTATAAAAGTGTTTAAAAGTGTTTATAAAAGAATTATAAAAGTGTTAAGTTCAGAAATAAGACTTCACCTTTTTTTTGTTATATTGTCAAACTGTATCAGATATATTGCTATGCTAAAKCCCTTTGTTTTAATGTTAGAGGAAGCGAAAACAAGTACAAGGCAGCTTTCTAGCATGCGTTATGAGCTTTAGCACGGTGATGGACGTGTTAAATCCAGAGTTTAGAATTTCCTTGTTATATTAGAATTGCACTAGCACCCAAACTTTGTGTTTCCAGAGTGTAAAAAAGCCTCYAACACTCATCTATTCCAGCCTGCAGCAAGAAGCACCTGACTGCATGGGGCTGAAAAGGCTCCACAAGCTGTGGGTTTTCTCCCAGTTTGGCTCTCTAAAAGTTGTATTTTGTTATTCCTGTGTATTCATGAGCGTGTTTATGCCAGTGCTGTGCCTTATGCAAAGCATGTGCAGCTAGTTCAGAGCGTGCTGAAATGCTCCTAGCTCCTGCTTTAAAGCAAGCAAACTAAACCATCTCTCCTCCTGCCATGCGAARCACTAAGTACAAGTCCCTTCCCAAACAACTGGCAAGCTAAAGCTGAGAAGATGGAGATGCTGATCAGATGGGAGCTGGCTGGATTCAGGTGCTCTGTATTTACAGTGCCATATGAAGGTAAGCAGTGTAAAATCATAAGAATATTAAAATAGCAGGCAATATGTGGCAACGTTTTCCGTGATAAAGGAAAAAGTGCCTTTGAGATCAGGTCCTTAAAGCTGAAACGGTTCTGCAGATGAGCCTTAAAARGCTTTTAAATTGCCCAAGAAACCTATTATTTTTTTCCTGTGTATGCCGTTTTGCTGTATACGATGCAAATCTCACCGTTTTCCTAAAACAGGCTCTACCTGTGAGCTTGATGCATCCAACTGTTTGTCATTCGGCAATGTTATTGCAGCCGATTTCATAAATAAAATTCATAAATAAAATGACAGTGGGGGGGCATGGATTTAAGAGAGTCTGACTCATTGTAGAGATTGGAATAAGAGTTGTTTGCGCTTTTCTCTCACTTCTTGATATTTTATCTGTCACTGAGGACTAAGTAGTTATACGCTGCTCAGATTTTAGTTAATATTGAGAGCTTTTAATTTTGAGATACTGTCTTATGGGGGCCTGATGATCAGGTGCCAGCTTGTGAATGTAGGATCCTCCTGTTGGGAACAATTTCTGGCGCTGGAGTGCCTAATGCCAACATCTGGGATGGCAGCACTGGCACGTACCATATCTGGTTGCATTTCTCCTTTSTGGGCAAGCGTTTGGGGACCAGCTTTCCCAGAAAACAGGGCTTGGGAGGAGCAGGATGGTGCTGCAGTGTGATATTGGCCTAGGTGTTTTGCAGGGGTGTCTCAGGCTTTATGCTGGGAGGGGAAGGCGGCTCTTAGTTCACCCCCTTGCTTCTGCTGCAGTAATGCAAGCCACTCTTCAACCCACCTTCCTCTTGCCCTGAGCATCAGGGATGTGTGTTTGGTAAAAATGCATTGAAAAGAAAAAAAAGGCCCTAGGTTTTGTTTGTATACATATGCACTGATATATTTCTCTCCATATACAAGCAGAAAATCCTTCACATCTCTGTTCTCTACCTGGAGTCGCTCCAACACAGATTTCAGCGCRAGTTCCCTGCAAAATGAGCTAAGTGAGGAGTAGCCTAGCAACTCTGCCCTCGAAAACACTCTCATTTGCAGGGACACGTCCAAGGAGAGGGCGTTTGCTACGTGGAGCCCAAGCCTCCAACGTGAGGGGGCTCTTGGTGATCCTTCCCGGCTGCCGCTGCAACCGGGAGAGCTGCARCGTTGCTGCCAAGGGGCTGTGGTCTGGAGGGGCTGAGCACGATGCCGGATGGTGCTCCTTGTCCACGAGGGCTTCGTGGGGAGCTCGTGCCACCCCTGCTAATACAGCTAAAGCTGCTYTGGCAGCTCTCGGGGCTTTTTAATCTGCCTCGGGGCTGGTCACGATCAGGTAGGGCATGTTTTATGCAGCTTTGGTAGGACCCTCATTTAAATACCCAAACGCGATCGCGCTGAGTCTATCCTATTATCGCTGAATCTTAAAAAGCACTTCTTGAATATTAATTAACTGGCCTCAGCGGGTGCCGGTGAAGCTAAGCGAGCAGTATATCCACTCTATAGAGGACTGAATTAAAGCGCGGTGAGACTCATTGGCTCCTGGGAGCCGTGTAGCGGGTCGGTGACAGGGCTGGGAATAAAAGGCAGCCGTGCTGGCTCGCCGTTCCCCTTCTGGCTGCTGTGTAACGATTAATTTGGCCACAGTTCTGGAAAGCAAAATTGGAACCGTGGGGCTAAAATGTGAATTCAGAAGAGCCGCTCGTGTTTGTATTGCAAATGATAAAGGTATTCGGCGAGGKGCGAGTGTGCAAATGTCATGCCGCCTTAGGATAAAGGGCATGAGCTGGATAGGGCCTTAATTTAACAGCTGTGGTCAGCCTGTTGAGTCTGCTTATGCCAACAGGAAACSCCCCCAATTTCCCAAACCTCTCCCTATAGCCTTCTCTTTCCTTGTCTGGTTGCGAYGGAGCAAAACTCAGTCCCCAAGTTACTTGCTGGAGTGAATTCCCTGCTCCTCTCTCCCCTTCTTGAGGGTTCCCCCAACTTCTGATGTTAAATCTGTGGTTGTAGCCCCGCTCCAGGGCAGATGATACAGGCTAAATAATATGATTACCAGGAAATAATGGTGGTTCAAGCAGCTAAATTTAAGTATCAGAGGTATTTTTGGAGTTCTCTGTGGTGGAGGGCTGTGCTGCTTTCCATGGCGTCTGAAGGCACCAGACCTTGTGCAGCAGAAAACAGGCTTTTTGATTGCTCTTGGTCTCTGTTGTGTGAATGTGATTTTAGAATGGGCCCCAAACATAACTCTCTCCAAAGAGAAAGCTGCATTAGTGGCCTGTGCCTGTTAAGGAGCTTCCTTTCTGCTAGTGACACTTCAGAGGCTGCTGCCCCTGCTGGTAGGGAAAATTTATCATGAAAAGCTGCAGGTTGTGTATTTGTAACGCAGTGCTCAGCTGCTCTGGCCTTATGTCTTGCTTATTGCATGGTTTCGGATCAAGTGAACAGTGCAGGCTGCTACACATACAGACCTGTTTTCTTTTGCATAGCTCATAAACGATCCCGAAATCTGGATCCTTGTGGGAGGGTAAGGTAGAACTCGGTGTTGTTGAATATGAGATCTAAAAGGTAAAAGAAGAATGAGCAGGTGAGAAAAATAGTGGCTTTGCATGATTATTTTGCAGTGTAGATTTCTTAGCTCCTTGAATTTGAAACATAATTTYTGCCATCCAGATTTTCATGGGAGATTATGGGGAGGGAATGAATTTCGTGTCRAAAGGAATCCGGAATGAAAAAGTAGTTTTATAAGGCATTATGGAGCTGGAATGGCAAAACCATCTGTTCAAGGCTATAGAGACTTAATGTCAATAGCTTGAYGAATGGCAATTATTATATCAATTCCATTTCGGTGCAGAAGTAGGGGCAGCCTATTCTAATGACATTACAATTTTGTTACAATTTGAAATTGCATTGACAAAATACTTGAGTGATTCTCTGTTCAGGAGGCTCTGCTAAGGCTGCTATTACCGTGCAAAATCACTATTGTGGGAGATGGGTGTCAGTGCAAACCTGTAGATGCCAACTCATGTGAAATCACTGTGCAGTTTATGCCATTATTTAAGATGAAATCTGCCTGCGAAGGTGTCTTAAAATTTCGTTGCCTATCTTAAAATAATTGCAAAATCATGTTGTAATATAAATTTGTACAGTGGGAATATATTTTGCGTGAAAGTCCTTGCAGAGCTTAGAAGCAAACCCTGTTTGTTTTGCAGGCTGCAGTGTGCAGAGCTGCAGCTGGAGAGCAGTGTTACTCCTCGCTTGATGCTGCTCATGGACATCGCAGGGCCAGGCAGGGTGCCCATCCTCCACGTGCCAGGGCAGCACCGGGGATGGGATGCGGGAGCTCGCTTCCAGAGTGGGGGGGAAAAAGGTTATGGACATGAGCTACTGAGTCAATAAGATTAGATGTTGAGGGGGAGAAAAAAAATAGTTAATGATGAGGAGACTGAAATGTCTGGAATCTGCTCATTTTCAGTCCCTGCATATGACCTGAACCTTTGTGGTTTGGGAGGTGTGGGGGTGCAGAGCCAGGGTTGGGATGCTGGGGTGGCTTTGGGTGCCAGGAAGGGTGGCAAAMTTAAYTTCCTTTTTYATTTTTCATTTATCTTATCTTTGCTTCCGAGAAACGGGCTTAGACTGCAGTAACTATAGATTCACTCCATCTCGACTGCGTTTCTGCCTCTTTTTCTCCTTCCAGAGGAGCCGGCTGCTGCTATTTCTTACTGTCTTAAAGATTACCAAGTGATTCTAGTGCTTGCTCGACAAAAGCAGAAAAAACAAAACTCCAAGACCACATCATCTATTGTTAAAGGTAAAAGGCAGGTTTGTGTAGCAGATGCTTGAACTATTCTTCGCTTTCTTTATCCAGACAGAACAAAAAGTGGTCGTGTCCCTGTTTCCCCTAAGCSTGTGCATACTCTTGGGCAGCCCCTCACACGTAGGTACTGTCTACAAAAGGCAGCACTAAAGCAAGTGCATTAGTGGCCACTCAGCAGGGAAAATCCAATTGCTTTGCGCTGGCCAACTCCAGCTGGCATGATATTTCTGATTGCTGCAGAGACATTGATTTCCCTCCCTCTAAGGTGGTCTCTGTCACTCCGGTCCCTTCACAAAATACACTTTTCCCTCCAGCTTTATGTCTCTTTGGAGATGAGGCAGATATTGAGATAAAGAGAGAGGATGCTGTAAAAAAAGGAAAAGTAGCAGAGATGCAAAAGTACTAAAATAACCTTGTGACTAAAGCAAGGATGGTGCTCGTATGGTCTTGTGGCAAGCGAATACGACATCAGGTGATAGTTGGAATATTCAGAAAATATTGGTAAGTGCAGCATCTTCTCACTGATAGAGAACAGAAACAATTTAACGTGGAAAGGAAGAAGCAGCATGGAAAATTTATGCTCTTTTTATTTAGGAAATGCAGAACTATGATTATCAGAAGTGAAAAGCCCTTTTTTTAACTAAAGGAAGGAAAGAAAGACTTGCCCATAGCTTTTCCCACCACTTTGGGTCACTTCTCTCCCTTTTGTTTTGACAATTTGCAATGGTTCTTTGTTAATGCTGCTAAATACTGTATTATTAGAACTGTGTTTGTAGTCAATACGCAATTTGGCTTGACAGTGAGAGTTTCCTCCTCTGCCTATCTACTGACTGAAAGAATTCTCTCTTTAGAGCATTAAACCCAGTGTAAATGGTTTGGCTTAAAGCAGGGGGATTACTGTAGTTTTTCACACTGAAAAAACATTCAGAAAACTGTCCCCCTGCACTAACTGATGTGATTTTTGTGGTCTCTGGCAAGAAGGTGGCAACCACTGTCATGGATGAGGAGGAGTCTGGCTCCAGTTTTGTTCTGGTAATTGTAGCTTTTAAGTCAAAGCTTCTCACAAATGTAAAGCTTCTGTATTTGCACTGTGTTGCAGTGGTGTTGCATTGCAAAGCCAACCTGCTGAGGTCAAATACCAGTATTAAAATGCATGGTATTAAAAAAACTTCTTGCTAACGATAGGGGCATTTTAGGGAGAGATGCAATTTTAAAATCTAMGAACAGAAAGGTGAGTTGTTGCAGTGCTTGAATATAAAATCAATGTCCCCAGGCCTCCTTTTGTGGAGGAAGCAGAGGCTTTGGCAACCCTCAGGTGAGGAAGGGCAGCTATGGGAAGAGCAAATGGGAATTGAACAGAAGTTTGCTTGGGTGTTTGCCTGCTGGAATTGGGTTGTCTTGGTTGAGCTGCAGTTTTTCCCTTTGAAGACTTTTTCAACAGTGGGTTTTTCCTTTTTTTCCCCTGAGGGAGAAATATTATTCTTGTCTGTATCTGAACATGCTGAAAACGTGGCGTTAGGTTCTGAGGGATGAATCAGGCGTGTGAAATGCTCAATAGAGGGACGACTGAAAACTATCCCCTGCCCACGCTGTGATGGGAAAGGACCTTCCCAGAGCYTCACGGGAGCCAGTCCGGTGGCTGACGGGGAAGAAGCTGGTGGAGCAAAGCTGGRCCTTGCCCCATTGCAGGACTGCTCCCTCCCAAGGCAGCTGCCTTTGGACCTGGGCTGGTTTCAAGTTTGTATTTCCTCGGGGAAACCRCGCTGCAGGTGGAAGTGCCAAAATATGTATTTATGTAAGTAAACACGGAGCAATACAACTTGTATGAGCTCCATTAGAGCATGAAAGAGAGTTTGAGTTGGGAGCGGGATTCTTTTGGATGGCCTCTCAGGTGATCAGGAGCAAACAAAGCTGAAACTTTGTGAAATAGTTTAATGTGTTTTGTCACCGATGAGGTCAAGGTGCCGATGTCCTCTGGGCAGAACCTGCTGATCTGCAGGATCTCCAATATTCCAATTAAAGGCTCGGCGAGGAGCCCGATCTGCAGTTTGGAAGTGCTTATTAAATCCCTTTGGTTTCAGCCCCTTGCTGYGATAATACAGGATAAAAATCTTACTTAAAGGCTAAAAAGAAACCATTTTCATTGGCAACTTTGATGCGGTATCTTCAGAGCACATGTGAAGTTTCTAATTTAATGCATAATGAATAATCTAGTTACTTGTCCAAAACTTTGGATTTTCCTTCAGTGCCATTCCGTGCACTAGCAGACTGTGATGTCTCTCTCAGGGCAAATGCAGAAAAGAAGAAAAACTTRTCAGTAGCTCAAAAAAATTAGGAAATGCCAGGGAAGAAGGTCAGGGGCTGCCAACATGGGTAATGAATAAAATCAGGGAGGTGAAAGGGTGATGACAGTATCAAATGCTTTAAAAGGCTGAAAAGGAAATTTTGCCACTGAACTCGGTAGCGGTGAGATCAGGCCCTGCGGGATGACACGAAGGAGGTTGGTGCCTCCATGGGGGGAGTCTGGAGCGAGGCAAGGGGCAGGGAGTCRTGAGGGAGATCCCTCCATGGCACCGAATAGACTGATACCTTGGGCTTGGCGAGCGGGAGGGGAAAACGACAGGCTGAGGTAAGAATAGACTGCAGAGGGATACAGGCTCCCTTTAAAAGAGCTGGCACTCTGAATTTTGGAGTGAAACACAGTTGGAAATGGAGAAAAAAAAAGTAGTAGTATTTCACTTGGGCAAACATTGTAATTACATTTATTATTATTATTATTACTATTATTATTATTACTATTACTATTATTACTATTACTATTATTACTATTATTACCATTATTATTTCTAAGATTTAAGTTTCACAGTTCAGTCTCTTCCCTTTTGTT
The DNA here is from genome assembly GCA_003342815.1 of Eudromia elegans. NCBI lineage: Eukaryota > Metazoa > Chordata > Aves > Tinamiformes > Tinamidae > Eudromia > Eudromia elegans. Next base: position 42,212 of record PTEX01000052.1, on the reverse strand, counting down.
CTTTCTCATGCAGTTTGGAATAAACCCTATGTGATTCTTCCACAGAAAACTTCAGCTGACCGGAATCCATCGGCAAGTATCTGATGAAAAGATTTTGCTCGCCTGACTTGGGGAATTAAGTCAAATTCTGCCTAAATGTAGGCTCAGGAAGGTGTTTGGTAGTAGAGTTATCGATATTTGAGATGTTCGATGCCTTAATATCACATGTGCCCCAGCTTCTCTTCCCAGCCTCATGGAAGGGAAGCTCCTGATTAGTTTGAGTGAGTTAATTAGTGCTTCAGTGGTAATTATTTCTACCTCCTCTGGGCAGGATAAAGTATTTGTTATTTTTCATACAGAGAGGGGGAAAAACCTGAAAAGAAATGACTGCCAAATGGCTTGTGAAATGAGCATGGTAATGAATCATTAACAGGCCAAGCAGTGGTGTCAGGGATACTTATCTCAATCGTCACATAATAAAATGAATCCTGTGTTTAAGAGCAGCATGAATGGAATAAACTGCCATGCATTAGTGTTATGATGATGTTTTAATGGCTGGAACAAACTTGTTAGAAAACACTGACTTTACTGAGTGTAGTCCAAAAACAACAGGAGATTTGAATACAGCCATGAAGACTAAACGTGTTACGCAAAGCTCTGGCATTTAGGCTTTATTTGCAGGCTGGCATTTGATTGGATTATCTTCAGTAAATAAATTATTAGGAACAGATTAATACCTCCTTGCTATAAATTCATTGCTGCTACAAGTTAGCAAACTTGGCCTTGTGTAAAAATCGTCAATAGGTGATTGCAGATTTACTTACCAAAACATGGGATTTTAGGCTTTCTTAGGACCAGTAAAATATTRTACAGCACATGGTTCTTTTTGATGTGTCCTGTGCGGTAGTTTTGTACCCTGCATACGATAGAACTGCAGTTTCTTTGCTGAGAAACCAAAGAGAAAAGCTGTTTAACAGTGTCTAMATTTGAATGGTAAGATAGACATGTCCTGCTTTTGATTTGCTTGTAGTCTTGAGATTAAACATCACAGATGCAGGATTTCTAAGAAATTGTTGAACAAGCATAGGACCTACTCACTGTAAAGCCTCTTACTGCTGCTATTGTTAGTGGATAATGTAAGAATTGATGGTTTAAATCTATGGCAGCAAATATCACAGGTGAGTAATACACAGTATGGTATGCCCAGTGCATACACTTGGGAGGAACTGCTGCTATTCATCATAAGGCAACAAATCTGGTATTTATTTAATCCTTTCTGTGAATAAACAGTTTTATGTAACGGAGGGGGAACATGGACATACGAATTACCTGCTAAATTCTTGTTAATGTGCAAGTAAACTCAATTATCCCTGATCTTTTCAGTTCAGTGAGCTATTTAACCTCTGCACCTCAGCTTCGTGGGCTGATGAAATGATTTTCATGCAATGTCTCGCCAGATAGCAGTGTTGTGGTTAGAGAAAGGAGGACTATGTCACTGCAGATGTACTCGGGCCTTGATATACATGTATAAAAGAAGTGCAGAATTATCTTACATGAATGGTATTGGGCGATATGAAGGTGTCTAACTAGTAGCAAAGTTTCTGTCTCTGCTTCCTCCCATCTTATTTCTGCAGTTCATGCCAACGGTGGCGTCTGGTTTAACGGCACACGAGGTGCTTTGCCCCAGCAAAYGCTTCCATTTCCTCCCTATCCAAGGGGGCAGGATCAGGCCACACGGACAAGCCCCTCTTAGTGCTGTCAGGGAAGGAAAGGGGTCATTAATAGGGGGTAAGCAAAAGCTACCTGTGTCTCTKCAGCCTCTCCTACCTCTCCGTCTGCTAATGACCTGTAATTATGTAGCCCTGGGATCGCTGTTGTGTTCCAGGGCCAGCCAGTTATTTCTGAATTTAACTGTATGGAACATGGAATTTTCGAGGGCTCCGACTTACTGAAATGAGCAGTTGTCAACGGCCCTCAGCCTTCACCTTTTGCTGCTTGCTGCTGGGAGAGGTGTGGGTGGTATCACAGGGTACAACACTCTTGCTGTTTTCTTCTTGCTGCTCCTTGCTAAATGAAAAGAAAGGAAAAAAAGGAGGACAATATTTATTTTTTGGAAGCTTTTTGAGACAAATTTATAGCTGATCTAAAGTTTTCTGGGGTCTTGCAAGTCCAGTACTAGGGGTTACTCCAAAGAGGTCTGCAGTGACACCGCTTTGTCCTCAACTCCATCCCAAACCTAAATTTCAGTTCCCAGCGTGTCTAAAGTAGCTCCTGAAGAGCAGATGGCCCCTTGCCAACTGAGAACGAGCAGGTTCTTTCTGCATCTTGCTCTTTTTGTCTGTCTCTTTCCCATCTGCAGGTGTCTACACGTTAGGTTTCTGTAAAAAAGCAATTTCGTGTTCCTGTGCTCTCCTCCTACCTTTGAGGTGCTAGAAGCCCTTTGCTCCACAGTGTTTCTCGTGTGAATAAGGAAAAAAAAGCTAAGGAAGTCTTGCTGATTTAAGCCTGCATGAATATTCAGGTTTATTTAATATATATTCTGGTATCTAGCAGAAAAGCATGTAATGAACAAAATATTGCCTGTGTTCTTGTGAGGCTCTGAGTTATTAGCAAAAAATTCCCTTCATTTTGTGATTCCTGGGAAAGAAGACATTATTACTATTGCCCGACAAAAGATGAACCCTCACAGGGTTTGGTAAAAGCCGATTGAAAAAGGAATAAACGTGTAAGTGCTCCCAAAGAATCGTTAGCTGATGGTGATAAATACAATAAGAGGCATTAGTGCAGAAATAGCTGTGCTACCAATTTGTATGCATTAAACCTTCTATGAGGCCTGTTGTGGTTGAGTGAAAGGGAAAAGAACAGCRTGCAACCAGGGGACAGTGCTGTCCCTTGGTACGTGCTGTGGGGCGCCAGCATCATTTTATAACATGTTGATGGGGCCTAGAGTTAGGGTTTAAACTGAGACACTTACGCTCAAATATAGTGGGTTATGCTTTAAAACATCAGTTTGAAAATTTGCTTTGAGGAGGAGAGGTGTCAAGAGGGAAATATTCAGGGGGTCTCTGCAATCATATGCAGGGAAGTAAAGTGCATTTTGGGAGGATTTTTATCAGAGCAAAGTGATGTGTGGGTGTTTGAGTCAGGTTCTTGAGCTGCTTGCGCAGCAAATAGAGCTGACAAAACTCTGCTAATATGTGCCAAAACAGGCATTTGCCACGAAGGTGTGCCCAAACAAGTGAGAAGTACAATAAATTTACCTTTATAGAGATAGTTATCACTATTAGCCTTTGTATCTTCTCTTGTTGCCTTTATCCTGGAACCATCTTGGACAGAGAATTCCTCACCGGGAACCCAGTTAGAGAAGGAGTTTTGCATCCTCTAGGTGTTTGATATGTTAAATAAACTAAAAATCCTGTCGATGGGCGTTGCCATTTTGCACTTGTTTGTAGTTGATATTGGAGAAACCCATGTATTTACTGTAATAATTTGCGAGGCCTCTGAAGTGCCACTGAGCGGTGGCGGTGGTGGAGCGCAGGATGTGGGAAGATGGACCTCAGGTGGTGGTCATCCATGGGGACATGAAGGCCATGGTCATTGGACGGGAGCCAAATGCTGCAGTTGTGGCACCTCCAGCTTTAAGGTTAATTCAAGCCCTGCTAGTTTCCATTGGGGGGGAGTCACTTCAGGTGGTTCCTCACCCCGGATTAGCTGCAGGTTTCATGTGATGCTACTGAGGGAGCCTGTGGACTTGGAGGAGGTGAGAGCCTCTTGCTTAGGCAGCTTGGACTCCTTTGTTATATAACGTTCCTGAAGTTCAATCCCATAAAGTTTGCTTCGCTACCTCTAAATATGAGCCTCGAAATTACACAGGCAGCATAAATGTCTGATTTCTGTCCTTCCAACGCACTGTGGCTGTCTTGGAGCTCAGTGCCAGRTAATACTTGTAATAACGTTTCGCTGATGGTAGATAACGTTCTCTCCGGTCTTGCTTCCTCCTCTGAAAAATGTCCTTTATTTCGGTGGAGTTTGGCTTTCTGCTATAAATCAAGTAGACACGAGTGAGATTTCTGACAGAGAAAAGCAACAAGGTTATAGTTAGAATTGCTCCTTATTCTGCGCTGGAGAGACCAGTATTTTTTTTTTAATCATTTTTTTACATTAACAAGGATAACAAATRTAAGTCATAGCATTGAACTTACAAGGACAATATATTTTCGACAGCCTGTTTTACACTCTTATTACGGTGATTTTTAACATTCACATTTTTTGAGACATCTGGAAGGAGTGCAAGTCCTGTATTCAAGAATAAAAATTGCAAGCAGSTTGCTGGATGTATTTATGTATTCATTAGACTTGAATTTCCTGCACTGTACATGGCTCAACTTGTGTAAATAAGTCATATTTTCAAYGGTAGGTAGTCATGGGTCCAGTTCAAGTGTTTTGCTTACGGCTAGAAGAAAAATGCTATCTGCATGAGCTGTGACTTATTTTTTTCTGAGTTTATTGGACTAAATGGAGGCAGAATGGTGCAAAAAATGGCATAGGTTTCTCAGAATATTTACATTTATTATTGGAGGTTTTAGATTTTGGGGTTTTTTWAACTGTAATATGGAAATGAACCTGGTTCTCATAGGGTTTTCTAAAAAAAAAAGTAAGTTTTAAAGCATCTATTCTGACTGTGAAGGGTGGAATTTGGCATCAGACGAAACATTAATTTTTGCCTCTTGATTTTTGACTTTTTTAACTCCTAACTTTGGTCGAGTGAGTGAATAACGGGGTTTGTAGCCTGCAGATGCGCTGAAATTTGTTTCTCTACCTCTGTCTGGAGCAAAACTGAGTAGATTAGCTGATACAGTTGTTAACAGCACTGAACCTGGCCCGTAATTCTCTTCTTACTCTTAAAAAGTTCTCCTTTATCTGTCTTAGATCTTCCTTGCCACAATTGAAGTGAATTATCTTTTGCCCTGTCCACAAAGGCAAGAGGACAGATTAGTCCTTTGTGCAGCAGCCTCTTTTTGTAGCCTGTCCTTTTCTTCCTCCTTCATCTCCTTTCCTCTGGGTCAAGCTACTCCAAATTATTCCATTTCTCCATTCTGATGCCCTAAAGACTCCCAAAGGGGAAAAAGTACATTTTAGCTGAAATGCTTCGTGTGATGCTTAAGAGTATAGGTTGCTTTTAAAAAATGTGCTGTATGAACCTATCTGTGCATAGTGGTATTTTGTCAACTGTATTTTTTCTCTCTTATTTAGCATGGAATCAGGTTTGCATTATGAYTTGAGCTTTCATATGCAGGGTGTACCTTCTAGATCCGTTATGGAAGCTCCTAATGYGAAACTCCTAATGCCAACGGTGTGGTCAGAAGTAGCCCGGAGCGCTGGGACGTGCAACATCAGCCACTTCCTGCCGTGTCTGCTCTTTCCTGGCGTGGAAATCACTTTATCTGAAGTTACTGCATTCAAAACAACCTCCAAAATCCATAGGGTGACAGGGGAATGACCTTCCTTAAAAGCATTTTGTGTTCTTGTGTTGCAGGAGTTAGGAAATGGCTGGGAATTTTGGAGAAAAGCTCGAGTTGTTATCAGAGGAGACAAACAATATGTGGAGAGAACAAGGCTACGATCCTACGTCTCTTGAAGTCAAAACAAACGTCTCTTGTTTAACAACAGCAAATGGCATTGTCTGCTGTAGTGGCGTGAACGCAGCTGACAGCGCATCTCCTGGTAAAAGATGGAATAATTCCTGAAAGTTTGAACTGCTGTGGGCTTGGGGGCTGTGCTCCGGCCGTTTTGAAACAACCCCGTTTTGCGTGTGTTACCCCTTGGTCACTCACCTCTTTGGGACGAGGTGGTCGTTGACTTTCAGGTGTGCATCCCACCACTGCATCCCTCCGGGAGAACAGGTTTGGATCTTCTCCCTTTGGCTTCAGCGCATGGAGCTGGATGAGTAGAATCCATACTTAGCGTTATACTTCCCCCAATATACCTTGAGAATGCAATATTTCACCCTAACTTCCTACACTGAACAGTCTCCTGCCGTTACACCATACGGCTTTMTCCGAGTGACTTGCAATAAATGGAAGCTCGGGTTTTTCTTACCCCGTTTTCTACATCTTTATCGTCAAAGTCTTTTGCTGCCTGCAAATGCCTTCAGAAAGGTTAACATTCAGAAGTAATGAGGCTTTTCTCGTTTATAGCAGTGGTGGGGATATTGTGCAATAATGGTGTCTCCTGCTGCAATGAAACATTCTTTAGGAGATGCCTACTCTTTATAATTCAAGGTTAAAGATATTAAGATAAGTCGAGGCGGACTTAATATTTTCAGTAGCTTTCCGGAGAGGTCCTGGGAGTTTGTGCGTGCGGCTGTGTTGATAATGTCTCCTCTCTTAACTGCTTGGCTTGTTCGATGAGAGACCCTTGAGAAAACATTAGAGATCTTCAGAAGCTTTTAGCTGTGTTTTTTTTTTTCTTCTTTTTTGATTGGCAGAACTAATGCATATTCAGCAGGGTTAACTTATTAAAAGATGCTGCAGTCCAGTCCAAATTCATCTTCAGGGTAAACCAGTTAGAGCAAATACGGTGGYATTACAAGGAGAAAATCTCAAAGCTCTTTTTAATTGTTCCTCTTCAAAAGTCTGCAAATTTTGGCCCTAATTGCATCCTGCTGTGGCTCTGTGGCTTTTCTTTTAATTCTGAATTCAGTCTCTTTGGCAAGCTGTCAAGAATCTTGCGGAAGTAAAGACCTTTTCAATAATGCCTCGGCATACTTCAACTTAAGAAATAATTACATTCATACTCTTTTATTTGATGACCAGAATCCAAGCACAGTTAGAGAATCTTAGTGTTGCCTTTAATGATGTTGAGTGGTCAAAACGGAGAGAGATGCTGTTAATGAATCAAAAGGAGAAAAGGTAAGATGTGAACTGAGTGCGATTGAAGGGGATGGGAAATAAATATGACCAGTATCAGAAATTAATTGTCCGTATCCAGAGGCAAAAAAGAGCCATTTCAATGCTGTGCAAAGCAGTGGTTTTCCAAAGGATGTGGTCCACCACAGATCATATGGCAAATACATATGTTTTGCTGCTCTTTTGAGGAGAGGTGTAGCACTTTTACATACAAATTAAAGTGGTGACAGCTCTGCTGTTTAGCATTTGGGCCTGTACAGTCCTCAGGTTTGCAGTGACTGGAAGTTTTTATCTGAAACTTGTAAGAGAAACCTTCTTTCATCTTATTTTCGTGCATTTTAATGATGGTGTCCAAGCTGCAATGAAATTACAAGCGATAATTTCACCCACTGCAGTTGAAGTTCTTTATAGACAATATTTTTTTTTAAGGAGAAATGAAAAAGCAACTGAAAGCACGCAGCCTTTTAAAAAGAGCTGCTGTTCGCCCTTTCAAAGGACACTCGTATTTCTCTTGTCCCTGCCTTGTGCCGGCGTAGGTAAGCATTGTTTTCGAGTATTAATTTTCCTCTAGGTATTGTACATGGTGTCAAGCAGCGTAGCCAGAGCATCGGTTGGCATCTGAAGCGACGCTGGAGCAGTGTTACTTGTATATTGCCAGTCATTGATCGTGCCATGCAGAACAACTTGTAGCAGGCAAGAAAACGTGCGTGCTTCGTTGGAGGCAGAGCTGTGGGCCAGCCTCAACGTGGAAGAAGGGAAGAAAGCCTTTATTATTGTTATTATTATTATTATTATTATTATTATCATAATATTACTCTTTGTGGAAAAATACATAGTAGAGAAGAGAAGCGATTCTCTTTTTGGTACATTTTCATTTTGCTGCTTGACAGATAACTTGGCAGTACAAGCTTCAGACTGGTATTTAGAGGGTATGTTGCTCTGCTTTACGTTGTTTAGCAGTGACTGGGTTACAAATACTTGCTCTATCCTTGGGTTTTTTGTATAGCTCGAGGCGGATGCCTTTTCTACAAGTCTTCATAGGAAGGCTCTCTCAAGCGCCCTGTTGTCACTCTGTTTATTAAGCACCAGAAGTACCTGCTCTTGAGGCCCCCTCTCCCGGTGGTTGAACATTCATGTCCTCAAGGGATCCCCGCCTTGTGCTACAGTCCAGATCAACTGCTTTTTAAAGCTTTTGGCCAATTTAAAAAGCTTTTTGGCCTTTAAAGCTTTTGTTGTGAGGTTGAGCAATGGGGAAAAGTGTAGTCAGCTGGAAGGCCTCTCCCTGTTCCTCAGACCTTGGCCCCAAAAGAAGAACCTCTAACTAAAACATCAAATCAGCAGTCCACGAAAACAAACTTTGCTGTTGCTTAAAAGCTACTCCCCGCCCCGTCCAAAGTATTATAAACTATCAAAAAYATCCSAGTGTTGTAAAGTCTTCATCTTGCAACTGGAACCTGCAAAAGAGTTGATCCACATGGAGGAAAGCTTGGGCCTTAAATCTGTACTGCTCTGMAYAGGMTATGAAATCCTTGGGGGCTTTTGCYATGCACTGTTAAGCAAACAAATCCAGTCTGTTCCAATATGGCTCGTGCATAGCTCAGCAGAGACAAAAATAAATTTTACTCCTCTGCTGAGCGATATGTTAGATTTCTGCCCGATAAAAATGGATATTCGCTTACAATGCCTATAATGAGGTTCAAAGCCAAATAAATCAGTGCTCTGAGCCTATTACTACCAGCCTCCTGGCAGCTTAATGCAATAAGAAATCACGAGGCCCAATTTACATATGCGTTATTAATTCATCCTGGTAGGGTGTTTTAACATGAAATAAAGTAAAAGAGAGGAAAAAAATAGCCTGTTCTCTCCCTCTCCTTAAATGAAAGACCTCTTCCTCCCAAAACTCATGCGAGGGAGTACAGTGTACAAGTAATTTAATTTTTATTGCTCCTCGGCACGCTGCGGTCCTGGCGTGRGCAGAGCTGCTCTTGCTCTCAGCTGTAGACGGTCCTTTCTGCTGAGACCCTCTAACTTATTTTCAGTCTCTCTGCCCAGTTTGGAGACAAGATTACCACTGGGTTGCTCTATTGCTGCTGTTTAGAAGTTTTGTCTTTCCAGGGCTTCATTACCAACTTATTCTTCTGAATTTTTGAGGAGGAGAGAGCCAAGGACCCCACAACACACCTGTAGGTTTTCAGTTTATATATGAAGGCCGAGTTTGAAGGCATCTAAGGCTGCTTGGCAGAAAAGTTTGCAGCATATACGTGATGAGGACACTGAATGTATTTCTTTTTGCTGTCACCGTGATGTCAGGGCTGCCCTTTGTTTCTGTGTTAAGATGTGAAAGGCTGGGACAGATCCGCTCCTGGTAGCGAGTTAAATCAAACTTCAAGTGAGAAGTCGGTGTTTTTCAGTCTGTACAAGGCCCTCGTGAGCAATAAATGTCACTCAGCATTGCTGGGAAACCTCCAGCTCTATGGGGGGAGTTTAGCCTTTATATCTTGTCTCATCTGCTGCAAAGGAGGTATTGGGAGATGCCTGTGCTGCCCTGGAGAGCTGGAAGGATGTGGACCAGGCCAAGCTATCCTCAAAATGTTGATGGCCCCTTTGTTTGGGGGGCAAATTCTGTGTTTTCTCATCCAGTGTCTCATTAAGCGGGAGCCCCAGCGTGAGTAACAGCGCGGTCAGTCCCCCCAGGTGCCCTGCGTTGCCCCTTGGGGCCAGGTCTGGTTGGCGTTTTCTCATTCAACACTTGTCATCAGAGTTAAAGCTTTTGCTTTCCTAGGCAACCTTGCAGCTTAACGGCGAAAGGTCTAAAACAAAACACTAACGAGGATGCAGCTTCTCACCCTTCAGGTGTCCTCAGGTTCTTTAGTGTCAAACTTCATCCAGGCCAGTTTTCTCCTGGAAAAGGTCAGATCTGTTTCAAAAACCTTGACATTTCACGTGTATCCTGCTCTTGTGAAATAGCTTCAAAAGTCCGGCTGTGAATGGATAATAAACCAGGAGTTAGTCACTTATTTTCATCGCCTTTGGTTTCTCTAAGGAAAGATGCCTTTGTGAAGGCTTCTGCTCCCCTCAGTGACCTCTGAAGAATAATAAAACAAGCCTCATGTAGCTATAGGGCTGTGAGCATGGATATTTATGGGTTTAAATGTGTGCAAAGGCACTAATGAAGTTTGCAAGTTACCCTGTGGCTCAAGTTAATGATTTTTTTTTTCCCCCTCTTGTTTAGCTGAACTCTGCTATACATAGTGGAAGGTGTCCAACTTAAATGCTCGAGCTGCATCAACAGCTGAAGAAGGAAACGTCTCGGAATTCCTTCAGGCAAGGAGCGCATTAGTTGTCAGAGGGAATTTTGTGCTATGGCAACCTGTTATCTCTGTGAAACCGATGTTCGGCTTGGCCTGCCTCCGTCTCAAGTAAGAAAGTTGATTTTCTTTTCAAAAAGAGAAGGGTCRGAAGAGGGCTGAGCTTGTACAGAAAGAGAAATTGAAGCGCAGAACTAATGAGTTTTCATTTAGCACAAAATTATGATGCCAAGCTAAAATTAGTTAAGACATAAAACAGTATGGAGAGGAAAAAAAAATGTTTAATTATCTCAGTGTTTAGTTATCTCAGTGCTAGGAACCCTGATAATGAGACGTGGTGGCCTAGATGAGCTTGTGTGTGAATGTCACCGTGGTGGCACTTTTGCTGAAATGGGATGGCCAAACCCCCTGAGTTTGACACGTTTCACAAGGTAAGAATTGGAGAAGAGGGCGAGTGTCCCCATTAAGAAAGGCATTAGCAGATCTGAGTTCCTGTTAATCAGAAATAAATTATCTTGTCTAGCTATGGAAGGGCCAGCACCCTTTCAGAGCAGGGTTTGAGGCTATTTTACTCTCCCTGTTTGGAGCTGAGGAGCAGGAGCCCATTCCCATAGGAAAGGGCAGAGTAGCCATGTCAGGTCTGTGATGCCTGGGCAGAGGAGCTGCTTCTCTGTGGAATTATAAATTTATGGAGAAAATATTTCACCTTGAAACACCCTGCTTTTAATGAGRGCAAAACCTGTGTTAGAGCTTACTCTGACAGGTTAAAAATGACATGTGGAATTGGAGGGTAGATTAGAGGCAGGGATCGTGATTTGATTTGCGATATGAGTAGAATAAACCCAACCCTTTGCCATTTAGCCAAGCAAGTTGGAAGAAGGGATGTAAATGGAGAAAATAAGTGATATCACACCACACCCCCCCAAAGCCCACAGTCAAAAGGATGGGAGTATGGTGGCATTTGACCTGTTATTAAACAGTAATAGTTTTTAGCAGTTAATATAGGCTGTGAGGATCCAGGAGGAGAATTGGATTACTCTAGGTTACGATTTAGAATACGATTTTAGTCGTGATCGTGGAATATTGAGGCACGTTTTGAATGGCAAATGCAAGATGAGAAATAAGTCATTTCTCAAAAAGAAGCTCTTTTAAAAATACTTCTCATAAAACTTACTGTAGTTAAAATTAATGCTGCTGATGCAAAATACTTGGGTTTCTCTGAGATGTTCAGCTCAGTATGTAATAATATTAAGCAACTAACCATCTGATATGTTAAAAGCCACCTACCAGGTGGACTGCAGAGGCCATGCTTAAATAGAGTCGTCATTGACCTCTAGCTTCTGAGTGCCTTCTTGGAAGGGTTTCACACACTTTATGCCTTGCCTCCACAGTATTTTATGGTTAAGTCAATGGATTGAGGAGGAAAAAAGCAGAGCAATTGAAAGTTTCAGATGGCACACGTAACTGTCACCTAATTTTCACTTCTAATCTGGTGGAAAATTGGAGCGATAACGAATGAGGAGATTAGATCATTGACTCAGCACCGTCTGGGTTGTYTGGTAAATTGGGTATGCAGTGCCTTCTGGTAAGACTAAATGTGAAACCAGAAAAATGAAATGAGGGAGAGAAAAAAATAAAAAATGAGCCGATGTGATCTGTGCACCACCTGGGATGGGAAGAGGAGGATTTYGCTTTGCTCTCTGTGGCCCTTAGGAGCTGCCCTTGGGCTGCTGATCCCGGCGGGAAGCCAAATCTGCCTAGTTTAATAAAGAGAAATGTGAGGGGCGGCTTGGTGGTCCATAATTGTCTCTAAGAACAGGTATCTGACAGTACAGCAGAAAACACTTTTCTTCTTTTCCTCCCCGCTGAGCCAATAATTAAGATTTAGGACAATTTGCTCTTCATGGTAAAGAATTTTCCATCACGGGTCGTTTTAACAACAAATTTCACTGCTCCAAAATTTGATTCTAGCACAAAGTGGACTTAATCCTGGGAAACGCCATGTGTGGCATGTCAGATTTGAGCATCATGCTGTTTCCTTCTCTGTGAACTGAGGATACTTATTAGACTAGGCAGCTTGTGTAGATAAGGTGTCTGACCCATAATGGTGCTTTTAAGTTAAGATCTCTTTTTTCCCTTTTTTTTTTTTATCTGGCCAAAACTTTTTTCTTGGTGAGGCACATATTGATAGTGGGGGCTTAATTGGCTTTTTGCTGTGTGAAAATTGGCAGATTGCTGTGGGGTGCCCTGGAGGTGGGCACTGTCCTGTAGACTTTTTGCTGTGAGCTGGATGGGTTTCCAGTTGTATCCATCATATTCCGGCAATGAAACTTATAATGATGAAGCATGCTTAATTCTTTTGCCTTTTCTTTTCACAGGAACCTGTTCAAATCTATCTCAAAGTCTCTTAGAAGTCTCATTTTATGTGTTTGGATTSATAATTTCCAGAGCTGCAGATTTCTATACAAACTTCTTCCATCTGAGTAGTTCAAGGGCAAAGATCTTTACAGCTGTGAGAAGGTGGCAGTCCAGACCTCCCCTGTTTGGTTCTGTAAGGTCTTATCTGCAAGGCCAAACATGGTGCTATAAATTAAAAGCCCTAGAAAACTAGATCTGTCTTTTGGTATTGAATTAGGTCCTCATTCTGTCCCCAAGCTTTCATCTTGCGGTTGCAGAGGAATTGCTGATTGTGTCATAAATTCTCAGGGTGACTCTCAAAAATGCTTAAAAAAATGGTCGTTCGTGTATAAAAGGCAAAATTTTAAGCACTGAGTAACACAATGTGGTTGTGTAGTGAATGTCAGTGAAGGATTATGGAACAGAGAGAGTGGAGATCTGGCTTCAAATCTTTCGATTTTATTTTTTTCCCTCGCATTTAATTAGTTCTTCTTTTCCCCAATGCCCATCCTTCATGTAGTTTCTCCCAGCTGCCTTCTCCCTGCCTCTTCTTGAAGAATTGCACACACTGAAGATGAAGAAAGACACCAGAGTGTAGTTAGGCCAACAACCTCCAAGGAAAAAGAGAATATATTTTCCTTTCTTGCAGCACTTGAAGCTTTTGGGAGAGAAAATGTAAGTGTGGGAACTTCACAACTTTCTCTCCGGAGCCTTTCCTGTTGAGTGATGGATTATATAATCACAAAGCTTTCCCTCGAGTCCCAAATGTTTCCTTTGTTGTCTTCATTTGATGGCCCCTAAAATGACTTCTTTGTTTCCTGGTGTACTAACATTCTTCAAATGTTCCCGTCTCCGCTCTGTGATCGTTGCCTTACAGAAGAACATCAAACCAAAGTGATCTGTAAGAACGTTTCCTACAGCCAGCTCTACGTTGYCTGTGGCACAACTCCTGGTATGTCCTCCCCGTGCTTCTGGAAATAAAACTGTAGGAATTTACTGCATTTTTTGATTCTTCTTCAATGCCTTCACAGAGGCAGCCTGAATCTGATTAGCCTATTTTCACATCTAAAATGCACAACGGTGCAAAGATGTAAAAGAAAAATTATCGTCTGCTGCATCCTGACATCATCTTCATCCGTGCAGARTTCGTGTTGATTTTTCTGAGGAATGGTGTTTTCACGTTTTTCCATTGAGGGTTTTATTTTTATCTTCAGCTAGCATTTCTATCTCCAGATCTCTCTTTTCTTCCCTCCCCTTAGACTAACCTTGCAGCTCCTGCATATTTAGTATCGAGTTCTGTTACTCCTTTTCCACATCACCAAGACTTCAAAATGAGCCATGTTGCTTCCCTTTGTGTTTTTCATAACATTTTATAGTTTTGATGTAGCTTTTAGACTATGATGCCTGTGTTTCCTTTCTGTCAGCTYGAATTAATTTCTGAGCATGAGTTCCTTGGACTGGTCGGTGTAGCTRAACATAAGATGTTTGCTGCTTTTCCCTGAGCTTTTTCTTTTCTTTTTTTTGATATTGTTATTAGTCCTCTCRCAGCACTAATTCTTTATGAATCTGCTGCTATTTGCTTCTATTACCTTCTAGATACTAAGGATTTTTCTTTCTGCTTTGTCTTTATATATAAGTATACATATTTTTCTATTTAAATATGTTCTTTTTTCTWTCAGGTAGCTGCTTCCATTAAAATTTTACAGAATGCTCCTTCGGTCCTAATTGTTCACATTCTTTTATAGTTTGCTGTGTGAAGAGAGAGCCTTATGAGCTGCATTCRATATCTGGTACCTTTCTGGACACAAATATCACACTTTCACATATGCAATCCATACATTTTCCTCCTGAAATCTAGCAATTTTCCCCCAGTTATCACAACGTAACTTTGATCACTCATGGAGCCTGAGACATGAGAGTTTGTGAGTATGTTCTCCACCTTTAGTACCAATTTGCAGAGCTGGGATTTGGGAGGAGATGTTGTACTTGAATCCAGTATGACCAACTAAGAKCCGTAACAGTGTCTCAGCTTCCATATGCTCCTTGTGAGCTCCTCCCTGTTGGGAAGAGCTGTGGGACCCATTTGTGCAGTAATGTGCATGCGTTTGGGATTTGGGGTGGGAGAAAACCTTGCATTGAGGGTCTGCACGCTGCAAGAGGCTCAGTTGGGTGAGGAAAAGTGTAGTTAGGTTATTTATTTATTACTGCTCTGTTAAGCATTTGGTAATGATGGAAGCGCAAGCAGGTTTTTATTCCATGATAATTAAATATGTTCCAGAGCCCAAAGGAAAGCCTGGTTGTACAGACTGGCAGCTCAAGCAATAATTCTAAGGTGATTCTTTCCTGCCAARCTTGCACTTTCAAATGATGGAGTCTGAGGAAATGGAGCAAGTTCACGGCGAGTTCAACGAACAGAGCAAGTTCAGAAACCTCAGTGAGTTTTGCTCGGCCCACTGAAGCAGTAAATACATCTCACCTTCAGCAGACTTGACCCTTGTTGTATCGTGTGAACGTTTTCCCTTCGTTTAGACCCTGTGCCCCTTTTCCACCTCGTGGATCRCTTGATGATGGCCAAGCAGCTGAGACGGATGTCTGGACCTCTGCAGCAAGGTGAGTATGGCACTGTTGGTTCTGAGCCTGAAATTTTGCAATTCTTGCACCTGAAACACGAGCAATTCAGGGAGGAGGTTTGTTTCTGTAGACACTCCAGTTGCTGACCTGCTTTGGGCATGTGTCCCCTGTCACGACCCTGTCAGATGATGTTTCTGCTGTTGTGTGTTTTACCAGGGCAAGATGGTTGCYTACAGCTCCTGGAAGAGATATGGCAGGAACATCATCCTGGATGATCGCATTTTAAGTGGAGAAATACTGATAACTGATTAAGCCAGATGAAACTGCAAGAGGTGGGGCATTGTTTGTTTTTTTTTCTTCTGGCTAACTTTAATTACTCTCCTAAAGGGCAATCCAAGTGTTCTAACAATGCCAGGAAGGACTTTTAACCTTAGCTTGTAGCTCTGACTCTTTTTTTAGGCTACTCTTTTCTTCCACAGGGAAAAACATAATTTCTGTGTACTTTCCCCAAAGGCTACTGAYGTTTTTGGGAAGTGCAGATTGACTCCTGGCCTGTGTTTTCCCATCTTGGAGGGAGACTGTGGCTGCTTGCCCCATGCCTGAGGAAGGTCCATTTGGCTTCTCCTGGAGATTTGGGTTAGCTGTGGTTCCTGGAGTAAGAAAATCCCAACTTAGGGGACCCCAGGACTCATCACAGAGGTCACCAGGACAGGTGGGACTAGGAGAAGAAAGTCTGAAAAAGCTGGTAGGCAAAACCAGGAAGGTGGCAGATCCTGCCATGCCAGGGAAATCTTTAGCAACGTTATAAATATGGAAACTGTAGCATGAAAAATGAGCAGCAATAATTAATGCCGAAGCCAAGATATGCATTGTCAAATCGAGATTTATTAGAACTGTGGGTCGGGAGGTTGACATTGTTGCTAAATTAGCAAAAAGGCAGAATTCAGAGTCTGAAGACGATGAACGTCATTGAAAGGATTAATCTGAAGTTGATTCCTGTATATTAGTGATTGAACTCACTTTAGCATCAGGGGCCTTTGAGCCTACTGAAGACTAATCTCTGACCGATGTTGACCCACGTTGAACCAAGTATAGTAGGTATCTGTTTAAATAAGTGACCATTTCAGGAAAAGGAAAGGAGTCGGGGAGAAGAGGAATATAAAAGAAAAATCTTGTAAGATATAGACTTAACAACGTGCTTCAGTTGTGTCACTCCACATCTTTCCTTGATTGAGATGGTTTTAGGTAAATACCATCTCCTATTTTGAAATCATGCCTCCTGTTAAAGCTGATTCGGAGTCATCTGCAGGTATGGTAGCCACAGTGTTAACTAAATAATTCGTTGGTTGTTTTTTCAATATGCTAAATAATTAAGTTGCTAGTTAAATCACTGGTAGTGCACAGATGTTATTTTCTAGTGTATGTAGGAAGTCRCACTGTACACAGGTTAATAACCACATTAGACTATAAAGGAATTAGTGTTTTGGGCTATGTAAACACAGAAGGCTCAGGCTGTGTGGTTTATTTGGAATAAATAATATGKAATATTAATATGGAATAAATAAGTTGCTGTTAATTTGCTGAAATGAAGCCTAGAACCCTAATCATATGTGATCAGCACAGCTTCTTTAGTGCCTTGTGTATTGAAAGGATATCTCCTTCTCCCAAGTTTTCTGTTTTTTGCACTGACTAAGTGTTTGATGGTGGGCCTCTACACTGAGAACATGTCCGTGATCAAGGGCAGTAACCACAATTTTGGATCCACTCCCAGAGATTAGGGCCTAGGACTTACCAGAAGAGCCTCATGGAAGCAGAGACAGGTAGATCAGAAGTAAATCTTTGGTTTGGCCACACGGCCCATCTAAGTCTAAACCGTGCAAATAAAAGACACAGCTGGGGGGAAAAGAAAATCCCAAGACCCAGAAATCTGAGTCTAAATAGATCTTTCAGACCCCATTAAGTAATTGTGAGTAAAGAATAGAATGACCTGCCAAACAATTTAAAGTGTCTGCAGGATTTAACAAAGCCACCATATTTTCCTCATTATACCATCCGTAATTTGTTGTTTTCAGAGCCCTAAATGGAAGAAAGAGGGGTGGGACTTCTGGTGCATTTTAATGATTGTTTCTGTTGCAAGCATTGTAGTTCTAATGTGATGTAGGTTGATTATCACAAAACCTGTTAAATGGTAATTAGACYTTCATTATTTTTGATTACATGGCGAAGGGTTCAGATGCATTTCCATCCCAATTACCACCGTGTTTGTTGTTATATTCCTTGCTTCAAGACTTAAAGACCAGTATTAAACCTCTCTGCAAGCAGCCGGAATGGATCTTGTTTATTGGGCTGTCACTGGTCTCGTCAGGGCTGCTGAGGATTGTGACCCGTGCAGAAGCAGGTTCTGTGGCCTAAGGCTTAAAGTCTGTTTAATTCTTTCTTTCTTTTCTTTTTACAGTGACCCAAAGCTTTCGAGAAATCAAGGGAACACAAAGTAAACATGYGAGGGTAGGTTTGAATATCATTCTTTGTTTTTGTGCTTATTAAACAGCGGAGTTGTTAATTAGCAATCCCTTTTGAGTCTAATCTCAAACAAGTGGCTCTTAGAAATGATTTCTACAGGCAAATCCCTGGGAAGCGTCCCCTGCCTCTTGGCAATTAATATGCCAGTAACAGCAAACGAGTTCCTCCAAAGCCCATAGGTTCTTAGGAGCTGTCTGACAGAGGATGTTAAGCCTTTTTTAAGTTGGGTAATTCTGCTTTGCTCGGCCCGATTGCTTCTGTTTTCATGCGATAAGGAGCTGACATAAGTTGCAAAAGGCACGCAGCAGCTGAAGACGTAGCAACAGTGCAAGTTTATTGCTGACTTTGTGCAATGAAGAGAGCCTCTGTCATCCTCGAAGAAGCCATTAATAAAATGGCATGCCTAGTTAGCTGCTGCTATTCTTTACTCGCCTTGAAACCTCATGAAAGCAGAAGGGGGAAAAATGTGTGCAGTCGTGAGATGAATATCATCTCCTGTTTTATTGAGTTTGAAATCATCGCTGAGGCTTCATAACAGCCCGCATAGAGTATCCAGGAAAAACTGGCTTTAATTGTTTGAAAACTGTCATCTAACAYGTAAAATGTTGCTGTTCTCCATGAAGCTGGTGACCATGAACACATTGATAAGACAAATAATGGAGGTCTYGTTGCAATTCAGGGTTTGTAATCCTTGGCGACGTGGGCACGTCTATATAATTCCTTCAGAAAGAGCCCTTGATGTATGACATGCAATATAGCTGCCTGACATTACTCCATTTTTCAGCAGCTAACAGATAGGAATACTTGCTGATCTTTGTTCTCCAACCTTTCCAGAGTTACCAGATGGCATTTTTAGGAATGATGTAGTTATTTTCAGATTTCCTCCGGAATGTTTTGCTTGCTGTCTTTACTCAGATGTCAGTCTTTGATTATTCAAGCTGAATTGTCATATACATCTTGGCAAGCACCAAGTTGGAGATCTGAGCAGAGGGACGGGACCTTTTGGTACTTTGAGGAATGTTATTRTTCTATTCACACTGCAGATGAATAATGCAGATGTTTATTTTCCTTTTTTTTGAGGCAGGGCAATTGCAATCCATGAGCAAYGCCGCGTYGAACACGACCCTTYGGTCCAGCTGCAKGATGTTCATAATATTTCCCACTTGGTTAAAAATTATTTTTCCCTTCGGGTTCTTCTTCCTACCAATGTCTCATCCATCACACAGCTGGGATACAGGGGGAATTTTTGCCATGGTCTTCAGCAGCACTGGCATCTCGGGCACTCCTGCTGCTCCGCTGCTTGTGGATGAGGCTGCAGTTATTGCCCTGCTCCTGCAGCATTCCCTAAAATAACTTATTAGCCATACGTGAGAAGTGAAAGGGGTTTTACTGTATTCATCAACTCTCATTTGTTTTAGAGCCACTGGGACAYGAGCGAAAAGGTCACAGAATACCTAATAACCCCACATATAGCAGCAGGTAGGTTATAGAGTTCATTATTCATTACAGTGTTAATTAACAGTAATTGCAGGCTTCTACTTTTCATGCATAATGTAAATACCTGACAATGGGAAATGAGAGTGAATTTACCTCCACAGGTAGGAGAGCATGAAATATTAGTTAGAAGGAAATTAGATAGCCCTAAATATCTGTATCTAAAAACTGAATGCGTTGTTTTTGTTTGGTTTGTTCCCTCTAACACTTGTCTCTAGAAATGTGTAAAATRTATTTCATAAGTATGTGAAACTAAGCATTTGGCTAACTTTTGCATTAAGGTAAGTGTTGAATTTTGAAATGATYCTGAAATTCTAAAAGTTGAATTCTTCTCTGCCATCCTCTAAAGCTTAGAAGGCCTTTTCTGCAAAGTACATTTCTGCAAAATGTATTTCTCGACGAAAATTATTTTTCTTTTTTTTTTCACTATTTATTTATTTTTGCCTGGCTTTTGAACAGCCTGTCTCAAAGGAATGACTTAATATACTCCTTGCAGTCAAAGTTATGCAACTAAGGAACAAGCAACAAGGGAATTCTTTTGATGAGAACAGCATTTGCTTGTTCAYGAGGTTGCAATTGAAATTTTAGGAACTGGAGGTCCTAAGTGCTTGAATGGATGTTGTTATTGTCCGATGGCGGACTCAAAAACGGAGTTTTGTCAACAGCTCCATGCAACGAACTGGAGATGCTGGGAACAGCTCTAGGGGGAAGTGCTTAAAATATGAGCAGGTCCTGGGCGAGTTTCTTACCTAGGACAAACACTTTGAATCTTGAGCTGCAAGTCTCTGTTTGGAGACTCCTGGAAATCGGAGCCTTCAGYTTTCCTTGCTTGCTGTAACTCCCTTTGCTGATACCCAGCGGTTTGCTTTCCTGTCGCACGTCTTTACCAAGGCACAAGGTTGAGGAGAGSAGCCGTGGGTGATGTCGAGGGGAGAGGGAAACTCTTGTGCCTTTAAAAACAGGCCCAGGAAAATCGACCCGCAGGCTCACTGCTGAGATAAGCAAGGGATTTGGATTCTTTTGGCGTGTCTGGAAATTAACTTTCAGTTCACCGGTAGGGTTAAATCCACCTAAAGTGATTGCTGAGAGCAGGCTCTGCTTTCTGCTGCCCTCCTCCCCGCTGGGGGTCCTGACTGCGTGAGGGGCAGCGGGGCTCCCCGCTGCCAGAACTGCACCCGGGCTGAAAGCCTGCAGCGTTGCCTCGTGCCTAGCTCCCACACCCAGGCAGCCAGGATGCAACCACGTAATTTCTTCAATTAAACGAGGAAAACTTTWCTTTTTCCCCTTAAAACATGGCCTGGCTTTCATTTCCCAGCCTGCATTCCCTCTCTCTTTTTCCTTTCCGTGTGCAATCCCACGCAACAGATGCTTCAGCTGGGTCTTGATTGGCTCAATACAGGGAGGCAGGTTCCACCTCCCTTTCCCAAACCTGTGCTGATCATAATGTAAAAGCGTGGGACAGCTGATCAGGAGCAGAGCAAGCCCAACACAGCCTTATGACAATGAAAATGAATTCAGCCCTCTCATCTTCAATATAAATTGTCCACAGAGATTAAAAGGAGTTTGGTTTTATTTTTTAATTAAGTGTCCATGTATTTATAAACAGAAATCAACAAGCCTCCTTGCTTGCTTTGGATATTGTTTATGCCCTGTAAAAGCTATTTTACATCTATATAACCTAACCTAACCTCTGTCAGTAAGCGTCCCTGTTCACCTCTCGTCTGGAATACGCAGCTCTTGCTGCCTTCAGTTTATTCTGTTCCCTATTAACCTCACTTATCATGTCTAAAACAGAGTAGGACGCGGACTGTTCATAACTGCTTTACTCAGCTGCTTCTAAGCTTCCCTCTGCATTGATTCAAATAATTCACCGTGTTATCTTTCCCCCAAGGCCTGTAGCTCCCAGCAGCTGAGACTCGTGCGTTTACCCCACGCATCAAGGACCTGGTGGCTGAGCTGGCGTTTCGATACCCTCAGAAAGGCCACGCTGGGGGAGCAGGGACCGCAGCGCCTGCAGTCGGTGGCCACGGGCTGTGACCGCTGGTCACACAAGGGGACTGGCACAGAGCAGCGTTTGCCCCACGCGTCTCCACGTGAGTGACTTGCATTGGCACTCGTTGCCTGAAACTGTGCTGTGTTTTGSGTCCTTGCACTCAGCTCCTACAGGTGTCAACATCCTCCGCTTGGAATGCAGGAAAACCTATGGAGGAATGTGCTGGTTCAATCCAAAAGTTCCTGTTGCCTCATATCCCCCTTCTGGCAGTGCCCAGGAGTTACTGAGAGCTGGGGGACTCTCCAGGTAATTGAAAGAGCTGAGGTTCTGCTAACCAAATTTTATTTCAGTGCAAAGAGCATTTTCCACTTCTGAAGGCAGTGGGAGTTGTTCCAGCCTTTGAATGCTTCATGCTGAAGACCAAGTRGGGTGGCAGCTGCTTGGAATTCACACGCGCACCCCGTGGCTTGGGAAGAGCCTCATTTCCCATGCTTTCCGTGGGCTCCTTATGCCAAGGTGATGTACGTTACCTACCGCGTGTTCCAGCTGTGCCGCAGCTACGTGGTAGGCTCCACATTCATCAGTTGGGATTTTTAATCTCACCAAGAGCCAGAGTTGTTATAAATGACGGTGCCAGAGCCAAAGTTGTATCAACGTTGTTGAAATTTAATAGTGAGATGGTGATGGCAGGAATAAATCCAGCGCACGTYGGCTCTTTCTGTCTCTTAAGAGACTGTGATTGAATTACAGCTCTGTTAATGGCTATTTTTCAAAGCGTTATTTCACTGTAACAAATTCTGCCCTTATTCTGCTGCAAATATAACAAACCCCATCACGATCATGCTTCTTATGGTAAAACACAGTACGTTGCAAGGGTTTCTCGGCAAAGACTTGCCAATGGAGCAGTGTCCTTTTGCTCATCTTCCTAGAGAGGCTGCAAYGTTTAAATGAATTGGGAACAAACAGTTCCTCTTGTCTGGCTCCTGACAAACCTGCTGCAGGACCTGCTGCGGTTTCTTTTAATTTCACTTAAGTGCTTTGGGGAAAAGAACGTTTTAAATATGTTGGGGGGCATGGATGTTTCTGCCGATGAGTGTTAKGTTGTGTGCTGCTCTTCCTTACAGGTCGTGATGTTCCTCGCAGAAGTTTACTGGGGAAAAAAAGCTGAATAATTCTGTAAACTCCTCCTTAGCCAGAGTTTTGTTGACTTTTGAGCTTCCATGACCAGTTTTTGGAGTTCTTGATCGGAGTCACTTCTGGTGAATGTTACAGCATATCAGTAATGTCGTCTGTGACAAAAAAGGCAACTGTTGGGTTAACTTAAGAAAAAAAAGAGCATATTTTAGGATGATTTTAGTGTAGAACTGCTGGATTTGAAACTTCATCTCCTCCTACTTGCTTTTATAACCTCCCTGCTCCACAACTGCTTCTTATAAAATGCTGCCTCCCCTTTTAGTCTTGCTGCCATCAGTTACAACAGAAAAATATTTGGTTCTCTCGTGCCTCCTWGTTCCCTGGGCATCCTTTTCACAGGTAATATCCTATCAAACCCTGGAATATTGGTGACTTGACATTATATTATTGACATATACATCTGACAATGTATATCATATTGACATATCCTTTTTTTCTTTTAATAATGGTTTATCTTGAAATGTGGCCTTGTAGGAGGGAAACTTGACCTCAGGAGGTGATTCCTGACGCAGCCTCAGGACCCAATACCCGATTCTGTCTGATCTGTAGGCTTGTGATAGCAAACTCTCGTGGCTTTGATTTTACAATATATTAAATAGCGTAACAGTTCAACTGTTCTCTTACAAATAATGATTATGTTAGTAGGAATATGTTAAAAATATATAGACTAATTGGAAGATTAATTTGATTTCTTTTATAACGAATTTCCTGTCTGCTGCTTTTACATTTTTCAAGTCTTCACCCTCCCATTAGCATCTGTTACTGTTTTTCACTGCTTGATCGCTATTTTTTTCTTTCCCCCCGTCTTGTGTTCCTTCAGGCTTAGTAACAAAACCAAGTCAATGTCACAGGGTAAGGTTTTCTTCCTTCCTATCATGTAACTCTAATCCACCCTGTTGATAAAAGTACCTCCCTTCAGCTGCAGCAAACCGCGGTATCACTTTCCAGCAGGTCACCTCCTGAAGTGATAACCCCCTGGCAGAGGGGGATGTACGAGGCAATAAATTCCTCCCTGCTCCATAAACATGGGGGACCCGTGACCCATGTGTTTATGCCTCCAGGAGACCCTTCCTGGTCGCTGGTCCCGCAGCTTCTTTGGGAATACTCTTATGCTATGGCAAATAAAGGAAATAATTGAGGTGGGATTTTTCAGGCTTGCTTCTGACTCGGTGCTGGGGGCGAGAACAGCAGGCAGCAGAGAGGCTGGAACTGCAGGTGCCCCCTGACAGCCCCACACAGGATTTGAAGACCTTGTGTTGTGGGAGGAGGACAGCCCGGCCGCTCCCTGGACTAACAAACTCCTGGAGTGTTAGCTGCTTCGGGCAGAAACGGCCCCATTTGAGTCGAATCGGAAAGGAACAGCCAATTTGTACAGAGAGCAAACAGTGAAACTGCAGTGTAGAGTCATTTCTCCTGCCCTCCCCATAAATCATTTATATTTAGTGTGTTATCGCTTTCTCTCAATATTGTTTTTTTTCTTTTCAGAAGCTTCCAGCTGAAACATGGACTTTTTTGTGAGCTGAAAAGGCTGGACTTCTGCCTCATGGCTGCACATACCGCGGGCCTCTGCTCCAAGCCTGCTAGGATCCAGTAGCCTCCAGATCCATTGGAAAACGGCATGTGGAGAAACCTGCATTTTATTGCTCTAACAATTGGGTCAGCAGGATTGGTCTTTGTGGTTTCACCGTATCGATTTGGGCAATGGTAATTCTACAGAGACGTCAGGGGGAGGTTGTCAGCGCGGCTTGCTGAGMAAGAGGCCGCTTGTTGAACCGAAACCAAGCGCTTCTTGGCCACCAACATGAAACATTTTCTCCTTTCTGGTGTATTCATGTGGTCAGTGTTTAATGGTTGTTTTAGAGTCTAGGCTCGCAAACCTTTTCCTCTATCAACAACTTCCTTGGCCATCCAAACAGGCTATTTTACAACCATGTTAAAGTACCAGTGCCCAAATGTCTTAACCCACTCCCACCAACTTGATTTCTGACATCAGAGGACATGTTGGTAACAGCCCCAGTAACAGCTTTGGAGCAGCTGAAGGCTTTGCAGCCTTCCAGACATTTTAAATGTTGAAAATGATGTTCCTAGGAACTGGTTCGCTGATGGCAGAGATGAAGCCCCACTTTGCAGGACGCTTAACTGCAGGGAGCGCGATCCCGCCACGAGCAGCAGCTTCGGCTCGGGGACCTCCACRTCCCCTTGCACACAGGGGTAGGGAAACACACCACCGGGATCCAGTTATTCTGCACCCTCCGCTGGCTGCGAGTGATGTCATTACGCAACTGGATTTCCCGTGGATCGTGCAAAGAGATAAACGGTGTACAAGCCACCTTGTTGTTGATTCGTGCACCGTTTGCCTCCTAGCTCACTCGGAGAGACACAATTTACTGCTGTTTCACTTCATTTGCAACCATTGCAACTTTTGAGCGGTGCAAGCAGCTGCAGTGTCTGCATCAATACTCTTCCTGGGCCAGACCTTAATGTGGTGCTTTATGTTTTTCTGATTGCAACCACACAGAGCTTCAAAGGGTCATAAAGCTGCATCTTCTCCCTGTGCTGCCCTACAAAACTACAGTGTTTTCCAGAAGCAAAGCATAACATTCACAGTTCCATCACTTACAAAACCACACAAGTAATGTAGATTATAAATGACGGCATTGCCGGCAYTGTTTTGCTGATTTAAGGCAGGAGCTGGATGTTAGACTTTGAATGTGCACAGCAAGCAGGTTGTAATCTCTAGATCCAAACGCACATTTACCTGAAAGTGCAAGTTTAGGCATCTTTTAATCTCTCTTGGGGTAGAACAGTTTTATTAAGGACATTAGCTGCTTTATTTGCTTATTTCAGCTGATTTAAGCGGGAGCTAGGGTTTCAACTGAGAAAGCGTAAGTGAACGTACATGGTAGTGACATGAAGGCACCTCAAAAGCATAAAAATACAGTGTTTCTGTGTCTGGCTTTTAGCACTCTTGGCATTTGCTTTTCTGAGTCTTTTTGGAGCCAGTGAAAGATGCATCATTGCTTTAAACTGGAGCAAGAGGGAAAGTAGGGAAAAAGGTGTTTGTTTCTCATGTTGACTCTGTAATGGTCTTTTCTGGAGCAACGTATATTAAGTCTGAAGTGCAACGGTATTGCAATTTACTAAATTACAGATTTGCTCTAAAGGCTATCCTTACCCAATAGCTTTCCCTGGCAGTAAAAAAGTTATATAATTCATACTTAGAAATGCGCTTTGTAATAACGAAAGTAGCARGTTTTCACTCAAATGTTATTCCTTTCAAATGAAAGGCCACAGGGCGAGCTCGTGTGTTTTGCGACACGTGAATTGTCCCACTGTTAGTTCAGTTTCATTTACGCTCTCCAAAATAAGTTTATATAATGAGGATGCAATCAAGACCTTTTCCTTCTTTACAGCTTGTGCAGGTGTGTCATCTGGGATGGAGTTTCTYCAACATGAATGAATGAAGAAACAGGCCCTAGAGCGGAGCAGTGATGGGGAACGCTGGTGCTGCTGGAGGAGTCAGGGTAGGGCTTGTGTCACCGGGATTTTGTCTCCTGAAGCAGTGTTATATTCCTAGGATCACTGGGACAAAAAGGCAGCAGTTGGTTGACATTGTTACTACATAAAGCAGGTGAAATGCTAAAACACACTCAGCTGGGTTGATCTGCTGAGTAAATAACTTCTGTTTTGGCCCAGCTCCCTCTGGAATGGCAATAGATGTTATAGGTGAGATGTGGGGATGTTGGATGTTGACAGAGCTCCCATTCGAGGGCAGTGGAAATGCGATGATGACTTTGAATGAAGCAGAGCTGGGATGAGGGCCAAGTGCTTGACTCTGTTTTGATGTATCCAGGCACCTCATTTTTATTATTTATGTTCAGGCAAAAAGTTGTCTACCGAGCTGTTTTTGCAGAATATTTCGACTTGACAAGACAATGAGAGGCAAAGCTCTGAACGCTGAAAGCTTGACAGAATCTGCCAAACTTGCAGCCTTGTTTTGCAGCTCTGTCTTGCCCTTCCTGATCAAGTAAGTTAAAGTTATTAGAGTACAAATTTTGTAATTGCACCCAACTCAATCATAGAGCAGCGTAAAAAGGATGACCTTGGTGATGGAGGGCCAGGCTACTGCAACAGGGCAACGTRTTTGGAAGCAAGTGCTTAACTAGCTCTGTGTGTGCTGAGGAC
Source organism: Eudromia elegans (assembly GCA_003342815.1). Lineage (NCBI taxonomy): Eukaryota > Metazoa > Chordata > Aves > Tinamiformes > Tinamidae > Eudromia > Eudromia elegans. The sequence continues at coordinate 15,663 of PTEX01000052.1, read as the reverse complement.
TAGCAGTGGTACAGGGAGTTCAAAGATAAGTTTTCTGGGTTTTCTGTGCGAAACTGTATGGAAAACTTGATCAGGAAGAAGAAAATCACTGCAAAGTTTGTGTTTGCAAGCTGTAGAGAGGAGCGTTTTACTCAGTTAGAGGGAGGAGAATATATGTTAACATGAAGAAGTTATCTTCCTGTAGAGTCAACATGAAAGGCAAAGACTTCTGAATTGACTCTAAGTGTTGGACTCGTATGGAGCAGTTCAGGATGGACTAACTGAGCTCATGAGATCTCTCCCAGCCCTAGCATCTCTATTTCTGTGATACTTGGCTTTTACTGCAGTTGAGGCTGCATCTCAAAACCACATCTCACAGCTGGGGGTGGGGTTACATTTTAGAGTGAAAACATGTCATCTAGGTCACTTTTGGTGAAACTTTCCCACTGGTGAACCTTGTTCCTATCTCAACAGGCAGAGGGAGGCTGATTTTTTAAGCTTGCCCCTGAATTTCTTCCTTGGCACCAAATGCGAACGTGTGTTCTGCCAAGAGCGGGCCTTTTGCTGTTCTCTGTTGTCCTTCTGTCTGATTTTTGTGGCCTGCGGATAAGTGAACCTGAATGAGCAAACAGCAGCAGTGGCTGTAGGAAAACATTTGTTTCTGCCCCTCRAGCTTCTGCATATTCTTATTTTTTTGAAATCAACACAAACTAACACAGGGCATACAGTTGATTTAAAACGGCAGCTCAGTCCAAAACTGTTTACAGATGACTGGCAAATAACAAGAATGTGATTTATGCAGCCAACAGCCCGTTTTTTTTCCTCCAAAACACTTGACTTAGGCCCCTACCCCAGCTTTGGGGCTATTCAGTTCCTTCTCAGTTCCTTCGTTCCCTGTGCACATGTGGTGTGTGCACTGTGCTCGGGTGCACCGTGACTGCAGTATTTTTGTTTGGAAAGTTGTATTTTAGGTCTCTTTCAGCAGTCCCTGTGCAAGGAGGWGGAGATGGTTCCTCAAGGGCTGGGTGACCTCCTGGATATGCTGACACTCTGGCCCAGTTTTGTGGGAAAACGTTGTAAAAAGGAGCTACTGTCAACTCTGGGCCTGAACTCGTTGACACTCAGTGTTGTAAGTCATATATTTAAGACACCAAACAAGTTGTCAGGGTACCAGGGTTTTACACCTGTGTTGTAGCCTGAGGAGTTTTTCCGTGCAAAAATGCCACATGCTCCAATGCGGTGTGACTGGCTGCAGCCTTGAAAATGTTTAATTTCTAGTTTATGCATCTGTCTGAATATGCATCTGTGGCCAGAGATGCCCAAGTGCCTGCGGATTATCCTGCTTTTAGGAAGGACCATGATATGGGAAAGAGGTTGGCAGAGCAAACCACAACTTCAGCGTAGCTATCCGAGAGGTTTTGTGGACCTCTTAAGTCTGATCATTTCTTGGTACAAACCTCTAAACAAGATAAATACATTACTTTTTTTCCTTATAGCTTCTTAATAAATAATGCAGGGCTGTCTGTGGAGCCGTAGGTTTGCCAGGTGGTAATGCAACCTCTAGGAATAGGAAAAGAGTGGGAATATGTAGCTGTTGCAGGGAGTAAATGCTCATTTGCTGAGATGGACTGTTGTTTCAGGGCTGAGCAGAAGCATGGAAAACGATGAGCAATTTGCTGGAGTGTTTCTGACAAGAGCATTTCCTGGAGGGAAAAGAGGCAGAATGGAAGCAGTGAGTTCTTTAAAACTAATGGGCAACCATAAAGCGTTGACATTCTTTGCTGGTTTGAAGTTTATCTTGCAGGAGATGATTCGTTCAGGTTATGCCTTCCCTCCTGATGTGCCTTTTTATGCCAGTTATATTGGCATGGGACATACTGTGGGGGTGGTACGGTGTGCTGTTTATGAGCTTTTTGTTTGTTGGATTTACTGGGTTAAAAGAGAGTTTTCGGTCACGGCTGATGGTTCCAGCTGAGAGCTATATCTGCAATAGGGAAGCTGGATGAATTTGACACATACAGACAGATGAGGGATGAGACAAGGATGGGAAGCACGAGGAGAAGCAGGCGATGCTTTTGGCATGAAGCATAAATGGTGCAGGAGCATCTGGAAGCAGCTCCACATTCCAAAACTTTGAGGGGAGCCCTGGAAGCAGCAAAGTGCCCATGAGCTGTAGGGGTGGCTGAGCTCCCTGCAGACCTGTGTGTGTTGGGAAGGGGCTTTCTTCTCTCTTAGCTGTTCAACAGCGGTGGCAAGACCCAACCTGCAGCGTGTTAAGTTCTCTGCCAGGGGAGCATCATTTTTCATTGCAGATGCCTCTTTTGGCAGTGGAGAAAAAGCCAAGGCTGTGCCAAGACGCTGCTCTGCTTTTGCTGCAGGTGGTTGCAGGTGCTCTTATCTGATCAATTGCCGTGTATTTGTGGCATTTTTTGCTTCTGGTACAAAAAAACCCCACTGCTTCCAAGCCCCTTTTCTCATGAATAGGAGCTTTCCTTTTGTTAGTGGTGAAAGATACGCTTGATTTTGTATTTGTCACAAATGATAAAGATTCTCCAGGTGTCGCTCCCCCTTTCCGACTTGTTCTCCTGCTTTCTTATGTAGCCTCAAAGCGGGAGCTCGGTACCCTCGTGGCTCCGTGGGTCAGAGCTTTTTAAGCCCAAAGATGGGAGGGAAGTGGCTTTGTGAACTTTTCTGTGATGGCCATTGAGAATTCGGGCAGTTTCTCTGTTCATGCGCTCCGGTTAAATTGGAAACGACGTGACGTGTCAGGCGGTATCTGTCCCAGAAGGGAAAATAGAGGGTTCCTATCTAGCGAATCCAATTTTTCTCAAATGTGTCATTTCGGAGAATCTTGTGCCATAAGCCAGTGTCTCATATCACGCTATTGATCGATTGTGCAGAGGCCACAAATCCTCCACAAGGAGGTCAAATGATGAAATTCGTGGAGAATTTATGGCTTGGAATGGGGGAGAAGATAGATATATCTCTAAGAGCACTGGCAATTAAGTGATAGATTTTTATTTGTCATTGAATGTGGAAAAAGAGATATTTCATCAGATAAACTTGAACTTGGTGTTCTGCACGTTCCTGTGTTGTTTTCTTAGAGAAAACAGAGACTTTTCTTGCTCTTTTCCACCTACAGAAGTAGGATTCCAGGCGTTTTCTGTTTTGCTCCATTACAGTGATTTATGTCACAAAATATTGAATACATTTGCATTAGTAACGATAATATGGGTGTCCAGTAGTGATATCTGCACATCTCTCATCTCTGGGCTGTTCAGAGCATGCGATGTTACACACACTTTCCCTTGCACACATTGCAAAACAGTAATTTCCACCAACTTCATGTACTAGTAATCTAGAAGAGAGTAGAAGTTGCATTGCAGAGCTGTGAACYCAATGTCTAAATTATTCATCACGGAATAAATTCCAGAGAGGGASCTCAAAAATGCTGTGGCTCCTTTGCAGTCGTCGTAGGGGCTTATGGCAGATGAGGAGGAGAGATCCCACACTTGCCACGAGGCTGCTGGGTGAGGCTGCTCCAAAGTGATTAGCAGGGTGATGGATGGAAAGAAGTATTGCAGAGAAATAGTTATTCTTCTCAGAAGAAACTCAGAGACTTCCTTCTACTGCCGATTCCTGGAAATATCCTGCTTTGGAAGCAGGGAAAATCCATGCAGACTAAATCAGTAGAGGTGGGTTGAAGTGATAATTCCTCTTTTGTAGGAAAGTGGCTGTCGATGAGGATAAAAATGTAAAGCCYGTGTGGATACTCCCGACAGGAACCCTGAGTGTCTCCAGCTGCCTAAGGGCACCGAGGGACCTGGACTGGAGAAATGGCCATTACGGGCATGGGGACACACCTCATGTCATCATCTGATAGCGTTTTATTTAAATAAAAAAAGCTTGGGATAGGGAGCACTTTCCAGCGCTTTGCTCATACAGGGACAGACAAAGATGTCAAGGCTTTTTGCTTAAAAATTTGCCATATTTGTACCACCAAATATTTCAAAATCCATCTCGGGATGAGCTTAGAAATATAAAACGTAATGGGTTGACTCTGGAGACCGTGGTTGGCTATGGAGAAAATTGAGATATGCTGTCAGATCGTATGAGGTTTACAGTGTCCATTGGTAGCAGAATGGACAATTAAGTAATTTTAGGTCAAAAAATGCCGTAGGATGGTGAAATTGAGCCACACAAGAGAAGCAAAGCAGAGTGCCTGTTGTGATTTATATTGAGTTATATATTGTCTGTGGAAATCTTCAAAAGCAGGCCAGGTATGGTGCCATAGCAAATGAAATTTATACATATATATTTTTTTTCTTAAGCTGTTGTGTATTTGGGAACCCGAGGTGCCTCTGGTATCTCTTTCCTGCTTTATTGAGGGGGCCAAAAAGGGTCCTTGGATGCACAGAAGGTGCTGAGAGTGTTTGCAGTGATGAAGCCYGAATTACCCCCAGGATCCCCATGTTTCCCTCTTTCTTACGGATCTCCATCTGCATAAATATTCTGAAAATCCTGTTTTTGAGTAGGTTTCACTTAGTGTTCGCTCCAAAATGCATTTTTTTCTGTTGTTTTCCAGACCCCTCCACCACTCTAAGAACTTTTATGTGGCAAAATATTGAGTCTTGTCCTTGGCTTTTTGCTGCAAAAATCCAGTCACTCAATGTTGCAGTCCYAAGCTGCAGTCAATGTAAACACCTTCTGGGGGCAGTTTCTGCAAGCGTTTAACACAGAAAAGTGTTCACAGGGCGGTGTGTAATTCACCTTTATAAATACTGTAATATAAATACATACATACACACGCATGTGGTATAATATGTATTATAAAATGTAAGAATATATGTTTGTAAAACAGTTTAAAATGAGATGAACTGAGAAACCTGCTCTTTGGCATCCTGTTTGGATGAGAAGTGTTAGGTGCCCGAGGAATGRGAACTGGAGAGGGGCAGAAGTCTGGATCCTAAATGTGACCTCAGCTCTTTGTATCTTGCAGCGGGAAGGGGCCTCCAGGAGAGACATCAGCGCGCTGGTGTTGCTGAATCCCAGGAAGGTGCTAATGCTTCCCGCTCTTACGTGGATCCTTCTCCAAARAGGCCCCAAATTAATGGGTGTGCTTAGCAAGGAAACCACCTTTCAGCAGTGGCTGTCTGCACCCTGGGCAGACCCTAATTGATGGTATTTGGAGTGTTTTCAAGCTCTGTTTTGTCTGTCTGTTTAGTGGAACCTGCTTTTCYCTGCTGTTGCTTTGGCCTTTCTTCTGGGACTACCTTTTCCCCCYCCAAAATATGCCCCTTTTCTCCCTGAGCAGCTACCAACTGCCTTGCCAGCTCTAAGAGCAATTCTAAATTCTAAATAAGGCTCTTAAACRTAATTAAGGTGCCTGGCATGCATAGAGCTGAGAGGTTTCATTGTGGATTGCTGAGGGCAGGGGTTTATTACCCACATTAGGTTAAACAGCCAGGTTTGCTTTAGCCTGGCTCAGGCCATCCCTGCCTCCAGGATGATTTAAGGAGTTGTTTGGCACTTCCCAAAGCAGCGAATGGAAAAAACAACCTGGTCTGAGTCTTGGCTGCAACAAGGAGAATAATCGATTAATTCTGGGTGCCAGCTATTACTCATTTTGGCATGGGAAAAGAAGCTGAGCTTATGCTCAGGTCATAAAATGATTTAGTTGCTGCCTATATTTAAACAAGAGCTTGCTGGTGCTGTTGGCTGAGCGCAGAGCGAGCAAAATAACTTTACTTGTGAAGTYTGGGCACGAGAGGGGCCATAAATCAGCCTGTCCTCGTGTCCTGCTTGGCACTGGGCTGCGTATAAACACATCATGTTTGGCCCAAATGGAAGGGGTTTTGTTAAACCTTGTTGAAAGTGCTAATTTCCACGTCTGCAGGMGCTAAAATGCATTCCCTGTAACGTGCCTGGTGCAGCAGGAAGCAGAATGGCAGCGAGCCCCTTTGAGCGTTGCTGAAGCGTGTGTGCCAGCCTGGAAGCRTACGGTAGGTGCTGTGTACACGTAATTAGGTCACTGGGAGAGATTGTCCTGCAAAAACGGAGCATTTCCATTGCCGAAGCTCCCTAAGGATGAATTAAACGGGCATCTTTCACAGGCAACAAAGACTATCAATATTTGTTGTTGCAGTGGTTGCTGTCAGACACCTAGGAGGGCCGGGTGGGTTTTTGTGGCACAGACCTTGCTTTTGTGTAATCCCCTATCCAGACCCCCAGCAGATTCCCATTTGGATGGCTGCCTGCTTGCTGGCTCCCCGGCACATCCCCATTTCTTACRGTGTCTCCAGATCACATAATTTACTGAAGTACAGGCTGACAAGATCTTGGGCTTCTCCTCCGCCTAGGAAATAGGTCATCTTATCTTCTGGGATACAGCTGCATTGCAGCCACAGTGCAAAACAGCTTCCACTTATCTGATCCTAGAAGTTCAGATGTATAAAAATACTAATCTTCAAGGACCTGTCTGTGTGTGTCTTTAAAGTTTCCTAATAAATAAAACCAAAATGATTTAAAAATTTTTATAAATAACCCACTTAACAATAGATTTGTCCTCGTAGATTTTTGGTCTGTCAAAGGCAGGTTCCTCGCAGTTGGGAATTCAAGCGGTTCTGGAGAGAAATGAGGGACCTTTTCCATGAGTGCATTYCGTACTTGCAGATACCTGTTTTTGTTTTCTCCCTTTAAAAGAAATTCTGTGCAAGCACCAAGAATAAAGTTTCCCTTGTCCATCCCCTTGCTGCCCACTCTTTTTCTGCATCCAGGTGAGGGTGAATTACGTTGCATCCTAATAACGCGGTAGTATGAGAATAAAGTCACTTTTTCCTTGATTGAAGGAGGCATCTACTGCAACTAACTCCCTCTATCGCTAACTGCTTTTTGTCCCCTGTGATATTTCTTGCATTCTCTTGTGCATTATAGTTTAACTTACAGTGAATAAAGCCAAATTATTATTATTATTATTATTATTATTATTGATCTATTGATCTTAGTAAGCTGCTATGCAAACTGAGTTGGTTAGCATTTTTAGTGGCTCTCCAATATTATTACCCTAGCGAGATCATCATCATCTTATAGGAAGTTTTCTTGTTTCTAGTAGGCAATGCTGAAGTACACAGGGTCATTCTGCTTTTATTTATTGTTGTGGGAATAGGATTAAAACACCCAGCCTTCCCAGSCCCTGACCTCCTTTTTCTTTTTTTTCCTCTGGGATTTTGAGAACTTCAGGGTTTTATTTTTGGGTGAGGAGAGTGCTGATACCTGGGAGTTTGGCATGCAAACTCAGCTCACCTTTGTGCAATATCTTCCTTTTTTCCCTATAAAATAGCTTACAAGTTTCCTAGAACTTCGATGTCCTCAAGCGTGCTGCTGTCACGAGAGCGGGCAAAGGAACCACGATCAATAGCAAACGAATGGCTGTAATAAAGATGTGCCTGTGGAAATAGGACRCTCAAAGAAATCCCTGAGATTTGGGGTGTTTTTAAATGATGCTGCAGCTGGGCACATGGGGTGAGCCCTGGAAGAGGCTGCAGGAAGGACACGCATAAGACCCCCAAAAACATGTGAAGTCATGGGTTAAATTAATCAGTTTTTAATAATGTATCCTGCTTCTTCAGCACTCTTGTCCTGTGTGGACGATAGAGCTGCAGAAGACTTTCTCGGTGGGGTTTTCTCATTGCTTTTTCACTTTCAAAAACACCTGGCATTCATTTAAAAGGCAAAACACCACAGGCTGCATGAGGGGAAGGTGCCAAGTTGGAAAGGGCATCAAAATCCATGGAATTTAAATCTCTGTTTATGGCACTAGAGGGCAAAGTGCACTGGGAAGAAATGGCTTAATTTGTCATAGGAAAAAAATGCCTTGTAGACGCTTTGTTTCAGAGTGAGACTGGTGCAATTCTGTGTTAACAAAGTGTTYTGCAGGTTGTCAATAAGCCATCACCTTGCAGACTTGCTTAGGACTCAAGGAGTGCAATATTTTCAGTAAGACAATTACCCAGCTGTAAAGAGGAGGCTTCATTCTGCATCTTTGAGAAGCTGACAGCATCTTGGCTGTTGTGCTTGTCTTGCATTGGGACAGATCATATTCTTTTTTTATTAGAATTTGTGGGAGGAAAGAAGCAACGGGAACAAAATCCCCTTGTGAAATTCTCAAAATTGCCTTTCACTTGCCTGAATAAATTTGTTATTGATTTTTGCTCCTTCGTAAGAGTGAAAGGGTAGTGAAAACAATCACGTTGCTCTCATCCCAAAGTAGAGGTTTGCTAATACATAACTGCCTTGGTCCTCCTTTTTTCTTGGTTCCTTAAACATAACAAAAACATTAGTGTTTAGGTTATTAGACTCATGAAACATTAGCTGTTGTGATGGAAAATGAGTTATTGCGGTGCTGTCTTCAAAAGCTGCTGTGTGGCAGATTAATAACTCCAGCCTTTTTCCATTTGACTCCTYGGAAAAATGGAGTTGTTTGAACCCTTACTGGGATCTGCAGTGCTCTAGGCTGCAAAGAGTGTTTTATTTCTTATGTCTTCTCAAAGAATAAAGAAGATGTAAAGGTACTGAGCTTGTAGAGGGCAGCAGGTCCCGCTGCTGCAGTGGAGGGTGCGGTGATGCCTCCAGGAGCCCTTGAGGGTCCATGGGCAGAAGYGCTACCCCTGGCAGAAGGACACAGCTCTTATAGGTGAGACTTAAGTGATTTTGAGCGTGTTTTCATTTGCAGCCCTCACAGAAAGACTCGCCTAGACCTTTAGGCTGGGCCTGGCTCCCAACTTCTGTGTGCAGCGACGAGGTGGAGATGGACATGACTCAACGTGGACCTTTCCCGCTCCTCAAGTGATGGACCTGCCTGGAGAAACGGAGACCCTGGTTTCCCCATTGAACCTCTCCAGCTGCTGCTTGGTTCCTGCTCCTCCAGCATCTCCACAGGCTTCACCTACACTTCTCATTCCTCAAAAAATGGCAACCAGGAGGCTCAATTCCTTTTCTGTTCACCAGCCCTGCGCTCCCCTAGGGGCTTTGAGCTCAAGATTCATCATAATGCAGACTTTCGTGCAAAAGRGACTTCTTTATTCAAAACATGCAAGCACATTTCTGATTCCTGCAAAGTGCTTGCTTCATTTTTGATGTCTTACGTAACCCGTAGTCCACGAATAAACCTCTGGCCTGGCAAGCAAGTGGAGGAAAGAATGTCATCTCTACAGCAATGGTTAAAGCCTAATTGCACCTCCCAACGAAGACGGCTCCTGTCAGGACGGCAAGTTCATTTTCCTCGAGACAGTCAGTTGATAAATATAACAGGCTGCTGGCAGGTCTGGTAGTTTTTCAACTCTTGAAAACCTKCAAAAGTCAATAGAGTGAAAGAGACTGTGTCAAGACCGTGGTTTAGGGTTCTTGATCAATATCCAGCTACAGGATAAAACAAACAAACGAACAAAAAAAAAATCCATGTATTTGGGTTGTCAGATGTCCTGTAAAAGGAACAAGAAAAACAGCTTTGAGATGATGTTTCTGGTCATGTTTTTGTACTGTYTCAGTGAGAAGATTTGGGTATTTAAGGCCTAGAGAAATGCTATGTCTAAGCAGTTTTTGGCATGCTATAAGCAAGCAAGACCCAGAGATCTAACTACAAAAGGGGTGAGTGACACAACGCGAGTTTTTGCACCTTATCTTGCCGACCTGTATCTGCTCTGCAGAGGTAACGTTGCTCCTAGGAGCTGCAGCTATGCTAAAATGCTCCTGATTAAAGCTTAATGCGACCAGATTGCTTTCACTTAAAGCTAGCTATAGCTGTGACCCACAGCTGAAGACTGCCGGGCGCTTAGATAAGCTGAACTTAATGCAGCCTTCCATAGGCATTAACCTTGCATGAAAGAGAAGACTTTAGTGGCCTTTTTAAATAAAGAGCTGGCCAGGAAAGGCACTGGAGGGACTCCTTAGGGTAAATGCCCTCTGGGTTTGGGGTAGAGTGGTTGACACAGCAATGAAGGAGGTGTAGAAAGCAGTTTAGGAGAGTCACAGAAACAGAAAATTCTCACTTTTACRTTATTGGAGCTCTTGTGTTGGGCTTAATCTGTGGTAGAGTTTCTACTTTTGGGTGAGGAAATACCTGTCCAGGCAATCCTCCTGTTGGGACCCCAGACCCACATGTCTCCAAGAGCCAATTTCAAAATTCTTCTAAAATTAKTTTTTTTTTTTTTTTTTTTCTGGGCTCAGTCTTGTCAGCAATCTGTTGAAATAACTGTAAAATAGCAATAACTCCAATTATGCCTGAGAGTTTGCAAAAATATACATGTAATGGGAAATTGTCTTCAGTGACAGGAATCTAAGTCTGCAGGCTGGTAGGTTTCTGGAGATGAATGATAAATATGAGCAGGTATTTCTACCTTAAAATAGCRTGTGATAAATACACGAGTTTTCTACAGTGAAAAACCCCAGTTGGCTGCAATACCCAAATTTAATTCACGTAACCTTTTCCATATCCAACCTTTCCCATATCTTTGTGGTCTCGGTGGCTTTTTTGAAGGACCCCCAAAAGCCTGCAAGGGGGACRGCTCATGGGGCTGTCCCATGGAGATATCTGGTTGCTTCCCAGGGGCCGGCAAGCATCAGGACTCCTGTTTCTCTTGGTGTCTATGGAGGGATTGGGTTATTCCCAACTGCTGCCCTCTGGAGGGTGCAGTTTTTATGCCATGGGGTTTTCTTGTAGTTCTGCCTTTCATTATTAATTGTGTTCACATAAAGGAAGGAAAGAAAGAGGGGGRAAATTATTATTTATCCCAGTGGGGAAATTAGAGTAAATAGGTCGATGGAGAAAATATCAGTCACAGAGCAAGATGTTTCCTTCTTGCACAAGCATSAGGGAATTTAAGGCCAAGGGGACCTTTGCAATCATGGACTCTGAACTAAGTCCCGATGCCTTTCGGGGTGGTAACACGCGCTAAGAGTGCTCCGACATCAATTGCAGCTGAGCCCCATTACTCACGTATGGAAGCAGCACGTCACACGTGGGGAATATTCCTACCCCTCTTCCCAGTTGTGCCCACTGGATGGGTCCTGGTTAGGAGGTGCCTGGGGGAGGAAAGGACAAGGTGATGCCCATAAGGAGGGCTGTAAGTTGGCTGTGTGGTAGGTGCTTTTTCCTACACGTCCACGTGAGATAGTTGGAAATGCTTCATTAACATAGAGCCTGTGGGGGTTTCCTTTTCTTTCTGTGAAAATACTGCTGCTTCTGGTGGGAAGAAAAGCCAATTCTCTCTCCTTTTGAGCTGATCCAGCCTTGACATCTCGTAATGCAGACAGAGGATGCAGAGCCAGTTAGGAACCTTCTGCTACTCCCAAGGTCCTTAAGCTTTTGGGAACCTACTTAACGTTGGGCTGATAGGAGGCATTAGGAAGCTGTTTGACAGTCACGCTTTGTGTATCACGGGGTGCCGCACGCAGAACGGTCCCAGCAAAACCCATAATTACGCTGCGGCRCAATTAGGAGCTTTTCCATATTCATGCAACGGGAGGAGGCTGGGAAAGACTTGTCGCCTCGAGTGCACGGAGGCCCTAGGTGAAGGCCAGGAGGGCCCCACGCATCCCATGTACCTGGAGGCTTCATGGGGCTGCACGAAGGCCTTGGGGCTGCTCTGGCCYTGTTCCCATGGAGGTCGCATGGGTCCACACGAAGGCCTCTAGGGTCCACGTGGCCCCATACTCATGGAGGCCCCRGGAGACTCCCTGCGGTGGAGACCAGGGGAGGCTGTGTGTCCCTCTGCTGCTCCATGTAGGGTGAAGGCCATTAGGTGAGCTGGCAATGGGGGCAGTGAGCTGGCAGTGGGGCGCTGGCAATGAAGGCAGGGGGCCCAGAGAGCCCTGATGGCCTTGGTGGCTCCTCCTGGGGCCTCTGTGTGCATGGGGTATGCGGGGGCCCTATGGGCCTCCGTGCACACGGGGCCAAGGGGGTCTTTGTGTGACCCGTGGGGCCTCTGTGCGCACGGCCCCTGGTCAGCCCTGTGAGCCTCCATGCATCCCCACGGGGGCTTCCCTCTGAACAGACCTAGAGGAGACCCACGGCCCTTCTGGATGCATCCTGGGACATCTACATGTACCAGACCGGGATGTCTGATCGGCACCCACCCAGGGCCTCCGTGCACACAGGGCTGGGTCCTCCCGCTGCAGCCCTTGGTGCGTCCCCCAAACTGGAGCCTCCATGCGCATAGGCACAGAGGAGCCTCGCTGCGCACGGGACCACAGAGATGCCACCTAGGACATTGATGGGAACGAGGTTGATGGGGCTGTAAAGGCTTCTGTGTGATACCCGACACCTCTGTGTGCACGGGGCCAGGGAGATGCCAGGAGCGTTTGTGCGGCCTCTGGGACCTTTATGCGCACTAGGGTAGGGGGGGACCGGTGGGATGTTGTGGGTCCTCTGGGGACCTCCGCGCACACGGAGCCCAGGGAGACATACGGGTTTAACGGGGCTCTCAAGGCCATCTGTGCACCCATGGTCGAGGGGGCCCTGCGGACTCTCATGGGGCCTCCAGGGCCCTCTGTGCGCCCACAGCCAGGGTTGCATGCGACTGCTCGTGCGGCCCCCAGGACCCTCCGTGCGCCCGTGTCCGGGCTCCCCCTG
>PTEX01000510.1:8949-152481 GCA_003342815.1 Eudromia elegans | reverse complement strand
GGATATGCCTTCCCTCTCCAGGACTTCATACCTGTTAACTAGGGGAACCTGGTAGGAGGAGGTCTGAGAAGGTTTTCTCCTCCCTCCTCGAGTTTGGACTGTTATCCATCCAAAGTCATATGCTCTCTCTCGTATACTATTGTATGAGAAATACTCTGAAACTTGGCTTGTATATTCTCTGAACACTGCTTTTTTCAGAAATAATGTGATACATGCTACAAGATGTATATCCTAGTATGTGCTTTCCAAATCCACATGTCTTTCTTTTTAATTTCCTTCCAGTATGCTTTTAACTTTCAATATTACCTCTCATGAAAACCTGATTGAATTATCCCATTTGATTTTTTCTAAGAGAATAAAAGCTCATGGCTGTGCTGCCGTATGTCTTATTATGTTTAGTCAATGATGTGTTACATGGGGAAGAAATACATGCTTGAAAATACGTTAAAATTGCAGACTAGTTTTCAGGGTAAGGTCATACAATATTGTTACCAGGCCATGACTTTAGGATGTCTATGACAGCTGTTTGGGGATGCCTTTGTCAAGTACCTGGCTGCAGCATGCAGCCTTGTCCCTTGAGGCCTGAGGAGAGGCTGGGATGCTGCTTCTGGTCCGCGGCCAGGCAGCAGACCATGCCAGCTTGCTGGAGCAAGGCGATTCCAGCTTATTCCCTCTCCGCTGCTTTGAAATAAGTAAAGAAAGTAATTTAAAGCTAATTATTATGGATATGAGTCACTCTATAAATAGCTTTCTAAAATAACTTTAAGATTTAAATCACTGCTGGTAGAAAGTGTCGTGTTGGGATTTGTCAGTGTGATCATTTAGTGAGTTTACTGAACTAGTGGAGAGCCGAGTGCTGGGACAGGATGATAAAGCCAAAAAATCAAGTGGTCTTTGAGTATTCTGTGGCTGATTAAAGGCTGTTCTTTAGGTGTAGTCTGTCAAGCTGTGTGGCGGTAAAGAAATCCTGCTGCAGAGAGTGGAAAATTTGCATTTTATGATAAATAAATGTATGCATGAAGTACAAAGAAGTTCACACCTATGACTTAGTATGTTGATAACTAGACCTGGGTCTTTAACCTTTTACAACAGCAGTTCAAAACTTGTGCTGTTATAGATCATAGCATGCTGTTGCACTGCAGTGAGGAAAGGGAGTTAGTTTTTCATCAGTGGCACTTGTGTATTAATATGATATTCAGCCAGTCAGGTTTTTGAATTAAAATATGTTGATCTCAGACGAAATATATTGAGTTGTTCTACTCACTAAGGTACCAGTGATGGTCTTTGTTTTTAATAGGTACAAACAACATAGTACATTAGATCTTATTGTCTTTCCGTATGTGACTGATTTTTAAAGACAAAGACTTTCCTTTTCTTGTGCTTATTTTCTAGAAAGAAATGTGGGTTTACAAAGGGATCAGTTGTTATGGTTATGTGTAAGAGAATTTAGCTCTACAGGAATAGAAACAAACATAGTCCCTTTCTGAGAGAATTTACAGACTAAAAGCTAAATAATTGAAGATAGTGAAATAAGCAGAGATGTAATGTTACCTGCATAACTACCTTAACATCTGAATCGCTTATTTCAACTGAGATTCAGTTGTCCTGTTTTATTTAGATGTGTATATAAATACAAAATGGTACCACTGAAACATCCTTCAGTAATATCAGAATCCAATTTTGAACTACCAGTGCTAGTAGTTTACAAATTAATTCTACAAATAATAATTAAATAGCTATCTGAAAAAAAAAAAAGTTAATGGAATGGATTTTGAATATATTTTGTATAACTGAATAATATTTAATTTTAATATGCCTATGCAGTCTCACACAGTCACATATTTTTATTTATTCATTGCTCAAGCAAAAGTTGAGCTTGCAGTTAATAGAGATTTGGGGCATTTACATAATTTAATAATTGAACTTCTAACTAACTTTCATGTTCGGTTCAGCTTGTCTAGTTTTCTTCTCTGCCACTAATAGCTTGAGAAATTGCAACATACATGGTTTGGACTGAATTCCTAATCATTTTCTTTCTTCTGATTCTGTTACTCTTAAGGTTTAAAAGTCGTTCTGTGAGATTAACTCTTATGCTGCTATGGAATGTTTTGCTATTGATGTGAAGGAATATACTATCAAATACCTTGTTTAGCACAGATTATTTTATATATATCATAACTGTTCTTGTCATACATCCTTCTTAGTTGTTTAGGTGAACACTAATTTGTGTAACTATATTAAATATGTATAAATATTTTTAATTTTTTACCTCAGAAAACTAGTGCAGGCAAGATAATTTGCTGGTACTTCATTTAGAGAGAAATTCATTATTTTCTGTCAATTGGTTTGGGCAGTCCCTAACAGAACACCATGCTGCTTTGCAATTAAGATGAAGATGTGTTCAGAATGATAGTTGCACACAGAAAAATGTATTAAATTAGCCAAGATATTTATAGTTGCTATTAAGTTTAGTTCATGCCTGTAGAAAAGATGCTCACAATTATGGGACCTCTGTTATGCCTCCTAAAGTTTCATGAAAATAAGAAAAGATTTTTCTGCACTTCTCTCTTTTTCCTATCACAATATGTTGGATGATAATAAAGGCAAACAGGCCAATTTACCAGGTGTGATGCTGATCTTTGAGAAAATATTTGAAATCCTTGTCCATGTCAAGTGCAAGTTTTAAAAGCGCCATGGTGGATTAACACTGTAAGGAATATTAGAAGCTTTGAGCTCTTCAGATTGTGTTCTCAGGCAGAAAAGAGGACTTTTTTTTAGAAAAATGTGTATGTGGAATGGATTTTGAAAGAAATCGAATGAATTAAACTTGGATATCAAGTGATGGAGGAGATAGATTAAAAGGAAAAAAAAAGTGTATGAATAAATGTCTTCAGTGTCTTAAGAGGATTCTTGTCACGTATGTGGAGCATCCTCACAGACTTCTAGGTGCTTTCAGAGTATCCAGGTGAGAAGCACTTATTGCTGCTTTCTCTTTTGTTGAGAATTTTCAAAACTGTAAGAAAGCTATTTTTCTGATGAATGTGTATATAAGCATTCTGACTGCAAGGAGAGAAAGAACTAGGTCACTGACATACTTTCAAAATAGTTTTACTGTAAACATGCTTATCAAATTGCTTTCTGTTAAATATGTAGGTAATAGATAGAGTCTGCAACCTAAGTTGCAATTGGATAGTGACTTACAGCAATTTAATGGTTATCTGCACCAAAAAGAAGAGGTCCTAGTGTGCAGATACGTAATCTTATTGCTTTCTTCAGGCAAAATTTGGTTTGGGGAGGCACATACGTGCTTTCATTTCAGATACAATAACTGATGTTACTGAAGTTGATTTAAACTTTATAAAAACGAACCCTGGCTTTTCATGTTTTGTTATTCATTTCACATATTACAAAAATGCAAGCAATTGACAGCACTATTTGGATTTGGATTTCTTCATTTTTTTCTCTCTCTTTCTCTCCTCCCTTACTCTATTCTTCCCCTCCTTTGTGCAGCCGCAGACGAAGAGGAACCAACTTCAGCAGGTAGGAGTAATTTATGATTGTGCTTGCATCTTCATCTTGGTAACCATTTTAATGGCTAGGCTTTTTGTTTCTCTTATCAGAGATGTCCTTGTACATTACAGGTACAATATATCCAGATCAATATAGAATTTTATTTATTACTTCCCTCCCTCCCTCCCTGCCTGTTCCTCGATTGTTTTTCTTTTTTTTTTTTCCCTTGATTCTGGAGACATTGGGATATATACTTTTACCATTCCTACTGAAAGTACCTCAATCTTCTCTGCCACTTGTTCCTTCCTTTGTGTTTTTTTATTGGCCAAGTTGGTACTTGAGACTCCACACACAGAAACAGATCAGAAACTATCAGGAGTTCAAAACAATTCTTTTTTTGCTCATTTGTAGTCTGACTTTGTGCTGATGTTGCTCAACTATGTCATCACCAAACTGACATTCTTAAAGACAATTTGGAGCAAGCAGTAAAGAAAGGGAAAGACAGAGGATTCAGAAGCATCCTGCTTAAAGTAAACATTCAGCAAACCATGGCATGAATATCTGCTCAAAGAACTTTTATTTCCTTTGACAGACTGCCAAGTAGTGAGAACAGTTAACAGCACAGCCATAAAAATTAGTTTAGAAGCTCCACAAGAGATAAACATGTGAAGTGTTTATTCTGTTGCTGAGATGAACTATTTCTAATTAATTGGCAATCTATTAGCTTGGGAGTATTAAAAAAAAAGACATGCCAAATAGGAATGCTGCTAACCAGCCTTTTAGTGGCATGTTTAAAGTGGCATTAAGTTGTATAAACTTAAGGAGTTAAAAGATGAAATGAAGAGTCGCTTTAACAAACCATCATTATGATGGTTTGTTAAAAGAAGTCAAGGCCTTTAGAGGAGGAAAACTGAAGAGATAAGGAAAGTAGAAGAAGAAAAGATAGCAAGAAAGGACAGTGTTTAGAACACTAACCTACGGCTTGGGACCAATATAAGTAATTATGATAGAGAGGAGAATAATGAAGGAAAGAATCGAGGGAAAAAAAAAAGAGTAGAATATGAGGAGAGAGAAAGAATAGTTATTGTGTTGAACAGAGAAAGAAGGCAAAGGGATCTTTTAACATGAAGACTAGTAGAACAGAAAAAAACATGATTAAGACAAGGGAGTAACACTGCAGATGAAGAAGGGGAAATTTGAGCAATCCTGACAGTACCAACATATTCTTGAAGAACACGTATAATCATTTTTAAGTATCAGCTTCAAACTATCTGTTTCCTGGGAAATCTATCAGTATTGAAATTCTCATGGAAACATGCATATTAATAGAAAGCTACTGCAGCTCTTCAAAAAACCAGTCATTTACAAGAGATCTGTAAGTTAAATGATTAAATCATTTTTGGGTACAGATAGTATTTGGGTACAGAGGAGTATTTGAATGCCCATTTGAATGCTCAGCAGTAATGACCGAAAGAGTCTTGCAAAAAATGTACATTGCAAAACACCTGTTTCATTTGCAACCAGTGGAACACCTCTTCGAAGACAGATCCATATTCACAGGCTGGTCAAGCTGACCACATATATGAACTGAAAACAGAAAGGTAATGATACTTTTAAGATAGTGACTTAGCTCTCTGCTAAACTTGCTGGCTGGAGTTTCACAAAAGCCCTACAAATTCTGAATTCAGCTCCTCAGAAATACTTCTAGAATGCCAGACAACAGAGTTTGTTGTTTACTTTTTTTTTAGTGATATAAATGGGGTTTTTTTTTTTGTTGTTTGAGGGCTTTTTTTAAGCACTTCAGCCTTTCCCTAATGTATCCTGTAGGCCTAGTTTGGTTATTTCCCCCATAAATCTTGTATTTGACAAAGCTGAGCTAATAATTTGCAATGAGTGTCTTTTGAGTGTTGTTCTGTCACAGTATATTCCTAAACGTTTATATTCTTCTTGAATTCACCCATTAGTAATGACATTTTTTACATGAGGATTTTAAAAATATTTTTCTCAAAGCCTTGATCATGTGTGTTCCCAATTCAAAACCGGTGGTTAGTAGTGTGATCTGCATGTAATTTTGGCTGTGGTTTTTTTTCTTCTTTTTTTCTTTTTTTTTTTTACTCTTTTAGTTTCCTGTATTTGTGATCCAAAAAATGTTTGCCTGTATTTCTTGTGTAATCACTATAAAATTGTAACTTTCTGTGTGGATATCATTAGAAATGCCAGTGATCTGTTTCTGCATTACTTGTGCAACAAAAAGGTGTTATTCACAATAACAGTATATGTAAGAGTTGATCAAAAGACCAATGCAGGTAGATACTGCTCCACAGACAAATCAACAGTTCTTGTTGACTGAAACCTCTTACAAATGTGGTGGATTTAGATTATAATACAAAATACATATTTATTACAATTTTTGAGAATAAACCTCAATTGCTCATAAATGTTACAGGGAAGCATGAGTAAATACCTACTGAAGAAGCATGATGAATTAATGTAATATTAAGGTAGCACTTTATTTTGTTTGGTTCTAGGGTCTACATATTTCAAATTATAAGATTCTTTTGGAACTTTTTTTGAGGAATATTTATAAAAACAGTTTTGATTATCTTGAAGTCCTTTACAGGAATCAATTTGACTAAAGTTTTCCAGCTGCAGATTTAGTATTATTGTTCAGAAGGAAATTGCACACTTAAAGACAGTAATCACCTACCTTTGGAAAAGCTATTCCAGTCTCTGCCTTGAGACTTGTTCTTAAACAGAGTTAACAGAGTATAACATGACACTATATATATGTTTACCAAAAAAAAAAAGTGACCGTGAAGAAAGTAGATTGTATGCAAGTACAGATACCCTATTTTAGAAATTACGTGAAATGGAGAAAGCATTTTCTGGACAGATATGTCTGATAGTATGTGTCTTGTTTTAGATCTTCATCAGCAAAAGCAGTTAAGTACGTAGTTAGCATGTGAAAACTCCTTAAATGAATGGCTTATTATTTTTCAAGCATGTGTGTTAAACATCTGCTTGCTTACAACTTAAAAAAACTTGCAGTGATAATGTAACTTAGAAGCACTGTATAAATTTTAATCATAATGCACGCAATCTCATTCCTGAGGAAATCAAAATCAAAATGGACCTGCTGCAAAAATAAGTGGATACCACATCCAAAGCCTAATGCGGACATCTGGAGTCTTTTACAGTGACTTCAGTTGCATATGGTCCTCTTGGAGTAGAGGGACTCATTTAGGCCAAAAGCAAAGGAGTTTTTTGTTTGTTTGTTTGTTTTTTGGTTTTTTGGGTTTTTTTTTTGAGAGAGGGAGTTGTATTGATAGATTTGCTGTTCTTAGTGTGAAGTTTAGTTCAGAAGGAATGAAAGGATGAAGGATTAGAATGAAAAGACAAAGTTCAAGGAAGAAAAAGTACTGGTGGATAGCAATTAACAGTTACAGAAAAGTCAGAAAAAATAGAGAATAACTAGCTTAACTGGAGAAGTTAAGCTTTGTCCTGAAACTTGGCTCAAAGTGACACCTTCCTCTATGACTATGGTGTTCAGTAATCACACTGGAGCCAAAATTGCTTCCCAAGTGTTTATTTCTGTTCAGTTATGAAGATCCTAGGTTACCTGCTAATCAGAGCAGGTTTTCCCACAAGTTTCTTGGGTCCGAGAAGTAAAACCTGTGAAAACGTGTTTTAGCACCTTGGTATCTTTTTTCATTGTAGGCCTTGAACTCTATTTGCAAAACAATGAACTGTGACTTTAATAAAAAAGTTAGTAATTTAATATAATTAAATAAAAATTAGAATTTATTAAAAAATTATGAACCAGCCATTGTGTCCAAAGGAAAAAAAATGGGGAAAAAAGTAGTTTAGTATTAGTAAAAAGTATTAGTATTTAACTAATAGTTATATCAAAGATTATTTATAGGTTACAGCCTGGGTATCTCTTAAGAGAGAACCTATTAGATTTCCTGTGAATGGTTATAATTATTGTAGGGTTTTCTTTTATTTTGTAGGGTTTTTTTCTTTTAAATTCACTGATTCAATAATTTAATTTATACAAGGTAAATATCAGAGTCTATGTTGAGCTAGTGTGATATTTGGAAGAAATATTACTTTTGCTCTGAGTTGCACTTAGGGTCTGTCCTTGGGCTCAACGAGATGGCTTCATTGTGAAAGGGGTAGTTTATCATGCAGGTTTCTGAACTGTAAGTCTTTGCTTGATGCCGTGTCCCAGTGCTCGCATGATAGTTGTGTTCTAGAAGCAGCATGCTGAAATGGCAAAGCTAAACCAACACCTACTCGGTAGCTTGCACTCTGTGTGGCAGAGTGGAAATTGCATTCTTATTCTGGTGAGAAAGACTTCTGTTGGGAGTTGGATTTCTGTTTATGGGCTCAAAGGAGTAATATAGCAATAGATTAGTGTGTATTTGACAGATATAAATAACATTTCTCATCTCTATATTTAAAGCTAACATGCAATTTCACTTTATTTGTAAGTAGAATTTTCCATCACTTTTCTGGTGAAATTTTAGATTCCTCAGGGATAAAATTGTTCTTAGGATAATTTACTGAATCTACCATTGATCTTGAGCAGTATGCATATAATTTTTTAAGATCTCAGTGTTTCCATTGTCTTAATTTACTTTTATTTGTTGATAAATTAATGATTTCAGTTTTTAAAGATCTTTATTTTCATAATCATTTGTGGGGTAAGGTAGGAATATATCCTCAGCTCCATATTTAGGATATATCAAAGTGTTGTTTTCTTTGCTTATTTTTTTTTCCTTAAACTGGAAAACAATGTAATCAATTTTCAGTGTTATCCTTTTCTCCTTCCTTCTCTCAGTAGATGCTCTTGCTTTTTGGTGCTGGAAGGGGTTCATCAAAGAGTAATATGGACCCAGTTGGTTAAAGTCTTGGTAACATATTTTTGATTTTTAGAGAACTAAATTGTGAGTTCAACTGATCTGACATCTTATTGAGATGAATGTTTTCATAGAAAATATATCCTTAGAGGGTAGCTATAATATACGCTTGCCATATTAATATTAAACTTAGTGTGGCCATGAAATTGGATTTCACAAAGGACATCTCGTCCTGAAAATAATACCCCAGTGAACCTCAATTGATGGCAACAATTTGGAATTGTAACTCCTTAGTGATTGTCAGAAGCCTGCAGGATATATTTTTATTCTGTTGAAATGAACCTCCCCCAGAATTCTAGATCTGGTTGATCTGCTTCATCTGTCACCCCCAAAACCCCAGAAATATATTTAGCCTATTCACAAGGACTTTAACTTGCCACTGTACAGCAGAGATCAACATTCTTTTAAATGTGGAATAGTTTTATGACAGCGTGTCTTCAGGCTCTTTTGGGACACAGTAATTCTGCTGTGGTATGCAAACCTATTATGTTTCTTGTGTTTTGAAGAGGAAAAACATCTCTCCATAGTAGTCTAAGGGAAAGGATCTTCTGCTTTATTATCATTCTTTACCATCCTCCCAGGTCTGTAATGGAGCTTTCTTCTCATGTTTAGCTTGGTTTACACGCTTAACTATTTTGTTTCTTTTTTTTTTTCCTCTTGAACTACATATTTTCTTTCTTTGTACCTGAAGTACCTTACTAATTATTTTTCCTTATAGTCTAAGCAAAAAATAGACTAAAACAGAGTATTATATAAAGGTGATTGAATTCTATTCTGGTGGAAATGAGACTTAATAAAAAGTAAAAATAGCTCAAGATGCCAGGTGACACTGAAGGCTATTAGAGTAGAACCTCATATTTAAAAGCTGAAAAACCTTGCTTAGGTCAGAGATTGAAATTAGTGTTTTCAGCCTATTCTTTAGTGGATGTTTGTCGGTGCATCATAAAAAAAATAGGCAAAATTGCTCATTTCTTCTCAGAATCAGATGAATGTCTGCTAGGAGTTTGAAATTAGCCTGCATTGGTGATACCTAAATGAGACACAGATATGAGCCATTTTTCATAATCCATATAGTTTCAGAAGTGAAGTTTAGTGATGAGAATGGTCATCCAAGTATACCAATACAACTGGAAGTTGATACAGTATCCTCTATACTTGTACTTACTTTGTAGTAAGCACTTTATCTTTGGTTGCTTATCTGTTTCTTGAATTTTGAGATGGAAGTTTTTTTCACACCAGGCATCTGAATTCAGCTCACTTTTTCTTATAGTGAGGTTAAAGAAAAGGTTATTCTGTGGCCCGTTTTGGTTCTTGAAGGTTTTCTACTGAGAAATGCTTCTTTAATGCTCTTGTCAGAGGGATGTGCAATTTGACATCATGGTATCAGAGATTTCTTCTTCTACTTCCATGAAAAAGCACACAGATTTAGTCCAGATGGTAGTCTTGGTTCACATTTGTGTAGCAGAGACTGGTGAAACAATCCTAATCCTCATAGCACAATCAAAAAAACAGTCATGCATAGGCAAACCTGCAGTGCATATACTATATGAACGAAGGCAAAATCAAAATCAAGCCTGTGCTGCCAGCTACTAGGATGTCATTGAAGCTGCGGGAGCAAGCAACAGAAGAAACGGAGAAGACTCCTAGGAAGGGAAACTCTTTCAACTCCTTGGCTTCAGTGATGTCAGAACTCACTATAATTCCCACCCTGAAACTATAATAATAGGTTAGCTTCACTTAGATTCACATCTTCTAAGGACCAATATTCCCCAAACAGAAGCCTTGCAGGAATCTAGGCCTTGCTTGAACAGATACAAAAGCTAAACCAACACCTACGAACGGGTCATATGCAGCTAATGTGTTCAAAAAATCTTAATTTTCTATTGTTTTGCATGATGCATGAGCTAACTATCATTATTCGTGCTTCAGAGATTTCAGAGCACTCTAC
The DNA here is from genome assembly GCA_003342815.1 of Eudromia elegans. NCBI lineage: Eukaryota > Metazoa > Chordata > Aves > Tinamiformes > Tinamidae > Eudromia > Eudromia elegans. Next base: position 142,101 of record PTEX01000510.1, on the reverse strand, counting down.
CTCTCTGACTTTCTGGTGTTTCCAGGAAGTGGAGCCCAGGCACAAAAGCAAAGGTACCAAAAGGAGGAATAGATTTCCATCTGAAAAGTCATAGATAGCAAGATGGGAAGTTACTGTTGAAAAAGCTACTTGATAAGTAAAGAAATTAAAGAGTTGAGCATGACCTCAGTAACTAAGCCTTCATGCAAGGCTGCAATCTGATGATTGGCTTTAAGCTGGTTACACTGGAAAAGGTAGTTTGTCCTCTTTTCTCAAACAGCCAATTTTTTCTGATTCTTTTTAGCCAGCCTTTATGCCTGTGCTAATAATTATACAAGCAACTGCATGTTGAGCTGCATCTGCTACTTGATCCATCTGAAAACAGCCCATTCCCTAATGCTATTTGCCTGATACTGTTCATTTTCACCTGGATCAGTTCTCTGATCCAAACAGGATCTGACTTGCCAGGTAGGGTCATAAGTGCTCTCAGTAGGAAGGGAAATTTAGTGGAAACACGCAGCCAAAGTTAGGGTGCAGAAGAAACCATTCTCTCTACTGAGCGCCTGTAATTAAATTACATTAAAGCGATCAAGGAGTTACAGTCAGGAATCAGATGTGGTGCTTGGAAATGGAGAAAAAAAATAGACAAAAATAAAATGTTAACAGCAATTGTTTGAGGATTTGAAAGCAGAACAACAAGCCTGATGGAAAGAATCCTGCTGTAGAGAAGGGTCCCAAAGAGGGTTTATTTTCAGCGTATTTAGGTTTTAAGCTGTGTCTTATGTCCATCTTTGAAGAGCTCAGATGCAAGAGCGTAAGGTTATTGAGAAGGAAATTACTCATTTTCTGTTCAGTGCAGATTTAAATTATTTTCAGTTAGTAAGAAGGCTTTGTATTACATATTCAGTGAAGAAGATGAAAGTAGTATTGTATAATAACACATTTGCAGATTGACTAGTCCTGTGAAAAGGTAGTACGTGATTACTAAGTTAAAGACTATAAAGTAAGTACACCTATAAAGATGTTAAACTCTAGCATCCAGACAGCTAATCTCATCATTACTAGACTCTTTCATGACAAATACTGTAGCCTAAATAATGATCATTAGTGTAAGATGTTTGTGATATTATGTGCATCATGGATGTCCATTCTCATTAATTTGAATTCAGAATCCTCACTGATCCTGCTACCTGGTATGCATTTGACACTAAATTGTGCCAAACCTGCTCAGGTGGCAGCAATCATCTCTTGGGTCAATAGTACAGTGACAGAGTAGAACTTACCTTGTCCTAGTTTGCCCTCTAAAAAGAAGAATTTAAGTTAGTCATGTATGTGCTCTTAGCAGTCAAAGAAATGAAAAGAGAATCTGCAGAGCATAATTCATCCCAGGGAAGTATTTCAGACAGGGAGAGCAATTAATCCTCCCTCCCAGGGAAGGATTAACAGGAAAACAGGGCTAACCCTGTTTTCTCTATTGACTACATAAGGCAGCATAATACATGATTGATGTCAGTTAGATGTAAAGTTGTGAAACTGTTGTAGTTAAACTCTTAGTGATGCTCTAGTGCTATACTGGAAGAAGGCCATAAGCAAGAAAAAGTATTAAATCCCCATAATTTGGATGTCTTCCCAATTTTCTATTTCTAGAGATAACAACAATAGAAGTATGAACTAAATTGCCCAGAAATCTAATGAGGTGCTGTAAGTTCATATTATGTGATGCTCAATCGTAGTGAATGAGATAGGGATAATCAGAAAGGTACGTTGCCTCATATGATTACATTTAATAGCATCTTGAGGAGGAAGAATGTGCATGTAACATCTTAATGCTTCTGGTACAGAGTCTCTAGAACAGCACAGCAGAGCTGCTGACATGCTGCAGCAGCCAAGGAAAACCTTTCATGGTAACTTCCCTGTATCTTATTGTGTGTTTGTTGTTTTAGTAGCCTTTTCCTATCACTTTGTATCTTTTGTTATTAAATAAGTATATTTTCTATTCATAACTGCTTTAGCAGTTTGACTAACTGTTACTGATTTGATGCCTAATATCCATGCAAACAAGTATTTTCCTGAATTGCATTGTGTTTATCTCAAAGACAAAAAAAACCCAAAAAAACAAACAAAAAAAAACCCCACAAAAAACCCACTTTGTCCAAACAGTTTCCAGTCTGACTTCACTCATAAGTATTTGGTAGTCCTTGTAAATAAGCCAATAAGACTATTTGATTAGCTGTTTCACAAAGGTGTTGACCAGGTCTTTAGGTCTTATAAATAAGGTAGTAGAGCTGTCTGCATAGCTATTTCCTTTAGGTTTTGACAAGGTCTTCAAGTCCCATCAAGTAGCTTGAGTAGGAAAAAAGATGATGAAGAAATATTTGATATTTCCATTTTAAAAATAGTCACAAGTTGCCTTTCATTAACAGTAGTCTCTGAAATGTAATTTTGAAGTAACTTTGTAGGTAAAATTAAAATGTAGTTGATATAGAAAAGAGAATGTGGGGAAAAAGATTTGAGGTGTACAGGAGTATCAAGCAAAGGCCTGATCAGATTAATTCACGTAGGGATGCATGTGTTTGTACACACATGCAGCATGTTCCACCTGCAATAGCAAAAACCTGTCATTTCATTTGCAGATACTAATTCTCATTTCTGTTCTGGTTGATTATTGCTAGTGACTGTTTACCTCAGCCGAGATATCCCTTTACTCTTTCAGTCAAAATACTTTTTCCACTGTAAATCTTTTAAATGAACTATGTTTTACTTCGGAACGTGGATGCCTATTACCAGGCTTTAAAGAAAAAACTGCATATTATTCAATTGTCTTCTGCTGCACCATGTAATGTTCTCTATTTCAAAATATAATTTTATCAACAGGTATCTTTTTTTCCTCATTTTTGCACTCTTATGAAACTGTTTACTTCAGCAGTATTTCTTATCATTAAATATTTTGACTTCAGGATTGTGGCAAAAACATTTGCATAAGCTTCACAGTTCTGTAAATCAATAAACTGCCACATGGAAATTACCAGTGTTATTAGAGATAAGTAAAACAGCCAAAGCTCTCATGGTCCATTCCAAAAATTGTATATTCGTTATTGAATAATAAGATGCATTTGCCACTGACTTCCATGGGAATTGTGCTTGCAGCATAACTGTTCTGATAAAAATTGTAATTAAGAAAATGTAACTTGTTCCTGTGAATGTCCATATGTCCGTTGCTAAAATGAATTCTACTGTTTTAAACTGGAGAAGTTACTTGACTTGATAAATAGACTGAAAAAGACTCAAAATTCTTTGTTTATATATATAAATTACATTGAAGAAGTTCCATACTCTGTGAACCCAGAGGTTTGAACATAGATTGCCATGTTAATTTTGCCTAGAGTGACATATTTTAATGTTTAATGGTAAAGTATGGATTAAATCTCTAAATCAGTATTAAAAGTCTTTATTATTAATGGATTGATTTGTCAAGCTATATCATATATCAAATATATCATTTTTTTAGAAAGGATTTGATGCATAATTGCAGAACAGCAATTATTTATTTGTGTACACTAAGGAAATTAGTTGACAGTGTTTCGATAAGTGAATCTTAATCTCTTCATAGTGACCTGAAATTTTTACTTTTTTCATTTTTCTTAATGCTGCCTTCTAGAGGAGAAAACTGTTCTAATGATTTTCTTTGCAACACAATAATACTGTGGCATGTTTGGAAACCAAATATAAATCTATTTCTGCCAAGTCAGCATTTTTGTCTAGAGTCCCTTGATAATGACTGAAGCAAAAGGTCTAATGTAGCATTTGTCAGCTATTCTTATTCTGTTCTGGACTTTTTGATAGCAGCAAAACAAGTTAGAATCACTAACAATTTCCATAAAAGGAATCTTCTGTGTTATGGGCGTAGCCTAGGTGGGGGAATGTTAATTGAAAGAACACATTAAATTTCTGGGGTAGTGGATTTGTTTTCATAAGATAATATTCTGGTAATATTTTTCAAAGCTCATTTAAAGCATCCATGTTTCTTAAAGGCAAATGACAGACTCCTGACTTGCTTTCAGGAACCGTAGGCAGCTACTGACCAGAGCAGGTTTGGGAAGAGACTATGAACTATTCAGGCCTTCTGTGATGAGTTGAGGTGAAGTTCATTGTGTTTTGGTTGTGCTCTCAACACTTGAAGGCACCTGGGTGAATATGGCTGTCTGTATGCCTTTACACAGACATTCAAACTTCTGTGGGCCTTAGGGCCTCATTTCACAGCTAAGGGTGGACATGTGTAAAGAGCACATGATTTCAGAGAAGTTCTGGAAGAATTGGATTTGGAACTTCGGAAGAATTCCAGAGGAATTCTGCTTTAGAGAATACAATTGTATTCCTCATGAATTCAGGAGTACTGCAGCTGGGACCCTATTAGGCCCTTGCTTGAAGTCTTGCTGAAGGGAAGACTTATCCACTTAGAGAACTATACTTGAACTTCAGTAATGATACCTATATTGCTTGTGATAATACAAAAAAAAAAAAAAAAAAGAAATTGTAGCATAAAACACTAATCTACAGTGTTGCTGTGCAGAAATTATTACTGTTATTGACTGAAATAGGTCAGAGTTTTCATCTATGTTCAACTGCATCTGAATCACATTAATCAAGAGCAATTCATTTAAATTTGTACTATGAATATACCAGGTGCAAAGGAAACGAAAATCCAGTGATTATGCTCTGTATCTTAAAATCTAAAGGCACATAGCTGCAAATATGAGCTGCAGTTTTAAATTGGGATGGTTATGCACTATGGTTTGCTGAGCTGGCAAGAGACCAAAATGAAGAAGGGATTGGGTGAGGGGAAAAAAAGAATGATGACCTAGCTAAGAGAGAAGACAGACAAGGAGAGTAGCAACAGAGCATAAGATTTGGAATTAAAAAGAATTTCAGAGCAGATATGCAAAATTGGGAAGGTTGATAACAGATGAAATAATGCAAAGCGAAAAGGATATTTTTTCTGTCCCCTGGATCCTAAGGGAAGTAAATGACTGGAACGTAAGTCTGGTCTATATCCCTTGATTTGTGCTATGTATGGCTTTATATACCTCACATTTAGTAATTCTCTTTCATCACATTGTTGTAATATTTTTTATCCTAAGGATAACCACCCTCTGAGATTCTATTCTACTGTTCTTATGTCTTTAATATGACACTAGTAATTAGAAGATGACTCACAGAAATACACATAATGTTGGTTTGGCTGTGTCCTTATATAGTTTTGATTAATATTCAGCAAGAGGACTAACTGGATTTTGATCAATTTGCTGTAATAGTTAAGGTCCATGTTATATTTGGTTTTTTTTCCAATTTATGGTTGCCATTGGAAAGGAACATCTCAAAAAGTAGTCAGGATTCATGATCACTCATCAGGAACTAAACTGACAGTTTAAAGTGAAACAGTGAAACTCCTACTTCCATATATAAGAACAAGTATTTTGATACTAAAAATAGCAGTTTCACAGAAATCCCAYCTAACACTGCAGTGTACTTAGGTGCTAACCTGGTATAGTTTACTTATTGCTAGATATGTTTTATTTAGGCAGCAGACCAATGAATTAACCATACAAATATCTTAGTAGTGTTAATAGAGAGTGAATTTGGGGAGTTTATGTTCATGGATGTCATAGCAAGAGATCTGTAGGTAGTTGCTGTAGATAGCTGTAGATCTGTAGTGTTGATCAGGTGTGCACTTTTGAAGTGAACTTTTCAGTCATCCCTCCTCATTTTGGTTTAGATTAGGATGCAGTGGTCTCAGGGATCATAGTCTGAGTACATTTTGGCTGAAACAAAACTGGAGTATTTGTTTATCGACATTCAGGTCATAGGACCAGACTGCAGATAATCCAGTGTAAAATGCCTTGAAGCGTGTAGATCATGAACACCAGGTTTTTCAGGCTGCATAGTCCTTAGACAACACTGCTTACTAATGTAAACATATTTACGATCTTATGCTATTTATTGGATATTGTCTTTCTGATGTCTTTTGCCAGCCTTTACTGATGTGTAATTACATAATAAGCTGATGTCAGGATGCTGTCTTCATGGTTCTTTTAACAAAGCTGCAGTTGTGAGTCAGTCTCTCCTGATTATGCTGCAAGCTATGGTTTGGATATACAGGCAATTTATTGATATGTTCCATTGTGAGGGTGAAAGCCACCATTATTTCCCCTCATTGGAATGTCTGCAGTAAAACCTCTGGTTTCTTGACTATACTGAAATACAAGTCCACACCCCTCTTTTTAGATTTGGTGGCCATCAGGTGATTTTAGTGGTTCAGATTTCCTCAAAATCCTCTACGTTGCATTGGTTAAAAAAAAAAAAAAAAAAGAGGATGAAAGGATCTGTAAGTCCAGGTCTTTTTAAAGACCGCATATTTGTTGGAATTATACAGCTCATGGCTAACAGCAGAAAATATCTCAACTTGCCTATCAGACACTCGTCTCTACTCCCTACTCCCTGCTTTTGCAAACTGTGGTCATTAGTGAGTTATTATCACTTTGAACATAAATTAAAGAAGGTCAAGCAGGTAGACCTTTTCAAACTGATACTCTCAAGTGGTTAAAGAGCTGTTCTCTGATGACAGTGTTCCTATTTATGTTACTGTTTCATTTCATTGCTTTTTTTGTTCACCTACACAGCTTTCTTCTGTTCAGCTCTATGGATTATCTCTCATGTCTGTTTCTGCTGCACCAGAGACTACTTAAAAATAGATATGGAAAATATTAAGGAATTTAAAGAAGAAAAATAATCTGGAGTTAGTGATAATTAATACAAAATAAACCATTAGCACAAAGCAACAAATTTTACTTGGAGGTGGCTTTGAAAATTGTGACCTATCTTAAAGAAAAAAGTAAAAAATTCAAAGAGGAGGTGAAGACTTTTATTTTAAAATTCATTGTTATTTTAAAATTTGTAGAGAGGAGGAGAGTGGCTAAAGATACCCCATTGTGACAGCCAAGTCTCCTGCATTTAGATTACCAAGGGTGGGAGAAGTCAGTGATGGAAATGGTGGCATCAGTGAGGAATAAAAATGATGCTGCCCGAGTATGTGGTTAGAGGAAGTGAATTGAAATGCCCTGGACCTGGATTTTCTGTAAATGAAACAGATATTGTTTGATATTTAACAAGATAACTGTCCTGTGAAAGAGAATGAGGTGACCCAGCACAGGAGTTTTGAATTTACTACAGTAGATTTATGAGAACTCACTGGAGAAAAATGCTGTGGGCTTAAATCAGCAATAAGATAGCAGGCAATGGAAGGGTCTACAGAGCAATAAAGTACACTGAAAATGGGAAAGAGACAGTTCTGGAGCTTGGAAGATGAGAAGGATGAAGAATTAATAACAAAGAACAAAACTGGGGAAGAATGAATTATAGTATATTAAACACTTTTTCCAATTCTGGAACATTTTCAGATCTCATCATACACAGTAGTCACTGAATTACCTATTATATCGACCACAGCTTAACTGGAGGTGTGATCTATCATTTGCAGTAAATGGTGAGATTAAGTGAGAATTTTAGATTATTTATTAAGGAGAGACACTGCATTGCTGTTATGTTTAAACAGGATCTTGTCAGACAATATTGTACTTAATTAAAAAAAAAAAAAAACACAGTGGGAGGTGGCTGCACAATCAATTTAAATTTCTCTGTAATAGAAATTCACAGAACAGAATTAGAGAGAAATGTGCAGAAATGACCTAGAACATTTTGTGCTGTAGAGGTGAATTTTAGCTTTTGCTGAATCCAGATGGAGACACCCTGTTCATTACAATCAACATGCTCCATTTGCTGCATTAAAAACAAGATAAATATTTAATCACAGTGCCATCAAGTCTGGATCTGTGCCATTAGTTTATAATGAATATATTGTTAGGTAGTCTTTAATACGATACTAATATATTTATGAACCAGGCTGAATGCATTAAAAAAGGATATTTTGAGCATATTAATGAGAAGGTAAGCATAAATGCTAATTATTTTTTATTTTCTTCATAAATTAGCTTGAATTATATATAGTTATAAATTAATATTATCAATATTCTGCATAAAATTTGAGTGATATTTTATAAAGCTCATTCTCTACAGTTTAAAAGAGTCAAATAACAAGATGTAACTTTGGAGTAAATATTTGTTGATATAAAATTCACTTGTGCCCTAACAGCAAAATAGAATCAACAGTGGTAGATTCCACACAGAAATTATATGAAATGTACTGATCTGTAAGTTATGGTGTGTACTTTTGGTTTTTTATGTTTTATGAATTTTTAAGTATGCTGAGCAAGCATTTCTGATTATTGTTCTGAAAGATGGAAATGTATGGTAGTTCAAAATACGAGAAGTTTAACTTACTGTGGTTTATAGTTATGCTGAGAGTCCTTTGTTTTCTTGGAGTTACATCAAGATGTCTGAGCACAGTAAGAGCTGGACCCAGAAAGGTTTTCATAAATTTTAAAGCAATAATTGCTTTTTTTTTTTTCTGTAAGAAAAGAGCAAATATTGGACTGCAAACTATTTGATTATTACTAAATGCATGTAATACTTGCATTGCAAAATAAGCATATTACCTAGGAGAAGCTCTTTTCCTTTCTGTAGTTACAGCCTGCCTTTTTATAATAAGCACATTAGCTGAGAGTGCTTTCCTTAAGTACCTTCAAAAACATATACTGGGCAACTRGGAGTATGGATGTGTTTTGAGGTAATGAACAAATAGGATATTCTTTGGATCCATGTATGTCAAGTATATTCTTTGGAAATGGTGGCCTAGTCTTTAAACCAAGGTGCGGTGTAGGAAATACTGAACAGAATGTGATTGTCTTAACCACAAAGGTGGTGATGAACCTGACTTAAAGTACATGTACTAATAAGACCTGACTCTACACAAAATTACGGAAATGGGTATGTCATATTTGCTGGCTGGAACATGTAGAAAGGYCGAGACACAAGCATATATTTCATCATGAATTAACTATCCCCAGAATTCAGCAGTATTTCTGCAGGAAATGGAGTATTTCTGTCATGATGTTAAACTGGTCCTTGTGTAAAGTAGCACATCTCCCATACAGGCACACAGCTGGGAGTGTTCAAAACCAGCCTCCTTGTGAAGGAAGCCTTGAATTAAATTAATAGGCAAAGTAGCAAATGTGAGGAAGATCAGAGTCCCCAAAAGCTTTTGTTATATTCCTACCCTTTTTATGCAATAGATCAGTTCTCTGTCTGAGCATGTAAAGAGCTACACAGAGACATTCCTGCTGGTTTTGAATGTTCATTTTTGTGCCTATGTGGAAGATGATCTCTTCAGAATAGAATTATTTTATATTTTGATTTTACATTTGCCCGACCTTAAAATCTCTAAGCTTGCATTTGTAGGGGTGCACCTTTCAAAAATCCATTTAACTGGGGACATTTTTAAAAGGATGGTGAGGAAAAAAAATCAATATATTTCTGAAAAGGAATGTCTGTCTCTTGTTTGTGTATATGTAGGTGGCATATACATCATTGTTTAACTGTAAAGAAAACACATAAATTCTAGTTTTGAAATAATTTCATCAGAATATTGAGAAATTAATTTTATCTATGCTATATATTTTGAAGAAATCTGATGTAGCTTTCCAATTATTTCAATGTTCCTGAACTTTTTTCTCAAGTTCCAGGAACTGAGGAGAGGCAGAGATAGAATATTAGATGACCTAGATGGAGTCTAATCCACTGTAATGATCCTTACATTATCAATCATGGGAAATTTCCGTTGGCTCTAGATGTGAGGTCAGTTCTCCTCTTTTCATAAAGATGACAGAAGTCATATATGCCACTCTTTTTTCACACATGTCAGAATATAGGGGGCTCTTTCTAAGTATGCCTTATCACAATTTATTTTGAAGGTTTTATATTGGCAGAGAGAAATCATTGTAGATATTAAATCTTAACAAAATCTAGAGAAAGAAAAAAGACTGTAAACTACTGATGTTAAAACTATTTGGGAGGTCACTGATAAAGAGCTCAATTTACCAGAGAAGAAGAAAAAAAAATTATTGACATTCCTGTAGAGCTATTAATTCAGAATATTTTCCCTTATAATGAAAGGAGCCTGTTGCCCATTTTATTAGCTTAATGAAAATTCCTTCATTTGTTTTGATTTTTTGGGAGGTTCATCAGAGTAACATTATCTATTAGTGCTATTTTAGTTATATTAAAAAAAAAATCAGCAAATAACTTCATAGCTAATGGCATCTTCATCTTGAAGCATATCAAGGTTAATTTTTCATTTATTATTTTTCATTTAAGTTATATTATTTATGTTTAAAGAGATGAATAGATAGATCTTATATCAAAAATGTTAATATCTATTTTCCGTGGTGTTTAATCTTCCTGTCATAACTGCTTTCCTCAGCTACCTCCTGGTTTCCTGTGTTGTGCTAGGCTAATGGCATGCAACTGCTATTGTAATTCTGAGTTGGCTTTTGTCTTATTTCTTAAGAGCAAGGTACATATTCCCTAGAACATATAAAAAAATCTGGTAGAGTTTCTGTACACTCCTTGATAACACCACCCAGTGCAGCTAATGGAATACAGTGTATTGTGTCCTTGAATATCTGTGCAACCTACCCTTTCAGACAGACTCTGTGGTTCTACTTGGTGATGTTTGTGTTGGAGCTTTGAAAGGCTCTTACTGACCTCAGCGGGTTGAGGAGTGGGAGGGCTGCACTGTTGCATGACTCATTCTGAGAACATCCATCAAATTGAACATCAAAAGGAGCATTGTAAGTGGGTGGTGGTGGTATTTGAGGTTGTTTTTTCTTTTAAACGTTAATGCTTCCTGGACACTGAGAGGGACAGTATTTAGAATGTTGTTTCTTAAATGAGTGGATGCATTAAAACTTAGTGGAGAGTTTGAATGTACTTTTCCTCTCTGTATGTATCAGAAATCAAATAACGCTTCTAGGTATCAGATGACACTGAACAGAAGGTGGTACCTACAGATTCACCCTTTTTATTTTTCCAGCACCTAACGTAAAGTCTTAATTATTTCTGTTGCACGTACAGGTATTGTACCTGTCTAACACAGCTTTTGAGATTAGCAGTTTGTGGTAAATCCCTTGGTAGTGTCGTTCTTCTTGCATGGTACACAAACTGGATTTCTTCAAGATATGGCTAAATCAAAAGACTTCCAGGAGTGCATCTGCTGTATGCCTGCTACTCAGAGCGCTCACCCTGAGGGACAACAACAGGATTAGCCGAAAGTATCTCCCTCTCCCTGCTCTCAAAAGGGATGTACTTTGTGTGAACATTGGATTGTCAGCATTGGCCAGTCTGTTCTAGCTCTTCCCATTGCACTGCATTACTTGCTAATGTTGATAAACAAGTTGGTGCATTTCTTGCTAATGTTGATAAAACTAGTCTGTAGCAGAATAATCTGTATTTTAATTAATTAAATGTGGTTTTAAAATGGTGATTCATCTGCCTCCTTAGAGGAAGACCACACAATAAACAGCACATAATAAAATTTTCTTTCCCAAAATGGGATTTCAGGCAAATAACAATATTCTGTATTATTGAGAATACCTGTACATGTTATTGTTGGCTATTACCCCTGGAACTGTGTAAAAAAGGACTCAAAAGAGCCACAAACTGAATAGATCTATTTCTTCTAGTGCATAATTAATCTCATTGACATAGCTTCATATGAACATGGATAAAAATGCCTCGAAAGCATGCTATTGAATTTAACTGCTCATTAATATTGACTAAATGTTGTTGTTCTCTTTGTGCTTGAAACTACTTAAAGATTACCTGCAAAAGTATTACAGTGCTATGGATTTAGAAAAACAAATCTCTGAAGTATTTTTTTTTGATTAGTTGACAAGTTTGTTACTTTTTTTCATAATGAAGGATGTTTTTGAACTTGCCTGTGTAGATATGAGTAACAGAGAATATTAATCCGATTGTCAGGGAATGAATTATCCAGCATTCAATATAATAATGGATGTGGCTTGGGACCTCTCAACATCTGACTACAATGCTTAAGTCCATGCATATCACTTTGGTAGTGTTGGTGTTTAAAATGGAATGATTACAGGGTAAAGGCCTAGATTCCTCAGGGCACTTAAGCCCATATAATTTCATGTCAGGGATCGTCATAACCAAGATTCAAGTATGTACATGTTTGTGGAGATTCATGCAGTTTAAATGTCTTGAACTGGCATTGTGGCAAAGTTGCAGTCATTTATTATTTTATAATGCAGTGTCTAGTTAAAAATGAATGTTAACTAGTGAAAATTAGTTCATCATTGTTTACTAGTGCCATTGCATTGGATGGAAACTCAGTCAAAACTGTATTCATGTAGTTCATGGGTTTTTTTCTGCAGAAGGAAAGCATCATAGAGGACTGATTAAAAATACAGCCATGCACCAGTACATTTATTATTTTGCTCCTCAAGTGACCTGTAAGCCTCTGTACTTTCGATCTGAGAAAATGCAAACCTTAAAGAAAATCAGTGAAAATATGATGAACGTGTGCTCCACAAGCCATATGGAAAAATCAAGAAGCAAAATGAGAAAGCAGTGGCTAAAAGATATAATTTTCATGGAAGAAGAGGGACCTCTGCACTGATATAATTGTCATATGGGGCTGATTACCTGTAGGTAATCTCCAAATTGCAGCACTGTGTTAGAAACCTGAAGAAAATACATTGTTCTTATGCACAGGGAGACAAAAAGAACAAATTAAAAAAAAGGCATGCTTCTTCTCAAAAGAAGAATTTGCGGAATATTCATGTTTTATTTATTCAAATCAATGGGATGTATCTTATGTTTATTGATGTGCACATGCATATATTTGTCAGGATTGTGAGCTAGGTAAAGATAATGAATATGTACATAGATAGTTTCTTAAACTGCTGTAACTCTCTGTGCAAGTGTAATTGTGGAAAGTGTCCTTATACCCTTTGTCATTCTGTTAATTCATATCTTTTATAAATCAATATTTTCTCAGTGCAGTTTTCACTAACATGATGTTCTGAAAGAATGCTGTTGTTATGAACATTTGTCAGACCTTGTATTTGTAATTGAAAACATAAACTAATAGGCAGACTCTCAGAAACATTAAGCTTACAGCTCTTTTAAGTTTAAATCATTCAATTCCCAGCGCTGATTGTCAGTAAATTATGCTGTGGAAAGAAATTATTTTCTAGAGTTTTTTGGAAAATGTGATTTTAATTGGATGAATACTTACGACATTGCATTTCAATAAATGAAGATTAACATCTCTGTGTGTACATGGAAAATACTGCAAATAACATACTTTATATCAAACTCATAAATCTTTTAACACACAAACTTGTCTCAACACAATGATTACCAGTTCTTTAAAGTGTGATTAGAAAAAGTATTTGTCAAATGCTAAAATGTTTTGTTGTGGTAAAATGTTTATTACAGATGAAAATAATAAAATGGCAAAATCTTTAAACATGTGCAGTAAAAGAATAAACTTTAGAACTCAGTTGAAGATATGCTACTACCTGGAAGGTTATATAATAATTATGAAATTAACATCTGTCGCATTTCCAAAAATATAGATCACCAGAGCACTCTAGCAGACTTAATTTTCTGTTTGTTGTTATCAGATCATTTTGCACTGCGGAAATTATAGATCTTGCAGCATGTGGTCAGTTGAAAAAAATAATTCAGAGGAACTTTTTGAAAGCAGTCTGAAATCGATGTGCTAAAAAGGCACTTAATAATAATAAAAAGGAGTAACTTAATAGTATAATTACTTAGATGGTCACACATGCAGAAAGTCACGCAAAGCTGTAGCAAAAGTCTCTCTCGCAACTAACTTGCTATGTTGTGTTTACTTGAGGATAATGTAGGTGTCACTCCATATATGATAGGTACATTTGATTAATATCTACTGCATCAGCAGTATAAAAGTTAGAATACCTGTTATCTTTAATAGGAGAGCAAAATTTAGCTTCTCTGTCTCCTGTCTTCTCTTACATTAAAAAATAATGTTGTGATTAATGAGTACTGACATGCTCCATTTTTTTTTCTTGTTCATAAATATTGGTGCTGTCAAGTTATCTGAAAAACTAAAGGGTTTATTTTAATGGGTTAGTGGTGTACAACAGTCTACATAGGTGATTTAATTTCTTTTGTGAAAGCATATACATAACTGAAATAATAATTATTACTATAAATATATAAACTTCTTTCTTTATCTCTCAGGACCTTGCCTTCCTAATCCATGTCATAATGGTGGAATATGTGAAATTAGTGAAGCGTATCGAGGTGACACATTCATAGGATATGTTTGCAAGTGTCCAGAAGGATTTAATGGGATTCACTGCCAGCACAGTAAGTTTTATATAATAACTTTCATTGTATTTATGGACTAAAACATTTTTGTAAGCTAATTACGCTGAGGTTTAACATTGGCTCTAGTTTTCCTGAAGTATATTGTCTTTGGTTACCAGGCTAGTGCTACTAGTCTTTAGAAAATGGCCTTTCTTTTAACTTAATGGATAACTCATCAGCAGGAAAGAAAGCAAAAGTGTGTATTTTGTTATGCATATTCCAAAATATGATAAGGAATGAATGCCATGCTTAATTTAATTTGATTTAATTGAAAAACAGTTTCTGAAATAATAGAGAACTCTGTTTCTCTTGGAATTGCTAATGATTTCATTTTGATTCATGACAGCAGAAAGTAGAACAGATCACTGAAAATAAATCTGTGTATAAATGCCTTCCAGATCTTCCTTTATATCTGTTCAAAAAAAAACYTTTTTTTTTTTAATATTATTTGAATCTGTAGAAAATGTGAAGGTAGAAGTTACAGATTTAGAAAGGGACACTTTTAAAAAATGTTTTAGATGTAATATCCAGTTCTCTTTCATTGTCATTTATTTGAATAGTTTCTGCTGGTCTTAGGTAAGGTTGGTATAATAATAATAATAATAATAATAATAATAATATATATATATTATCTATTTTA
This sequence comes from Eudromia elegans, assembly GCA_003342815.1. Classification (NCBI taxonomy): domain Eukaryota; kingdom Metazoa; phylum Chordata; class Aves; order Tinamiformes; family Tinamidae; genus Eudromia; species Eudromia elegans. The sequence goes on along the minus strand of PTEX01000510.1, from coordinate 127,088 downwards.
TATATATTATAATAATAGGTTGGTATCAGTTACATTTTAGGAGTGTGCAGATATAAAATTGGAAAGTAGCAAAAAAAGAAGATGCCAAAAATATCTCTGGGGGAATTTTATAGTGAGATCTATACTTCACTTAACAAAAAATCTAAACAATAAATAGCTGTTGCCTTTTATTATGATTATATGTTGAAGTGCAATCCCCTATTCCCTCAGTTAACATCATTAGAAGGACTTTATGTTCAAAACCTACTAGAAGTTCATCATTTCCATTGGCGAGTGCATCTTCCATTATCTGTTGATAGCTGAAATAGAAGTTCTACTTTTTCATGTGTAAAAGTTACTTAGAACAAGCACTTGCCTAACGAGACACTTAAATGCCAAATTTCAGATTTATTTTGTGAATTTAAGCACAGCATGTTTCTCCATTTAAAAGCCAACTGTAAAGCAGTTAGAAGGTTAAAATCTCATACATTTGGCAATCTAGATCACTAATTCCATCAGCATGTAAAAGATAAATCAACTTATTGAAATCATACGGAATGAGCAGTAAATCCTGTCTGTCTCAACTAAGTGCTTCAAGGAACCAAGGAACATTCCMAATCAAATAACTAATGTTCATTGTGTACTTTCTATACTCAGTGGAAGAAGAAAGTGTCCCCAAAGACCACTTCTATTTGCCATTCATGTCCGGTCATATGAAGGTACTTGCAGGAAAGCGTGTTTGTGTGATATAATGTTTTCACACATGCCTCATCATAAGACCCGATGTGTAGTGAACATGTCACACAACACTTCTACCATTCTGCCCAAACAAATGACTGAGGTTAAGTAGGCTAGAAAGTGAGTGGTTCTCTACAAAATCTCTTCATTTGTTTGGGCCAGGTAATTGGCTGAGAGAGGATGCGATGTTTGCTCCCATTAGCACCACAAATTTGCATCAAGTAGGATGGATGAATAGTATGTACTCTCCAGAAAATATTGCCTCTGTTATTTATATTAAAAAAACAAAAAAAACCCTTAGTCCATTATGGAGGGATTCATTGTAACCGTCTTATCAAACATCCATTTAAAAGTATACAGGTGTGTAGCAATTAACTAATGCAATCCCGGTAAGCAGCATAGTGCCTTTATACCAACTGTAGAATAAAGTAGAATTCTTCCATCAAGTTTTTTATATCCAGTGTGTCAAAATTAGAAACAAAAAATACAATGTGATTCCAAATAAAGTATATTTACGTGAGAAGTTAACTCTTTGGGGGAATATGAAATTCACTTTTTTTCAGAGAACTTGTTTTAAGATTACATAATAAATCAATTATAATATGAGACATGTGACAGCAATTAAAATAGTAGAGGAAATATCCATTATCAGGAAGAAGTATAGTGATGTATTTTATGTGACACTCTTATTTGACATCACTTTAGCTTCCTTCACAAAACTCCTTTTATTCACACTCTCCTACTTCATGAGGTTCAGAAATTCAGTTCTGAACTAGTTGTACATTATGTAGGAAGTCTGTCAAAGTAGTTCCAGCATAAAGGGATAAAATAAAATGACCTAATTGCAAGACATATATCTTCATCTAAAACCATTAAGATATCAAAAAATCCCTCTACAATTCTGCAGTGCTCGATTATTTTATCTTTGACTTCTTTCATGTCTAATTATTTTTGCTAAATCAGTTAAACTAGGTGATTGATTTTTGCAGTCAAGATATGTTCCCAAAGCTGATATTCTGTCATTCACATCAGCCAGCATGCCGTCAATATTTCTGAGATCCCTTGACCTTTTGTCCATGTAAAAGATTAATATGTAAATTATAAAAGATAATTAGCAATTAAACTAACTACATATTGAAGATTTGTTGGAAAAATTAGGCCAATTGTTTGTCTGAGTTGTTTGATTCCCCTGTGGCAAAAAATGAAAACAGTGTATTCCAACTAAGGATTCCTGTTTCTGGCCTCATAAAATAATCAAAGACAGTCTGCCTTGGATACAAATTTGGGGAGATTTTCATGGTGCCAATGAAGAAACAAAGTCAAGGAGAACTGGGACTTTTCATCCTGGAGAAGACTGATAGAGGATCTTATCAATGTATATTAATATGAGGGAGGAGTGTAAAGAGGAACATCTTGACCATACATCTGACCTAAATTCCACCATACAGGTCAGGCCCAGCAATACTCTAGGCTGTATAGTTTGCATGATACTTATTCAGAAGAGTGATAAATCATTTTTCTTGATATTCCCTTTGACCAAAATCCATGTAAATGCAAGACACTCTCATCCATGAGAAACAAGCATGTGGTCATAGGATTAATTCTACTTCTGGTAGTTCTGGTCTTTTTTTTTTTTTTTTTCTTCTTTTGAACATTTGGCTTCTAGAAAGTCAATCTTGAGGGCTTTTATTGGAGGAAAAAAAAAAGGAATAAAGATCTGCTGTTGCTCTTCAACCATCATCTATTGCTAAACCATTTAACCATTTACATTATAAACCTTATTAATCACTCTTCAGTACCACAGATGAACATACTGGTCTGGAAACTTATGTTCTGATAATAGATGCTGTCATGTACATACATTGGAATTATATTCTTACCCACAATAGCRCACTAAAAATACAAACCTTAAATTCTCCAGAACAAGTCAAAATTCATTAGAAGAATCCAACGTGGAGAGATTTTCCACATCCTATATTAGATAACTCAGGTTATTTTCTGAAAAGAAATGAGACAGACAAAGTATGTTATTATGATTATCAAAGAGAGGTTATGTTTTGAAAGTAATGAAACTGAGGCATTAGCAACAATTTGTATTATGACATGAGACTGCAACTAACTGAAATGAAAGAGCACCTCATCAGAAAAAATCAGGTTTGAAACACAACAAAGTGCATGTTTAAGAGCTTGGTTAAGATGCAGTTTTATAGTTTGAGCATTAACCATACATCAAGTTTTGTACTCTTAGAAAATAAATCTTTATTAAATTGAGCACATATAGTCATTTATGCAAGCTCTTTCCATTATGGACTTCTCTGCTTTCTGCCTCCACAATGCAGATTGTGTATAATGTTTAGATCTGCCATATTAATATCTTTCAAAATGGCCCAGATAGGTGAGAAAGGCACATGGCCACCCAGGTTTTGATGGTATATTGATGCCTTGTTCTCCTTAGCCTGTTTGCTCAGCTGTGCATGAGCTAGGCGTTCATAGCTGCCCACTGTAAGGGCCTGTGCCACTTGTATCAGACCCAGCCAAGATGCTGTGTAACCTATAGCTGAGACTTGATCGTGAAATTCTACTGCAGGAGCTTTTCCATCTACTGGGCTGAAATACATGTGAGAGGAAGATATTAGAAAATGATGTGGCATGGATTTTGTGCATTACAAGGAGTTGTGCAGTCCCAGCTGAACCTTGTTGGGTGAAAAAATCTGAAACTTGCTCCCCAGAGGCAGGCTGAAGACAGCTGTCATTTCTGGAGGCTAACAAGATTATATCTAGCATACACTGGTGCTTTCAAGCCTTTGGACCTCTGAGCCAGTTGAACAGTTTACAAAGACAGATATAGCTTCACACTACCAGGTGCTTGCCCCATGCTTCCAGTAGGGAATAAGCACTAAAGCTTGAATTCTAGCTTATATTTTCCTTTTTTTTTTTTTTTTACTTTGCTTTGCTGTTTAAGTTAGACATATGCATAGATTCTGTGAATTATAATAGTAATAAGACCCCTGGAACTTAATTATATATGCAAAGCTTTCAAAAATAAAATTCAAATAATGTGTATCTAAGCTTTAGTGAGATGAAGTATGAAACTATTCCTGCCTTGGTCTGTTTGCCTAGATAAGAAATAAAGAAGGGCAGGTATATTCTTGTTTGTTTGGGAATCTTCTGGAGCTTTGTTTAATTAAAACTAAAGAGAAATTTAATTAGTTTGATAGAAATCTGTGAGAGATGACCAAAAGGAAGAAAAGTCAATTAAAAGTTTTTTTCTTTACCTTAAATGTGGACTGTAGAAGGAGGAAAGGTATAGAGTGTTGAAATGCCAGAAATTAGATCATCATAAATATGAGGTGATAAAAGGAAGTAGGGGAGAGGCAGCTCAACAGGTATTTGTTCCTTTCACGTAAGTGCACAAAGTCTTTGTGAAAGTGCCTGGAAAAACAAATGCTCTAATGAGATAAAACTGGTGTGAACAAATGTCTGGCGATATTGAACACTATTCAATATGGAGTAGTGACAAGGATTTTCAAGCTATTGATCAGGGTCTATTTTGTTTAAAACCTCAGTAAGTGTCTTGGTCTATCTCAGTCAGTGACTGATATGAGACTGCCTAAAGCGTGGAGAGAGAAAGCATTAAATATCAGGAAAGAGGCCAACACCAGATACTTTGCAGGAAGGATCAAGACACTCTCACAATGAAAATACAGGGCACAACTTAACTGCCTACTGAAAATTTTAGCCCATTCTGTAATTAGGTTAAAACCTCAGCTAGGAATAAAATCCCGTTTTCAGTTTTGTTTCCTTTTTGTTAGTGCTTGTTCATATAGCACAATTTATTGTTAATATACACTTCAAGTATCTTTTTTGTTCTTATTGAGTTACTGACTTCAGCAGCTTCCTGATGCTTTGAGTCTTGTAGTCTAATTGTGCTGTATATTGAAAAAATCTTTTTCAATTTTGAACCTGCTGTTTCTCAGTGTCTTTGAGTGTTTCTTTTTGTATTTTGACACTAGAGGAGAAACAACTTTTGAATTCTGTCTGTATATGCATACACTTCCATTTATTATTCTATCCAATACAAACAGTTCAAATTGTTTCTTATTCTTACATGACAGTTTTTCCAGAGCTTTATAATGATTCCTCATTATTCTTCTCAAAACCTTCTTTGATCTATGGTATATTGTGTTACATGGTTTTATGGTATAGAGGCATTGAAATGTACTGATGATGAAGCTATACTATTAACTAAATAGAACATCCTTACAGTACCTTCTGTATTCTTTATACAGCATTTTGTATGCTCTTTTCTATTTTTGCTGTTTTAACCAGAACTAGATGTTGAGCCAAGGCTTTTACTAAACTGCCTACTTTGATGCTGCCTCTTTTTGTAAGATTTTGTAGTGACAATTGCTGATTGCTTTTGTGCTTTGTGAGAGTTTTGAGCAGAGGGGGAATTTCATATATTCTGTAAAATAGCTAGACTATATAATGACTGGTCCTTTCATAATGTGTGTTTCTATCATTTAAAAATCATGTAGATTGCCAGTAGCCTATGTCTTTCTGTAATTACCTTCTTTTTATTTTATTTTTAGTTTTATTTTACTGTGTTTTATTTTTATAGTTTTATTTTACTGTGAAAAGTTTTATTTTACTGTGGAAAGAGATTAGCATTCTGAAAACATACATATCAGTATTTGCCTGGAAGTACAAAAATTAGAATTGCTCTCATTCAATATTAAAAAAGTAACATATGAAGTGTATTTTGTAAAAATTTCTCTTTAAACTTCAATTAATAGTAAGTATTGAATGAAAAATGAACTTTTAAAATCTATTTATAATGTTCTAATATCAGCATCTATCCTTATCATGAAAATATCATAGTATGCTTTTTTTCCTGTGGGTTTCCTCAGTACAGTAACTGTTTATATTCAGAATAGTGAGAGTGGTTTCTTGCTCATGTTACACAAAAATGCATTTATAAAAACCATAAAGTTTGCCTTTCAGATATTCAATAGCTAGACAAACACTTTTGAAAGCAGTGTATAAAGGATCTTATCAGATTTTTTGAAATGAGTGTGTGGATGAGCATATAGATTATTCTGTTATATTCATTTTGTAACAGAGAGAGATGTTGCAACAAAATAATGAGTAGTCTGAGGAACTGAATGGAGTTCTTCAGTAACATAGAACTGGGCACTGATTCATCTAATCTCTTCCATGCCTACTTTCATATGATTTCTCTAAAGATATTGTACCAGTTTTTGAAGCTTGTATTTCTTAAAGATCTCATGCTTAAATAGATAGAGGATTTCAAATATGGGCAGGAGCATGCACACATCATTCAAACATGCTATTTACCGCAATAGAATTTTTTCTTGGATGAGCATCACAATAGCGAATCCAGTATCTCTTGCTTTGTTTATGCTCATTCTTTATTACTTAATACTGTGTCATGCATGGTATTTACTGGGTATGTATTTACTGTGTAAATATTTTCTTTTTTTCTTGAAGTTTAATAATTCTAACAGGCAAAGGCTATTTTACAAGACCTCAGTATGAATTTATTCTCTCTCTCTTTTAACATAAAGAAGTGTTTGTTTCAATTCTGTTGCAAAAGCTAGTACAGGAATTTTTTTGGAAAAGTCATTTTCTACCATTTTCTCATAGACACATGCAGTTCTTTCCTTCACTTTGCGAATGTGAGATAGTTTCCAGCCAGTCTATCTGTTTATAGTGTGACATTTTTTGAAACACAAAAACACAAACAGGAATGATTATTATTGAGAATGATGTCTTTCAGTACCAGTACCTAGAATCACAGAATGAAACATACAATGCTTAAGGTTGGAAGGGACCTCTAGAGGTCATCTAGTCCAACCCCCTTGCACACGCAGGATCTCCTAGAGCATGTGGCACAGGGTGGTGTCCAGGCAGGTTTGGAAGATCCCCAGAGAAGGAGACTCCACCACCTCTCTGGGCAGCCTGTTCCAGGGCTCTGTCACCCTCACTGTTAAGAAATTCTTTCGCAAGTTCCTGTGGAACTTTTGGTGCCTCAATTTGTGGACATTTCCTCTAGTTCCATCACTGACCGCCACTGAGAAGAGGCCGACCCCATCCTCCTCGCTCACTCCCTTGAGGTACTTATACACATTGATCAGGTCCCCTCTCAGCCTTCTCTTCTCCAGGCTGAAGAGGCCCAGCTCTCTCAACCTTTGCTCGCAGGGCAGATGTTCCAGGCCCCTAATCATCTTTGTAGCCCTGCGCTGGACTCTCTGTAGCAGCTCCACGTCCCTCCTGCACTGGGGAGCCCAGAACTGCACACAGGACTCAAGGTGCAGCCTCATCAGGGCTATGTAGAGGGGCAGAATCACCTCCCTCAACCTGCTGGAGACGCTCTGCTTAATGCACCCCAGGATTGCATTGGCCTTCTTGGCCACGAGGGCACACTGCTGCCTCATGGTCAACTTGCCGTCCACCATGACGCCCAGGTCCCTCTCTGTAGGGCTGCTCTCCAGGAGGTCGATCCCTATCCTGTAGGCATGTCTAGGGTTATTCCTGCCCAGGTGCAGGACCCTACACTTGCCCTTGTTGAACTTCATGAGGTTACTCGCCGCCCATTTCCCTCTGGATGGCAGCGCAGCCCTCAGGGCTGTCAGCTACTCCTCCCAATTTCGTATCATCAGCAAACTTGCTGAGGGAGCACTCCATCCCTTCATCCAGGTCGTTAATGAGTAAGTTGAATAGGACCGGACCAAGGACTGAGCTCTGGGGGACACCACTAACCACAGGCCTCCAGCTGGACTCGGCACCACTGATTACCACCCTCTGAGCCCTGTCATTCAGCCAGTTCCTAATCCCCCTCACTGTCCACCCATCTAACCCACACTTCTGGAGCTTCCCCAGGAGGATGGTGTCCAAAGCTGTGCTGCAGTGCAGATAGATGGCATCCACCGCTCTGCCCTCATCTATCCATCTAGTCACCCCATCGTAGAAGGCTATCAGGTTAGTCAAGCATGATCTCCCCTTGGTGAACCCATACTGGCTACTCCTGAGCACCTTCTTCTCCTCCATGTGCCTGCAGACAGCACCCAGGATGACCTGCTCCATCACCTTCCCAGGGACAGAGGTCAGGCTCACCGGCCTGTGGTTGCCCGTCTCCTCCTTCTTGCCTTTTTTGAAGACCGGGGTGACATGGAAAACTAGTTTTCCATGCCTGGAAAACTAACCAGCTCTCCTGGGCCCCTCTGCCCTCTAGAGCTCTAGCCCATGGGATCTTTCCAAGGAGGTCTCTGAAGAGAGTAAAGTTGGCCAGTCATTCTTAAAACTGTGGACAAGCATACAGCCTCGAAGTACTAAGTAACGTATGAAATTGGACTTTTCCCATATTTTTGTTTATATATTTTCTTCTCCAAGAAAGTCGCTCAGGGGGAGCTTTAAGATGGTGTATTTTAACCATTTTATTAGGCCAGTAGAGAATTAGTCATGTAAAATGTGTTAATATTTGCAACTCTAACCTGGTAGGTGATGTAGATTAAGCACAAAAGAATTGTGGGTGGTTGAAAGAACAACACAGTTGACTACAGATACATTATCTGTACTGTGTTTCTGCTCTCCACTTTCTATTGTCATTTAGATAGAAGCACGAAGTTGTAAGGCAACTTCAACCATTGTGTTGATTTAGGGTCAACACAGCCACACTACAGTTTGAAAGTCTCCTTTGCACTTCCAAATTAATGCAAGCTTGTTTGTTTCAGGAAGATAAATGAAGATAAATATTGAAGTTGTTTTTAATAATTTAATTAGACAAAAATTGCCATTTAGAATTTTATCAAGTAGTGGCACAATCTGTCTGATCCATCTGTATAGGAAGCAGGTGTTAGAAAAATATATATATAGCTTGTAACTTAGGTCCTTTCCATTTTTCTTTTTATTGTTTTACTGCTATAAGAACTACTCAGCCATTTGTATGTGTAGGTGTATCAAGGATGTGGAAATATTGTATATGTGTTAGGAATTTATACAAGCAAGTAACTGTGATTCCCTATTACTCTAAAGAATATCAATCTTTCCACTGACACATTGAACCAATTGAAAACTTTATCACTGATTTCATTAATGCGTTATTGTCTGGAACTTAAGCWATATCATGGCACTTTTTTTTTTTTATTTTGATCAGAGACTGAAAAAAAAAGAAAAAAGAAATTAGATCCTCAGTTATCCTTATGCTGTAAATCCAATACAATGTCAAGAAATCAAAGAAGTTTTAATAATGAGATCCAGAAATCTGTTGCATATTCTACCTCCTCTTTTGAAATTGGACGCAGTGCTTTTTCATGTGAATGCATTCTTGAAATCAGTGGTTTGTCTGTAAGCAAGCAGTATACAGAGACAGAGAAGAATATAAGGTGAGAGCTGTTTTTTGTGTGCACAAAACTTCAAAAAAGCATTGCTTCGATAAGAAGCTCAATATAATGAGATAATAGCCAAATGGTATGTACCAGTTTGCATTACAAATGTATTCATAAAATGTCCCTTTATATTTATAAAATATCTCAAGAAAAACTCATGATGCAATTACATTTGCATATCAATACTCAGGATATTCTTCTAGGTTGCATTTATTCTAACACATTAAATAACACAGTTATTTTTGTAGGGTGTCTTCATGAGTGTATTAGTTTGAATCAGGGAGCATTTTTAAAGAAAATCTCTTATTATCTGCACTTACAGAGCTTTCCTTCACGTAACAGAGCAGTCTGAGAACATATTAAGTGGATTTTCAGATAAAAATAGACATAATGCTAGAGGGTAATTGGTATTCAGTCCACCTGACCTGGAATATGCATAATATGGATATTGAGTTCTCAGCTCGAATCATTTCATTCTAAGGAATATAATCTTATATGATTGCACTACTTGCAAATTTACAAATAACATGTCAACACCAAAGGTTTCTCTTCAGGCACACTGAGAACAATGAATAGATCTTCTCATATCAGTTTTTGGTGTCTGACATCATAGCAGACATATTTCTTGCTCTCTCCTCTCATGAGCTGCATTGTGTCCTGACGTTTGCCTAGATCTCAAATGTGGCTGCCTGTTAGCATCAGAAGTAGTGTTTCCGTCTTTCCCCAGGGACTACATCCCCACTAGGCTTAATAACATAGCTTCAATCTGGACCACCTCATCAAGCTGCTCACACGTGATGTAGGATTTTCTGTGGGATCAGATCACCAAACTGGCTTCCCATACAACCACACAATTGCTAGGTCCAGCAGAAGAGGGGAGACAAGAACATACAGACCTGTGGACATAAGGGGTAGAACTGGCAGCTCTGCATTTTCTATCAGGTTATATAGAATGTAAAAATTAGAATGTACTAAATGTAAATAAATACACTTTGACTGCTGCTAATAGTGTAGCCTAAGAATTTCTAAGGAGCTTAGCAGGTCTCATCTGTGATACTTTTCTGTCCAAGCGCTCAAATCATTTGTGTCTCTGGTCATTAGTAGTTGATTGTCATCTCAGAAAACTTGCAGTGAAATCTGCTTGGCAGTCAGTGAGCAAAAATGATGTTCAGGAATTGCTTCCTTACCAACAAAGGATTGACTGTGGCTTGGTTTTGTGTCGTCTGTATATATATATATGTATTACACCCTAAAATATAATGTAAATTGCAGTTTGCTTGCAAATAACAGATAAATTTTATTATCTTGTCAGATTTCATTTTATCTTAGTACAAGTCACTAAAGTATCTGCTTCTGAAAATGTATTGTCTGATCCTTTTTTTCTATTTAGCAGAGCTCTTTATGCATAACCATCATTACTCTCAAGCCGTTTTTAGTGTATAATTATAAGCAATATTCTCTTGCAAAACCATTATCTTTCATTGTTACAGAAAATCAGTCTGCTATTTTCTATAGTGAAATTTTCATCCATTCTATTTTCTTTGCCAAATTTACTTAATATTTAAGAGTGCTTCAGAATAACATTGCAGGAGAAGATATATTCCAAAATGAGGAAAAAGATAAAAGGTGGAAAGAACTTTCCTTTGCCTTACTATAATATTTACAGCTTGCAGTATTTACTTCTCACTCCAGTGCAGAGAGAGCGTGTCCTCTCATTGCTCAGTAAAAACAAAGTTTTGTTGGTTTTGTTTTTTTTTTTTTTTTTACACAAAGATTGTGTCATCCGTGGCCCAGTTTTGTGGTTCAGATATCATTTATGGGCTACATTGCAATTCTTTAGCTGCTAACCATAGCCTTGGAAAATGCATGAACTTATTTGGATAGATCTCCTTTCATTTGAGCATCAAAAAAGGTGATGTTTCCAGGGCCAGCTGCCATAAATACAAATTCCAGTTCTAAGGGATTTTTTTAGTACAGGACATATAACTCCTTGTGAATCGTGAAGAACAAGTGGGCTGTATGTGCCCTGAGCTAATAGACCTGTCAGTCAGATAGAGACAAAAGTCACTGCAATAAATACTTCCCTCCCTGAACTAGACAGTCATTGATGATGTGAGGAAACTACTACATTCATATTCCACATCTTCTACCAGGATGAAAAAGTGGTCATTTTTTTTCAATTTTGCAGAGGAGGCAATGAAATTAAAGTGTTCCAAAAGAGAAAATTATTAACAAGTATTTAACAAGTAAGTGTGTTTGCTACAGATGATAGATATGATAGATACCAGATGTGTATATGCTGTAACATTTTACATATATTTGTGTGTATATAAGAAAATTTTTAATGCATGATCCAGATTAGGACTCTGGATAAGATGAGCTGATACTCTTTTCCAAATCTTTTATTTGTAGACTTTGTGCATTGCTGTTATGTTATGAAAATGTCTTAGTCACACCTGGCCAACCCAAAATCTTCGATGTATATCTAGAGCTTGTTATTGTTTCCTTGGTTTGTTTAAGATTTCTCTTTTGGATTTGTAACAAAATTTTAGTAGTTTATCAATTTACTTTCATTTTTCTTTGCATATAGTGCAAATATTTAAGATATTATTCTCAAGGATTCGGGAAAAGTCTTAATACAGAGATCTATGAGGATAACGTTTGCAGAGATCTGGATAACATTTGCAACATACGGCATGTCAAATACAAGAGAAGGAAAACTTCCTATAAAATTGTGAGAGGAGAAGTAGAATAATCCTATGCTTTCAAGGGTAGTAGTGAGCAAGGTGCTTGTCCTTGATTGTTCGCAGGTGTAATGCTGTTTTCTACTCTTTTTGGAGATGAAATAATCAGGATATCTAAACAGTAAATCACTTCTGTATGACATTGCATTTCATGTTATCTGTAGGTTGTTTGACACAGGGATTTTTGTCTTCTGTGGTCAGGAAACCAGCTTTCCAAAGCAACCAAACCACTGAATTTAACAATTGTCTCTGTGGTGTTGAATGAGTATGGAATGCATGTAGTTTAGATTTGGTAAGGTGTACTCAAACTTCATAGGAATATACTTCTGTTCCCTTTGAATGTAGAGCAGTAGGGTTATATTCAGTACGTATTATTTTATCTGCATAAGCAGATTAATTAATTAATTATATCAGGAAGTGTTTTCTTGACAATAACAAAGATTGTATTCATTTTGCATCGAAAAATACTGTCTGGAAACTTTTGTAAAATCATAGGTATCAATCACAGAACAAATTACTGTTGGATTAACTACTGATCTCTTTTGAATCTTTTAAGCGACAGTTCAAAGTGATCTAATTCTCTTTTCAAACTCTCAGCTTTCATTCTGTTTTAAATAGAAATTTTCAAGATTTTTATAATATGTGAAGTTATACCTTTACAATTTAGAATAGCTTTAACAGACCATAGGACCTAAAGAAAGGAAATTCATGTTCCAAATTTTATTTTTGTAAATATTTTACTGAAAGTCTCCTGCCTCTAAAGCAGGCATGTCCTTGGAGTGTTTTAATCCTTTGTGTATCATTTAACTGAGTAGTTCTCTATTAAGATAGAATTATTAAATATTAAGATAGATATATGAAATACTATTTTAATAAATCCCTTGGTTCAAATTATTTACTGAGGAAAATCAACAGGATTTTATTTTTTATTAGGAAAATCAACAGGATTTGATTTCCATTGCAGCTGCACCATTTAATATTTGACAAAAATATGATGCTTATACAAGTGAGCAGAAATGTATAACAACAAAAAAGTATATAATCCAACTTCTATGATAGTTACTAGGAAAGTAGTACTGAAAAGTTCATATTTGAATGCTTATATTTAAACAGTAACAAGCTATTGAAAAATTCTGTGGGCAAAATCATATGGTTTATATGGTCTTAGATTATTCTTTTAATTAAGTCAATGTCAATAATGAAAAAATCTATCAAGAACCATTAAAAAATTCCAACTACAAGAAAAAGCTGCACCAGCTATAGATAATTATTGCTTATTGTGCATTCCTGTTTTTTATACCTTAAACATTCCCATATGAGAAATATTTTAATAGAATGGTCAGTCATCAGTACATTTTATTTTCAAGTAGAACTGGTTTAGTGACATTTGTCTTTTGATTTTCTTTTAAAAAGCTTTGGTCTTCATAGAGTGTGTAGTTTCCAGTTTTCATAGAAGCTAGTTAAGAGATAATAGGCAGTTAATCATCAGTTCCCATCTCTTTTCTATTTATAGAATAGATCTTATGTTATTACAGCAAAGTATTTGCAACATCACTGAGCCATGGCTGTGGTATGTCTAATCAGTGCCCCATGATAAGGGCCAAGCTGACATCTAATTCAGAACGTGCATTCCAAGTATTGGCACTTAGATGGATTAACCATTTTGTCAAGCTGGAAGACTGATTAAAGATGAGTCTTGGGACTGAACTGTGAGGATTCTAAAGAAAGAATGGGTTGGTAGGCAGGAGGAAAATTCAGGAAGCATATACTGCATAAGCTAGCCCTGGACCAGAACCAAGGCAGGAGCCTTCAAAAAGCAGGAGCCAGGGCTAAGCAAAGAACAAGCAGGTAGGAGGAAGGAACCAGCTGCTGGTATAAGCTTGCAGCCAAGCAGCAAGCTGAGATGCCAAAAGCTATTGATCAGGCTTTTCAGCCCTCGGTCACAAGGTCACAGGTTGACAACTGTTAACTAGCAGAAGAACTTGAATAGTTCTTGAACTATACTTGAACTTGAATAAAGTGTTTGTTTTTAAACAGTTCTGTCATTAATATGTACCCTTTTTTTTTTTTCATTCGGGGTACTTTGTCAGGAAAATATGTGCATCTCCATTTAGCAGTTAAAGGTCAAAAGAAGCAGTCTATCTCTTTATCTTTGTACATTATTTGTTTTGACTCGTGTTATATTCCATACTCAAAGAATTTTATAGTGCTATAACCAAACGAGGACCAAATCACCAAATTCTAACGTGTGGTAAATGTCCAGATCACCATGTTACATAGTCTAGCGTTCCTACTTGTCCAGGTTCTGACACCATATTTCTCCTGCAGGGTGCCTAATGATGGACCTTCAGCTGTACCATGGCATAAGTTTGTAGTTGTGGTCTTACTTTAGGAAGTGGGAACTGTAGATTTTCAGGATAAGACCTAACAGATTTTTTAATTCCACACCAAGTGTCTTCATCTTGTAATATTCAAGTAAAATGCATTTTCAAAAAATGAAAAGTATTTCCTCATTCGTACACCCTAGTTCATTTCAGAATTCTTTAGAGAGATCTGTTTTGAATCAAGGTGAACTACTACAGCTAATATACTATTCTGAATTGGCTACTCTAAGCTTCAAATCAATCAAATTCTGTTCACTTAGTGCTTCATTGGATATTATCACATTTCACATCATTGTTATTATTACTACTAATGTGGATACAATTCAGAACTATTGAATTCCCCAATGCTGACATTGAAGCCTTTCCTGGACAGCGTTTCATTCAGCATTTAACAGTATTATGAGATCCTTATCGTAGCAATTCTGAGTTATCTGGTGGAATCCAGTTACCTATTTTATTTATTATAGTGCATAAAGTTTTTATCTGAACTAACCTCAAAATTTACCTTGGTGTAAAACCAAAGCATATTGAAAAATCAGGAGAAAACGTCAGTGATTTAACTTTGTGTTACTCAATTTATGTTAAAAGCATATTCTTCTCATGAACATAAATAAGTTGCATACTCAACAAAGAGTTATAATTTAAGCATATAAAGACCTGCTTTGCTTTTCTCTAGAACTCTTGATTGTCTTTAGGAGAAACCACACCAGAAATTCTTGGATTTTAAAATTCCTGTTGGAAGAAATTTTAAATCATCATAATATAACAATGTTTAAATGGGAATATTTGCATTTCAAAGGAACTTTAGTTAGTATAAAGTTTAATATCCTAATTGGCCCATCTAACAATTTGAACAGAAATATCTGACCCTAAATGACAGAAACCTTTTTTTAATTAAATATGCTGTATCTGGACACTTATTCAAATATTATAGTGAATTAAATAATCCTGTAAAACATGCGCTCCTTTCTTTAAATAAGTCAAGCTAATTTTCTTTTTTACAAATGTCTGTGCTAGTATCAAATACTAGATATAGTAGCTATACTGACCAATACTAGAATGAACTAGTCCTCCTAATTTATCATATGTCAAATACAATTTATTTGTTTGAATTAATGATTCCAGAGCTGCTTGAAATGGAGGGAAAAACAAAACAAAACAAAAAAAACTCTTTAGGATCCAAATGAAAAATATAATCCAGACTTTCTGCGTTAGTCATATGTAATTGTTCCATTAAGGGTAAAATATAAGGATTGGTATAAAAATATCTGTTCCTTTTTTCACTTGATTCTCATAGACAATTAGAAATATATTGGAAAGTCATATATTTTATCTGACATATATCACTATGAATAGTGACCCAAAGAAATTTAAATATCTCGGGAAGACATCTTTATACAGAAAAGCTTTTAAGAGGATAAATTGCTCCCCTTTTTTTCACGAAGTGAAAGATAGTTCCTTTGCTCACTTAATGTTTTTCAGTTCACAGTGACCTTGATATAATTTCCCACAAATGTGTTAGCTTGTATTAAAAAGATGACTAATCTGATGAAAATGCAAGATTAATGGACTTTGCTTGAAAAGACAAATAAGGAGWTGGAGTATTGTGTTAAATTTTATAAATGCGTATAAAGAATTTAATGCCTTTTTTCAAGAATTTCTATTCTTTGGTCATTTCCCATGGTAGATTGGTAGATTTTATTTGTAGCACACTGAGCTGTTCCTTATATTCTTCCTCTTTCATAGGCAGATATTCAAGCAGGAACCTAGTGATTTTTTTAATGCTACAGTATATATAATGCCTTTAGGAAAAGCTGAAAGTTGAGTAGGAATATTAATTTTATTATGGGAGTCTGGAATTTTGCTAGTTCAAAGAACCGAAAATAGCTTCCATGATCTGTCTTTGTAYTTCTGTCTGCAGCAACAATTAGAGTATGTACACAAAGTCTGTGTACTGCGTATCTTTTCCTGGCATATGTTACAGAATCCAGAAATGGATTGGCTGAGTATAAGTGGAATTCAAAGGACCACTTACCTTACATTTATTTCAGTAGCAAAATCAAAAAGCAATCARGAAGCATATCCATATTTATTTAGAAGTTAATTTCACAAAACATAGCAAAAGGTACAATGATTCCTCTAAAAATTGAGTAAAAAAATGATTCCTCTAAAAATAAATTTTCTAGCTGTACGTGTCACCGGTTTGCTATTTACAGTGTCTAATGCAACAGGACTTCACCTGTTAGAGAAGCTATTGTGGGCTACCATTTTAAATATTTAATTGTGTGCATTGATGCAATTCTTAGATATCCATAAAAGTCTCTAGTCTATACAGACTAAACATAAATGCACATACTGAGAATTCTAATTGAGATATTATTCTCTTTCACATGTCTATTTAAGCTGACTGAAAAGTACCATGTGGCGTTTGAGAAAAATAACCTGATACTATACATCAAGATTACCATGTTACATTTGACAAGCAGGTGCTGAAAGAAAGTCAAATAAAATTAAGCACCTTTTCTGTCTTTGGAATTTAATAAAATTTGCAAGCTCTTAGATCAAGCTATTAGTTTCAATTTGTCCATTAACTCATGCACAGAAAGGAAAATTTTTAGACAGTTAAGCAACATTGTCAATTAGATGTTTAATGAATTAAGATGAACTCAGAGGCACTTTTAACTGGCAGCTGTTGCGAAAGAAGTATCTGCATTACTGAAAGTTACAAGTGTCACAAAATAGTACTCTATCAGGACTAATTTAATTTGTTCATTTAAGATCCAGCTTGTGGCTGTGATACCCTCCAGGAGTTGCACAGCAAGTCTGTAGTCAAAACTTTTAGTTCTGTTGTTGCAAAAATTTGTATACATCTGAAACTACATTTATATGACATGGCTTTTCTTTTTTCCTCGAAYATATTCTGGTTAATCACATATATTATTGAAAATGTTTAATGGTCTAAAGAACACATTTTGTTTTTTAATGTCAGACATATAAATACTTCSTGTTAAAGTGCTTTAAAACGTGTCATTATTTTTAGAATGCCWCTTGGCTAATCCTGATGCTGTGTACTTCCTGCAGATGTAAACGAGTGTGAAGCTGAACCTTGCAAGAATGGTGGAATTTGTACAGACCTTGTTGCCAACTATTCCTGTGAATGTCCAGGTGAATTTATGGGAAGAAACTGCCAACATAGTGAGTATCACAATGATTGTACAGCTCTTTTTTTAAAGAAGTTTTTTTCTTCTTTAGAAACAACCATATAATGCCTATAAATATCTTTTGTATTCTGCAATAGGTGATGTTTAAAATAGCCATGATTTTCTTTTCAAGATGAAAAAAAAAAATGTACGATACCAAATCTATCAGGTGTTAAAATATGGTTTTCTAATATGATACCATTATGGGAACATTTGGTATGTAAAACAGTTAGCTAGAATACCGACAAAAAGGAGCAAATAATGTGAAAAATAACATAAAAGCTGACTCAGGCTAAGGGTTCATCTAGCCAATACTGTCCTTAACATTAGTGGTAGCAGATGGCATCAAGAACAGACCAGGGGTATATGACACTTTGCTGAGTTTTTTCCAGTCTTCTGCTCTTTTCTGCTCGAGGGAGTTCCTGAGCCTGATATGTTTTGGGTTAGTTTCATCTATTTACTTAGTACCTCAAAAAATACTCTTGCAGTCTGTTTGTCTTCATGTAAACTTTGACTTCATATAWACCTTTCTTATTCACAATGTGTTCTGACTGGGAATATCATTGAGTACCTACCCTATATGTGGAAGTAAAACAAGTTCTTTTAGTTTGATGCTGGTTCTTGCTCAATGTTGTTTGATGTCAAGTCGAGGAAACGTTTGATTGTTTTGTTACGTGCTATTGAGCATGTAAGGAACCGGCCTAATGTGAGGATTGAAAGAAGGTGGACTCCCAGGAGAAATCTTGCATGATTTTGCTAATAACTTGGATTATGAATGGATTGTAAATATCTGATTCCCATAGTTGGAAAACATTGTAAATATAGAGGAGTATATGTGAAAGGCTGAAACCAGAATAATAATAATGCAATGGAACAAAGTGCAAGGTATCAGAACTTAAAAATTAATGACCAAAGAAAGTGTTTGAATACGAAGAATATGGAGAAGAAAGCCTATATGTTTTAATTTATCCAAGAGTAATTATTGTTTGCTTATATGATGGAGTTGTGGAAAAGGCAAATATAGTTGCAAGGTCTGTCAGGCCTGTTAATATTTCTGCAATTCTACCAGGTACCACATTAAAAACACCTGAAACTTTGTAGCCCTCCACATTCAAAGAGTGTAATTTCAAATAAGAGCAGGTTCAAAAAGACCTAATAAGTATAGCAGGAAAATCTAGACTGTGCTGCAAGTTGAATACTAAATAAATTATGCAGTGRTTATCAAACTGTAACAAAGGTGAAGAACATAATTTATTTTTCTATATTCACATTGTAAATGCATGGGGAAGCAAGGAAAAGAAAACATGGGTCATTAACCACAAAAGCTAGGAATTTTTTCAAGTAACTTCAGTGAGTTTCTGGTTTACAGCAGGCAAACAAAGGGAAGAATCCCACATAAAGCATACAAAATACTAGAGAAAAATCKTAGGGTAAAGTGTGATTTGAGACATTTTACATGCCTTGGTGTCTACCTTACCGAATTTCGACACTGTCACAAAACCTGGCTCAGGAACTTTATGATATAAAAAGACAAATATCTATTAAAGTTTTATATAAAAGTTGTTGATGGATTTTTTTATGCCCTTCATTTATTAAGAACAGCTGTTGAAATGCAATTTGGAATTCTGATGGGAATCACATACATCTCTTCATGGTTTATCCCTTCTGGTTTTTGGATGATAAAAAATTACAGAAAAATCATCATTAAAATTTCTCAGGTTATACATCGTATGAGACCAATTTGCTCTTTTGCTAAAAATGGATAGTCAGAGCTATACGAAGTAGAAGTTTCAGTATATTGAACTARCTGAAGAATTCTTCTAGTGTCAGTAAAGCATTATTGAATTGCAAGATAGGTGCTTATCACCAGTCTTTCAGGATTCTCAGTGGGAGGCTTTATACTGGTAAGTGAATCATCCTGTTAAATGATCCTACCTGTTTCACTAGAAATGCTTCCATAGATAAGTGTTCACAGATTTCTAGGACTCTTTCTACTCTGCAGAGTAAAAATACTGAAGATATTTGAAAGGTTCATATTCTTGGGTGTCAACAAATTTTTACAATTACTTCATCAAATTACTTTGGTGTAGATATTGCTGCAGGTAACAAGAAAAGTGATTACTGAATGCGCTAAACAGTAACAGTTAATTTATTATCTCTGAGGTTTKTGTGGCTTGGTAATTGAGTGGGCATGCCAATACTGCAGTGCAGTAGTAGAAGGATTCTGTTCCTTACTTTCTCTGGGTAATGAACAGGTATATGGAGTTACCAACCACTAGATATCTGAAGCACATGGAAAAAATGTAAAATCAGGTGTACTATAAAGAGCTAAAAAGTAATATTTTATTTAAATGAGTAATTATAAAATATTGCAAAATGCATGCTTTAGTTGTACCCCTCTTTACTCATACTATTTTGGAAACTCTATGAAGAGTTATAAATGAATAACAGATAATTAAGGATGAAAATAAAGTTTCTACTCATTGTAGATCATTACTGAATTACCCTTATGCTGAAGTTGTACCACATTCTTTCTCTACTTTAGCACTATTCACAAACTTTTAGCATTAACTGCTTTTGAGCTCTCCTTAATACAAGTGACATAAAAATGTTAACTCTCCTTCTTATACCAATGTATTATTGTGCACTATACTAGCTCCTATAGTCAGGATTGTATATATCCACTTTTTTATGAGAAGTTTTATGCCATTACAGCTAATTATGTAATTACATGTAGTTATTCCACATTCTAATTACACCATTAGAGTATTACACATCTTTACACTAATCATATAATTAAATACTGTTACACTAATTATGTAAATGACTGATTGCTGTTTCAGAATTACCTCACACTGCTCAAGGATTGCTAAACGACATCACAAAATATGTGAAATGTTGTAGATAGAAAARAGAAAAGATGAATTACATTATGTAGTCTATTTTCTTATCATTGCAAATCTGTTCTCTAGAAAGCATTTTCTAGTATTATATTTCTAGTATTAATTCTAGTATTACTATAGATTAATATATCCCGAATAATGATGCTTTGTAATATTGACTAGTCATTTTATTCATCAGCTTAAAGTAATTCGATGTCAGGGAGTTTTTAAAATGTTCATAATAAATTTTCTGTCTCATTYCTTTGTTTCTTAAACTTCTCCCTGCTTATTTTAGCTAGTTTCCTGAATACTTGCTTCACTTTTATGTCATGTTTGACAATTACAGATTTGTCAAAATTGTTGTATTATACCCAGATTCTCCAAGTTCGGTGAAACWGCCACCCACCATCCTTCTGACTCATCTCAAGAGTCTGCCCAAATAACTAGTGCAGTTGAAGTGTGAGAGAAAGGCTTGTAGGATTGTCTGAAACTGAGTACTGAGAGGTTTCTTACCTCTCAGTTCTTTTTCTTAACTGTAAAGAGTAGAARGTTTGTGTAACCAGAACACTAAAATGCCTCATAAACCTGGAAGAACGTGCCGTATTTGAACCACTATGATTGGTTCAAATATCTGACTGGTACAGATATCATCTGTATCTCTTTCCAAAGTGAATGAAGTTTGTGGTTGTTTTCTGAGGGCTCAGCCATTAAGGTCTCAGAAGATAGGGAAGGAGATGGGGTCAGCTGATCTCCTGGGCAGTTGATGTAACACATTCACCGACCAGGCTCCTGTTTCTTTTGGACTTGCTTATGTTTTATTTGTGTATCTTTCTCATTTTGAAGCACTGGCCTATCCAMTTTTKGGKTTTTTTTGKKTTTTTTTTAAGAATAAATTTAAAWTATTGTCACCCTTTCTTTATTAGATACTGTTTTCTGTACCCACTCAGGTATTCTAACGTAGTAAAATCAGTTGCTTCTCATTGCTGGAAGGCATGAGATGAGGCAAAGAGTGTAATGTAGAGTACAAGAGCACTGGTGGCTTCTGAAAATGTTCAATTATTCTAAAATATGCTTATCAATCTTTTAGAGATTCTTCAGTGAGCATCTGGTATCTACAAATTTCTCTGCAGATGTTTAGTAAACACAGGATATGGAGACCGTTTTCCCATCCCGTGAAAGGAAGTTAACTTTATTGTTTGCATGTTACTTTCCAGATTTCTTAAGTCCTCATCATTTCCTAAATGCAGAATACAAGCCTACTGTTTTTGTACTCTCTGAACTTATTTCTTGCTTCTCTGCTGAATTTAAACTATCAGTGATGATCACCTCTTATTACAACTTTCCTTAGTCTTAGAGTTTCCATTAATAAGTACGRATTCCAAAGGAGTTTCTCCTGAGATTACTTTTACTTCTTTTACTTTTATTAGTAGTCTTTTACTTCCTGGATCACAAAATTCTCTCTCAGGCAGCAGAGAGCCTCTTCCATTGGTGTATGACTATTTTCATTACTCAGTAGAAGTCTGTGTTGTTAAATCTCTTACGAGCAACCTAGATTGCAAATTRTGGTAATTTGTGAGTAGTTAGGTATTTTTTGTTCATTTTTTTTCCTTTGGCAAATGGTGAACGCATTATCATTTCACCATGGTGCTTGTGGAGCTGTAGGTTGCTGATTTCTTGCTGACATTAAAGCATATGGTGTATTTTTTCTATTTTTTTCTTTGAAGAGATGGTTAAGATTAGTCACTGTAAATATTTTTTACATATGCTAAAGCCCTTTAACCTTTCTGCATATTTCACATGCCCATATGTAGTAAGACTACATTTAGAACAAGTGTACCAGTGTGATGTCTAGCATATCACAAACCTGCTAAGCAGTGTACCTTCACAGTATTTTTTTTTAATGTGCAGTGTATTTTAGGACATCACCATGTGTTTTTAATGCATTTGGTCATCTTCTGCCATACTGTCTGTGAAAATTAAAGCAGCAGCTTTAATTTAAACAAAAGCATCCCTCCTTTTAGTGTCTTAGTTAAGAATTATGTAAAGCCCGACAAATCCCCACATAAAGAGACTTTCAAGACCAGTGTTTGTATGGAACCTTCTACTCCTAAACCAGGAAGTCATCTAAAGCATTTTGATGAGTTTTGACTTTAGAATCTTCTTTTTTCTCTTTGTCTCAGACATTTTTTCTGTTTTAATTTTTTTTGGCATACAGGACATGTGCTACTTTCACGACTTGTAATGTGGGAGGAAGAATTAATTTCACAGTATTTTTGAACAGAATGTGTGGATTTTTTTAGCATTTTTTCTTCTCTATTTCACTTCTAAGCGTTCTTCCACGGGAATTGCCACATTTGATGGGACTTCTTGGCAACAGATATTATTGTCAGAACTTCTTTTTGATACTTAGTCTTCACTGAGACGTGATCATTCCTGTCATCTCCAGGTACTACTCTTAGGAACTCTTAACTCAACCGCCCAGTGATACAGAAAGTACTTAGGTTCAGAAAAACCCTATATTAAGCATACATTATAGATAAATATTCAAAAAAAGCATAGCAAGAATAACACATTCGTGAAACAAGCTGTATGTTTGGGGGAGCATAAGTTTTATTTAAGTATAAAAGTAGCCTTAATTGTGCTCTGAAATGATTCTGTCATCATCTTGTATGATATCTCATGTATTGCAGGCTAACGGGTATTTTCCAGCTGCCCTGTGTTAAATGTCAAAATTACAAGCAATGAAAAATGTGTGTCTGACTAAAATTTGTCTTACAAAAGCCTGTGTTTTCAAAAGATAAAAATAAGAACATACTATTTTCCTGAATTAATAATTAGAGTTTATAACAAKCTTTCTAGTGAATTCAGCTAGTGAAAATGTCAGGTTAACATTAAACTGTTAAACATGAAGCTGCTTTAAACAAGACTCCCATGCAATCACATCTCATTTCCTGAAGGCCTACTGGGGAACTTTGTTTTCAAAGTGTGAGATTTTTTTAGGTACTTGAAATATGCAGTAGGTTGTGGCTTACAGCTTGCAGTGAGCTACTGTGAAACTGAGGTGCTGAAGCACATGTAAATTACAAACTTGGAAGCCTGGAAATCTCAATAAGGCCACTGCAGTCCAAAGCATCACCAGGAATCTGAGGTCTCTGGGATTTTCAGACTTTAGAAAAGCTTATATGGTGGGGCTCCCCTAGGCCTGTGACCTCTGAGAACCTGGTAATGCTGAGAAAAGGTCATATCCTAAGAGCACCTCCAAATCTCAGAAGGAATTCAGTTGCTCCATAATAAATRTAACTTAAATATTCTCATTGATATTTATTAATTTTTCATATTTACGGGGATGATTCAGGTTTTCATTTTTGATTAGCAAAGCAAACTATATAAGAAATGTAATTTCTAGAAATATAGACTCCTGCATTTAAGAACATTAAAACCAACTTCAAAACTAATACATTAACACATACAATTACATGTTATACATAAATACATATACATAAATACAAATTGAGTATGCATACATAAATACATTAAATATGCTGCTCCAAAATATTATTAGCTGCTCCAAATATATATTTAAWTTTCTGTACTGAATACTGGACAGAACCCTCTGGAAGCTCTTGCTGAAACTAATGAGGTTTGCTGAGCATACATAGCTCTGAGAATATGGTTTGACTAACATATCTGTGTAATATATAGGTAAGAAAGAAAATGTTATAGATATGCAGAATACGTTGTTAAAAATGAAATTAAATGCTCCTAGGCATTTCAGTGATCTTGTGAAAAATATTAATCAAAMTCTCATGCTTTCATATTGAGTCTTCAAACAACAACGCACACACAGGCCCTTCTACAAACCCTTTTTGTCCAGACACCCCATATAAGATGCTAGGGTGTGCAAAATTAGGCTCAGCAGTTAGTTAGATCAGAATTGTAGTTTTTCCTTTCAACACAATAGGAAAATAAGACTGACCTCTCAGTATTTGATGTTGAAACAAAGTCATCAGTGCTGTGCCTTTGGATATGTTTTCATCCCCGTGCTGTAGTACTATACAGAAATGTCTCACTCTAAAAATTGATTTCTCAGTATCTTAAAGTGATTAGGCAGCAGAGGGTACACTATTCATTGTATCCTCTGACATAAACCTTGTACAATATTCAGAAAACCTCCTTGGACCAACAGGCATATTTTGTGCATTTAATCGTCTCTTTGCTACAGGAGTCTCCTAGCACAGCTTTTGAGTTGTGTCAGTATCTCCATTATGAAATCAAACCCATTTTCTCACGTCTGTAACTTGACTTTGTAGTGTCTCATTTTTAGCTTGAACTGCCTTGTTGCGGAGATGTCTTTTCCATGTTTTCTTACTGGCCCTACTGATCTGTCTCTCTCCAGCTTTGTGTCATTTGCGATTCATGGTTCCACTTAACTACTCTTTGTACTGAGATAGGATGATTGCACTAGGGTAGATATTTCCTTCCATTGCCTGTCTTCCCTCGGTTTGTTTCTTCAGTCTGAGGGAACAAGATGACCATAGGTTTTCTGTGGTGTACCACATGACTGATATTAACAGAAAAAAGAATAAAAAAACTTCAGAAAAGTATCCTCACTTCCTCTGTAGAAAGAACTTTTTTGTTTGTATGGTAAAGACAATGCCAGTGCATATTTTAACATTTCTAAACCCTTAAAAAAAATGCAGCTTTTTAAAAAAAGTAGTCTCTATAGCTTGTAAGAACTTGGTATGGTCAATAGTTCATATTCTTTTCCAATGTCCTCATAGAAATGATGAATAATTTGCAGATAAAGAATTAGTACTATAAAAATAAATAAAAGCCAGACTGTAGTCATAGTCAGGAGAAGCAAGTTGAAAAAAAATTACTGATTATTAGGACAAAAAAAGTCCTCAGGAATATAGAAAAACATCTTGAATGAAAGCAGTAATGGTTATACATATTTGAAAAGAACAATATACAGCTGCAGTAGGCTCATGAAAGCTCCCATTAGCCAAGTCCAATTAGAACATATTTTTAAAGGTTTAGTGTTTATTAGTGTTTATAGATAATGTATTTCATAATATAAATTTGTCATAGGAGGTTTGCCTTCTGAGTCAGCTGAATTTAGTCGATTGCTATATTTCAGTGGATACAGAAGTAACAAAAAAGAAAAAAACATCTCTAGGATCATGTAAACATTTCATAATTAAACTACCATAGTGTTTGCTGTAGTGAATGATGGAGAAAAGGGTACAATTCCAGGTGAATATGGTGTAAGCCTTGTATAAGGTGGATATGTGAAAGTTGATCCACATTTTAGAGATTCATTTGAAGTCAAAATTCAAGCCAAACTGAAAAGGGTAGAAGTTGCTGTTAACTCAAAAGAAAATGGAGCAAAACATGGTTCCTTAAGCCGTAAATGAACTAAAATCTCCAAACTGTGTTCTGCCACCTGCAGCTTTCAGAAGGAGAAGGAAATGCAATATGTTCAGTGATCAACTGCCTGCTGAGGCAAAATTCACAACTCCTGCTGCTCTGGACAGACGGAGAGTCCAGCACTGCTCCTCTTCCAGACTCTGGTGCAGTCATGTGTGAGATACTAGGAGGGGAATAAAATGTTTATAGTTTACACCCATTTTTGTGTCTGACCACCACTATGCTCGTTTGTTGCATTCCATTAGATAATCTGAGGGCCTTAAAAAAAAATTCCAGCATCTCATTGTTGATTTTATATATATATATATATGCGGCGTGTAGTTCATCACAACTTCATCTGTGCTTTAGCTTTTTGGGTTCAGCACTGAACAGGCAGTCACTCCTTGCCTGTCAGATCAGAGGGAAATGGGACACTTTTGAAGCTGCAGACTACTACATAAACAGTGGCYTTCAGCCTAAAAAGTGCTCGGGGTAGCTCAACCTCTACAGTTTGGCAGATCAGCAGCCACAGTGTTATTTGGACAAGGTGTTTGCTGCTTGAAAGTAAAGAGTTGGACATATATGAAAAATTCTACAGCAGCACAATACTGAGAAAAGGCTTTATGTCTTTCTGATGTGTTATATGTAAACAGAATGAGGTAAGTAAGTTTTTTTTGAAAAGTATAATTAAAATTTTCAGAATTTACAACTAACATAAAGGATTATAACTTTGTTGAGAGAATCTGGTGGAGTTTTAATTTATGTTGGTGATTGTTTTCCAATAATAAAGATAAATGCTATTTAAACTTTTTTTGCAGTTAGAATTTTTTTGCAAAAAGAAAGCAGAACTCTAACTCTTTTAAGAAGCTAAAGTTAAAGAAGATTAGAAGATTCAGGATGTAGTTCATAATATTATATCGTTATTCTGGTTATATCTCTAGCCTAGTTTATGCTTATGTTACTGAATTCTAATTTTCCTAATTAAACTGTTCGTGTTTTTATGCAATGCATTTTTACACATCCATGTTTTGAAATTTCAGCTTAAACACAGTATAAAAAGTAACCATATTTTAATTCTTATTACATCAGTTACAGACAAGCAAAAATTTATTTATAAGTATTCTGTTGACTTTGTAAGGAAATTTGTATCCTCATCCCACAGGGTCAAATATGATTATTACTTTTTCTGCAAGGTTCCTAAAATGTATCACTTGTCTTCTGGATAGCAGTAAAACTTCCATACAGGAGGTTGCTTATAGATTTTATTGCGCTTGTTGAAACCTTTTCCTCTTCTACTTTTCTTCTTACTATTCTTCCCATCTACTAAAATCTAAGTGCAAAAGGGTGCCTCCTTACAGGGAAACAGACAGGTTACTGCACATGTGTCCTACATATGGGGCATAGGAAAAAGCAGCTTCTGGTCCTAGATGTAACTAGTGTTTTTTGTTTGTTTGTTTGTTTGTTTTTTAAAGCACAGTAGAACATCTTCATGAGAAGACAGTGTGAGAGCCCCATTCAATAATGTCTGGGGCATTCTATGAGGATATGAATAATCTATTACTTCAAATTTGATTAGATAAGGAAATCTGAATAATTCTCTTACACATACTAGTCCCGTTCACCTCTACTTAGATATCTTGATACCCCTAACTCAAGCTGTTCTATTCTCCATCTTCAGGTTACTCTTGGTATTATCAAGTACATATGTGTGCTAGCAGAAGAGATACTTCATTTAAGTGCACCCATTCGACTTTGCAGTGGATTTGGGTTTGTATCACTGAGATTTGATGCTCTTGTGCAAGACCGAAAGTTCAGAAACATAGAAGTTTCAGTTGTTTTCCAGTCCTATTAAGTTTTATGTAGCAGATCAACGTAATTCAGTGCTGTCAACATTGCCATTGCATTGTCCTTATTATCCAAAAGTTTTCAATTCATGGAAAATTCATGGGGAAGCATGGTTAACTTCCTGTAAGAAATTACTATAGAAAGATAGGCTACAATTGAAAGTTAGTAGGTCAATCTAAAACTATTTAAATATGTGGACTTTCTTTCCTTTTTTTCTTTTTTTTTTTTTTTTTTTTTTTAAAAAATTGAAAGAAACCGGAAAATGTTAAGAGGTTTGGATTTTGGTGACAGGATGGTGTTGTGTACTGTGTCCTACCTCTGCTCTAAACAGCTGCAGTAGGAAAGTGACAGCTTTCTAGTGACTTTATTGACAGAGCTTATTTTAGAGAATTTTCAGGACAGGAGTACGATTTGTTAGTTTGCAGGTTAAAATTATTATGTTTTTCTTGGCAGTCTTGTAACAAGTGTCATTATTTCCATGTAATATTAAAGTATTGCTTAAATGGGTTTCCTAGGAAATGCTGAGTAAAGAGTCTGTAAACTATATTAAGAGAAGATGCCTTCTGATGTTTTTTCAAGTCTAGTTTCTATTCCCAATTGAACTGCTGTACTTATTCATTATGTATGTAGTGTGTTTTCTTGGGGAGTCATTTTTAAATAGACCATTAACGTAAATAACATAATGGATTTCTAACTAGATTTCACTAGCATTTTATTGCTAATTTCATAAAAATATGAAAAAAAACATATTGGGTCAGATGATTCAGTAGTCTGTCTGGGCTGCAGTCCTGGCTCTTAGCAGTGGCAGTAACAAATGCAATTTAAGGAGAGTATGTATTTTCTTGGCCACTTTCTTCTGTTTATTCTGTTCCAGGTTGGCAGTTTTTATATTAAGAACATTGGAAGATATACCTTTGACTGTTCCATTTACTATCATCTGTGTACTTATTACATGTCAGTTTGTCTAATCTGTTTTTGAACTTGTTGAATATACATGCAAAACTTCTTGTGGCAGGGCAGGAGGCTTCAGAGGCTCACTACTCACTGTGCAAAGAAGCGTTTTCTTCTGTGTTTATAACCTAACTGTAAAGCTGTGA
Source organism: Eudromia elegans (assembly GCA_003342815.1). Classification (NCBI taxonomy): domain Eukaryota; kingdom Metazoa; phylum Chordata; class Aves; order Tinamiformes; family Tinamidae; genus Eudromia; species Eudromia elegans. The sequence continues at coordinate 98,402 of PTEX01000510.1, read as the reverse complement.
AGAAAGTTTTTGGGAATGGGAGCACATGATAACCACTTAGCAGCAATAGAATCATAGAATCATAGAATGCYTARGGTTGGAAGGGRCCTCYAGAGGTCATCTAGTCCAAMCCCCCTGCACACGCAGGGTCKCCTAGAGCATGTGGCACAGGGTGATGTCCAGGCGGGTTTGGAAGATCTCCAGAGAAGGAGACTCCACCACCTCTCTGGGCAGCCTGTTCCAGGGCTCTATCACCCTCACTGTTAAGAAATTCTTTCTCAAGTTCCTGTGGAATTTTTGGTGCATCTATTTGTGGCCGTTTCGTCTAGTTCTGTCGCTGGCCACCACTGAGACCAGGCCAGTCCCCTCCTCCTCACTCCATCTCTTGAGGTGTTTATACACATTGATCAGGTCCCCTCTCAGTCTTCTTCAGGCTGAACAGGCCCAGCTATCTCAGCCAAATAGTGCCATTGAGCCAATATCCAATAGCACCATTGACAAGTAAAACATAATATTCAATTTCTTTATATTTGATTAGTTCAAACAAACATCACCTGAACACATGAAGTGTGTTGACCAGTATAACAGGCTAATGTGTTGCTCTTTGTTGAGATCCTACATCAGCACAGAAACATTTAATGTGTTGGGGCATATCAGCAAATAGGTAGCAGTTCTTCCCATTACTGTCTGAAAAGCTGTCTTCTGTTGTGTGGAATATAACTAATCACTTAATTTTCATGTCAGCTCCAAGAGATTTGAAGCTTTACATAACATGATTTGAAAAGTTTGCTTGTCTGGAAATATCTGTGTGCTTATTAGTTGCAGCTGATGCAAATCAGTAAAGATGTTGCCTTTGACATACACTGTTTTATGTAGAGGCATGAAATGAGTTTAATCATATTCTTCACCTTGTTGCCACGTACCACAATAGCTACTAACATATTTTAAATCACACTTCTGAAATTAATACTAATTCAGGTATTTGTAGGTCAGGAAAACAAGTTTTGTTTTATTTTAAATCTGCGAAGCAAGTTTATGGAGATAAATACTTTGTGTGCTATTAACCAGACTTCAGAACAGTTGCTCTACAAACACACCATAACCAGKCAGAAATGTGCTATTCTATTGACTAATTAAGAGTTGCCTGGAAATTTTATGCCCTGTGACTTTACGTTTTTATCTTCAATCTGAAACAATATCCAATGTGGTGTGTTCTAAGGTCTACTGGAGTAGGCTTTTATACTAATCTTCAGTCTAGTAAAGTAAGGTTTTGTACATTTATTTCTGTGGTTTTATTTTACATTCTGATGAACTAGGAAGAAGACACATGGTTTGTTCCATGTGTCAGTGGAAGTAGTGATTAATTTTAAATTCCTTGAGGGGAAACATGTTGATTTGATTTTTTGAATTTAGGATTAAATTTCAAAAAAACCCCATGATTTACAACCACATTACTCAGTATCACTGATATCAAAATACTGGATTGTGTTAAAAAAATAAATAAAATAAAATTTGAGCTACATAGAATAAATGAATAATTTGATTAGCTGTAGAATAATTAAAATAGCAATAGATAAAAGGTGTGAAGTTGAGCTTGTGACCTGCAGCTGCATCCCCACTATACTATACTCGTCACAACCCTCAAAGTCTAATCCAAACAATAAAGGTTGAATCGTTCAAATCTAAAGCATTACTTGAGCTGGAGATTTTTAGATATGGATAAATATCTGATTAGAATCACCAAATTGATAGCTAATGTTGATCTTGTAGTATTTGTCATTCCTTTGGGGAAAGGTTTTTTTTTTTTTTTTTTTGGTAGTTTTGGAGAGTTCTTGTGTTTAAAAAGTTAATGTGCACAGTTCTTTCATTGCTTAGAATTCATTCCAAGTAAAACCTCTGTGTCTGCATAAGAGGAACTGCAAAGAGCTTAGACTTTTTTTACGCTTAAAAGTGATGTGTTAAAAGATGGGATCAGTATGGAAAAAGAAAAGAAGCTCTTGCGATTCTGAGAAAAGATGAAATGAAAATGAGTTAATAGAGATTCCATGCACCACCTAACACAAGGAGGAAGAATCCAGCACAGCAATGGATGGGTAAGAGTCCAAGCTCGAGGTGGCAGGAGAAAACTTTCTCCAGTCTCCCCCTATCAGGTACGCCTAGTCAGCAGGTACGAGGTCCTGGAGGAGGAAGGCCCTCTTACATGTGGGAAGAGAAGAAGCAGCAATGCCTTGCCTGAGGGCAATCAAAAGAGACTTTAGGGAACTAGGGCAGACGATCAGGAATTCGAGCGTACAGGTTCTGTTTGCCTCTATTTTTCTAGGTGCTGCCAGCAATGTAGAAAGGAACTAGAGAATACAAGGTATCAACATGTGGCTCTGGGGCTGGTGTCATCACCACAACTTCATTTCCTTTGGCGATAGGAAGACTTACATGGCACTGAGCATGATGGCACCTAACGGGATCCAGCTCTCTCAAAGGAKGAAGAGAGTCCTGAGTCGTGAGCTAGCAGGGCTCATTGAGAGGGCTTTAAACTGGATTTGAGGGGAGAGGGGGACATCATCGGGGAAGCAGGTGATAATGTAGGTGGTGGCCTGTTGTGCCACTCGCAGTAGCCCAATTCCATAGCCTGGGGAGGACAGCTCAGGCCTGAAGAGGCTAAAGGGCAGAATATGGTGACTCTTAAAGGCCCATGGTGTCCAGTTGCAGCTGTCCTGGCTAGAACGAGAGGCACGTTGCGCACGTTGAGCGCAAGTCGAGAGTCTGTGGGTGAGGATCAAAGGGCAGGGCAACAGGGGTGACACAGTCATGGGAGTTTACTACAGGCCTCCTGACCATGATGAGGAGGTGGATGAGGCCTTCTACAGGCAGCTACAAGAAGCCTCGCGATCATAGGCCCTGGTCCTTATGGGGGACTTTAACCACCCTGATGTCTGCTGAGACGGTCACACAGCTGGGAGCAGACAGTCCAGGAGGTTCCTGCAGAACATTGTGGATAACTTCCTGATGCAGGTGGTTGAAGAGCCGACAAGGGCRGGCGCGCTGCTAGACCTGATCCTAACCAACAGAGATSGTCTAGTGGGAAATGTGAGGGCCAGGGACAGTCTTGGCTGCAGCGACCATGAGATGTTGGAATTCATGATCCTGTGTGGAGCGAACTGGGCAAGAAGTAGGATTGCTACCCTGGACTTCAAGAAAACCAATTTTGACCTCCTCAGGGAGCTCCTTGGAGAAATCCCCAGGACCAGAGTCCTAGAAGGCAAGGGTGTCCAGGAGAGCTGGCTTATATTGAAGCAGCACTTTCTCCAACCCCAGGATAGGTGTATTCTGACAAGAAAGAAGTCTAGCAAGAGGGGCAGGATATGGATGGGCAAGGAACTCTTGGGAAAAGTTAATGAGAAAAAGAGCACATATGTAAGGTGGAAGAAGGGCCAGACCACATGGGACCAATATAGGAACATTGTCAGGGAATGCAGGAGTGCAACAAGGAAGGCCACAGCCCTTTTGGAATTAGAGTTAATGAGAGATGTCAGGAACAACTGGAAGAGCTTCTATAAATACATCAGGAGCAAGAGGAAGACTAGAGAAAATGTTCCAGATGGGTCCAGATGGGGTGCACTGGAGAGTGCTGAGGAAACTGCCAGGAGTTATTGCCCAGCTGCTCTCCATCATCTTTGAGAGATCACGRASACCAGGGGAGGTGCCAGAGGACTGGAAGAAACAAACGTCACTCCAGTCTTCAAAAAGAGCAAGAGAGCGGAGCCAGGAAACTACAGGCCCATCAACCTCACCTCCGTCCCTGGAAAGGTGTTGGAGCAGTTCGTCCCAGAGACCACCTCTAAGCATACCAAGGAAAAGAAGATAATGAGGACTAGACAGTATGGATTCACCCAGGGAAAGTCGTGTTTGACAAACCTGATAGCCTTCTACGATGGGGTAACTGGATAGATGGATGAGAGGAGAGCCGTGGACATTGTCTACCTTGACTTCAGCAAGATTTTCAACATAGTCTCCCGTAGCATTCTCATAGTAAAACTCTGAAAGTGTGGACTGGATGTGAGGACAGTGAGGTGGATCGAGGACTGGCTGGATGGCAGAGCCCAGAGAGTGGTGATAAATGGGGCCGAGTCTAATTGGAGGCCTGTGGCCAGTGGTGTCCCCCAGGGATAAGTGCTGGGCCCAGTGCTGTTCAGCTTGTTCATCAACAACTTGGACGAGGGCACAGAGTGCACCAAGCAAGTTCACTGATGACACTAAACTGGGTGGAGTGGCCAACACTGCAGAGGGCTGTGCTGGAAAACGAGTCTCTTTGACAGTCAAACTTTACTTTCTCCTGAAAATGAAGATGCAATTGCATCATTAGATGTAATGAAGAATTGAAAATTCAAGTTTCTTAAATATTCTAATTATACATGCACTTAACAACAAAAATGTAGTTTGACCTAGGAAACAAARCAAAATTTTTGTTTGCCAGGCATTTGTCTAACAGACTGGGATTAACTGGGACTGAAATGTATTTGTACTTAAGTTCAGCAGAAAAAAAAAAACAACAACAAGCATTTGTTCTAAGTGTTCTGCTTATGGATGACTTACAGACGGAAAAAGTGCTAAATCAATCAGCAAAATATTATTATTTCATGTGTATTACTAGATAAAGTGATCAAATTTGTGACAAATCCTCAGCCACTATAATTCAATATCACTGGGAAGTCAACAGAACTATGCCAGATTATTTCAACACATGCAGGTCTCCACTCTGTTGGTTTGACTTTGCAAGATTTACCAGATCTGAAAAGGCTCTGCAATTACAGCTTCAGGTATATTATAGACAGAGAAAGGAGTTGCTTTCTATGCAGATAGCTTTCTGAGCTCTGGTATGTGTATTTCCACCTGATCTCATTAGTAATTGCACTTACCAGCTGACACATCTTTTTAATTATTGTCTTTTTCAATAGACAATCCGGCAAATTATTTGCTTGCTATTAATCTCTTCTTTGGCAACTGATCTAAAACACACTTTTCCATTAAGTCCTTCTATAGTAGCCATCTATTAAATGCCATTGCAGGAAAATGTCATTATATGTCTTAAATGTGATCTCTTTTCAATTTTTTTAAGACTAGTCTGACTCATTTCAGATAACTTTAACCTCTTAAAATTAGGCACTAAGTTGAAGATGATGGTCTAGGCTCACTCGTTGCTCAGGCAAAACAGAAAAGATGGATCACATCCATCACACTCACTTCAGAGGTCAAATAAGATTTAGAGATGCCTAGTTCTTTTCACAGGTTAGAGAAAGCCTAAACAACTAGTTCAGAATGGAGACCTAACTGACTGAATGGGATCTTATCCATTCATTCTTATCCATCCAATAAATCTTGTCCATTTTTTACATTGTTTGGTTAGCTATTCATTAACATAAATATTATGGAATAATATCCTTCAAAGAAATATTAATTAAAATAATAGGATAGAAAATCACTATCGAAGCATGTTTGATTTATGTTTAAAACATTTTATGGAATGACTGGTGCAATATTTCATTTTCCTGCACAGCTTKAATAATGAGCAATCTCTTTTACTGCACATATTCAAACTTATTTTTTGTGAGTCTTTATTCTAAATCTCTTCCACCCTAATAAAAATCTTAGGACCTTTAAATTAATTCTTTATTTTAACATGACTTCAAGCTCTAATTCTGAAAGCTGCTTTACAAAGATATAAGGTTATACCTACATCAAATGGCTTGCAGAAASAGGATCTAAATTCTGATATCCAAATTTACAGTTATTAGTAAGTGAGACATCTTAGAGAAGAAAACAGAAACAGATTAGAGGCTGAGAGTTGCAGTTAGCAGGATTTAACTAGCAATTGTTCACATGTGATTAGTGTTCTCTACTGGGGTTATGGCTCATATTTAGTATATCACTTCAGCATTGTATTGTGTAGTCTCATATATTTAATTCCTTCCAAAGGACATGTGTTCCATCACAATGCAGAATTTGTGCTGCTGGTATTTTTTAAACAATTTCAGTGAATACAACTTGTAACTAGTGATAGGAACTGTTGCTCTTATGAGAACAAAACAAAACACAAAGAAAGAAAGACTGTATCTAGGCTGTAAAATGAGATTTTCCATTTGAAAAGCACATATTCTTCTTCTCTGTAGAGAGAAATAAACATTCCCATTGTTTGCCTGGTTTGCAGGAATGCTAATTACACTGATGTTGTAATCCCATTGATTTCCACTGCAGATCTGCCAGGAAAATGCAGTATTTCAGTATAACTCTATCTTGTCTTTCCAGTTCTACTTGCAAGAGAAAGTATTTTTTTTCAAATATTTTCTCATAGAATCACAGAACCACAGAATGATTGAGGTTGGAAGGGATCTCTAGAGATCGTCTAATCCAACCACCCTACTCCAGCAGTGACAGGGTTGCATCCAGGCAGGTTTGGAAGATCTCCAGAGAAGGAGACTCCACAACCTCTCTGGGCAGCCTGTTCCAGGGCTCTGTCACCCTCACAGGAAAGAGGTTCTTCCCCACATGCACATGGTACTTCGTGTGCTTTTTGAACTTCTTGAAACAGAGAAATTTTCAGATTGCCTTTACTGCCTTTAAATTGGCCAGCAATTAATTATGACACACACACGCAAGTGTGCAAGGACAAACATAATGCCAACCCATGGTTTCTTTGACCAGTTCAGAGAATGAGTTCATATCTTCAAATTCACCAGCAATTTCTATTGATCCAAATTCAGATATTTCACCTCTACAGATAAGATTTAACAAAACATATAAAAGAAATCAGTGAAAATTCTTGCAAAACCTTTTGCCTCCCCCACTACTAGTAGTAAGGCAACTCAAAGCAAAATAGTACCAAGTAACTCAAAAGGTGAAGCTGTCTGTGGCCATCCAAAATCAGGCTGAACTTTACAAAATATGTTGCCTGATTACAATTTTCTTTACATAACTTTAAATCTGACAAGTTTTCTTTTCTTGTATTCTTTATATAAATATTTCTAATAAAAAGAAGAGAAGTATGGATTGTATAGTATTCAATAGAAAACAAACGGATCATTTTGGATAGTAAAGGGATAACTAATAGCTCTACAACCATGAAAATTTCTTCCACCCACAGAGTCTCAAATCTGTATTTATAAAAATATAGTGATAGAAAATAAAACTTGATAGTGCGTATTTGTTCATGTCTTATGTATGATTATGATTACATGACAGTTACTTTGCAGTACAACTTAAAAGTTCCTATAAATTTAACTTCTATAGTAAGTGTGTGGTTCAGTTCTTGTGTAAAGTATATGTGTTACTACATAATTTCTTCTTTTATTCAGATTTTAGTACTGTTTTAATGGCTCTGAGTTATATGAAAATTTTTAATGTTGATATTCCAATTTTGAAAAAAGCCTTTTTTCATTGTTTCAACTTGAAATGTAAAATCACAGATTAATATATTTATATTTGAGTAGTCAGCAAGGTAGTTTGAATCCCGCCCCCCGCCCATCTCCTTACTGAAGTATAATCTGTTATTTAAAAATAATTAATTGCTGGTTGAAAGTTAATGTTTGTCAGTGAACTATTAAATGTCTAATCTTAATAATGGTATGAGAAAGAGAAAGCATTTTGCTCTAGGCAACTGCATAGCATATCTGTCCTTTCTCAGATTGGTACAGAACCACAGTAGTTTCCTGCTGTCAMTGCAGATTGGCCATGTGGTGGTTCATTGTCAAGGTGCGATTAACCATGTTGGGGATTCTGAACTTGCTGCTGGYGTTCAGGAGTTGTGTTCTGTTCTCCCAGTATCCAGTGTGGCCGAGACAACCATGTTCCTTCAAGATTTATGCTATGCTCTGTATTTGATGTTAGTACTGGCTATTTGACATCTCTAGCTAGAAAACAGCATACTCAAAGGAGACAAAGGCTTATGTATTCAGGTATGGTAAAGGCTACTGCAAGAAAGAGTACACTATTTTTTCATCTTAGAATAAGGACAAAAAAATGTAAAACAGAAGAAGAACTTTAAAGCAGAACAAGGAAGAGTCAAGTTAACTTCATTTAAACAGTGGATGGAGTGTCAAATGTTCTCTAATGGATCTTTTGAAAAATACATTTAACAAAAATTTATCAGGAATAGCATGGATGTAGTTGGCATGTCTTGTGTTAAAGAAACTTYTACAGATAATTGGAAGCCCTATTTCTCTGTGACATAAACAGTGTGCTTCCTACTAGAAATCTTCTTTCCAGGTCAGTTCCAATAAAAGCATTTTAAACATTATTAACCTATTATTAGTAATAATGATGTTACTGATTTCAGCACAGAACATAACATTCACTTTGTGTGTTATGAATACTAGAAGAAATTATTTTGTCTAATTACAGTTTTGTAGAGGTTTTATACAGATCCCTTAAAAAAAATAAGATCATAGAATCATTGTGTGTGGAAAGGACCTTCAAGATCATCAAGTCCAATCCATCACCACCATGCTTGCTAAATCATGTCCCTAAGTGCCTCATTTAACATGATAAAGCACTTTTYCCATACAGAATCATTATGGTTGAAAAAGAGCATGAATAGCTGTGCTTGGTCAAATGAAAGCTGGCTACTTGTGAGAGTGATCTGAAGTGGATGTTTAGTGAATGTGACAAGCATCAAGAGACTGTTCTCCGATTTTGTTTTTCCAGCTTCTAGTTGTCATCAATTTGGGGACTTCCCAGGTTAGCTGAATCTTCTTTTAATTTTGTTAATTCTCATTGGATAGATTCTGCTTTAAATATACTCTATGATGCAGTTCCTCAGGTAATATTCCTCTGCTTTGCATAAGGAATATCTTGTCTATGCAAAGAGAGGAATGCAGAAATCACCACACTGAGAACTAAGCAAATCAGTCCATTTCAGGTAGATCACCATATAAAAGGGTCCCAATCCAGTTTCACTGATCTTTCATCTGCACATGCTGTTGTCCTGTGCTGGAAATGTTAGATTGTCAAAACTATCCCATAGTAGGAAATGCATCACTCTGTCTGTCAGGAGATACTCACCCTGTGCCACATGCTCTAGGAGACCCTGTGTGTGCAGGGAGGTTGGGCTAGATGACCTCTAGAGGTCCCTTCCAACCTTAAGCATTCTGTGATTCTATGATTCTCTCTCACAGCAATGTCTCTATAAAATAACTTTACATACTYTTTACACAAATTTGCTTTACATACTCTTTGCAAGGAAGAAAATAATTTTATTACAGTGTTTCATGGTTTTGAAAAAAAAAATCATATGTTGAATATGCATAGATCTTTAATAGCAGATTAATAAATGATCCATACCCATCTAAATAACTCCTCTAAAAATAGATCCACTCTTACCAGAAGAGAGGGTATCCTTGAGAAAACAAACTGGGCAAGAACGTGTGGGTGACTGGGGGAATAAGATGAAGAAATAGACTGACGTGTAGCTGACATGGTGGGAAGCTTATGCATGTATCAGCATTAATTAATGTAGTATCAGAGGTCATCTGTAATTCCATTGTTAGGATTTGTGTTCAGCACAATCCACCATGTTATGCTAAGCACAGCCTGAGTAATCTCTTTACACTAAATGAGGTATATGGAGGAACACAGAAGTGCAGATTTCTAAAGCAGATTTGTTTTCTGCCTGTCTTCAATTTTGCATCTGTTTGTTTTGATGACGTTACCTGGAGACAAACCAAAGAAGAAATAAAAGCTATGTATTCATGCTGCAGAATCAGGCATGCTTCATCGTCAATAACAAGAGATCTTTTTCTTCTGTTTGCTGAGGCATAATCCGCTCACTTTCTAGTAATGTTTAAACCATTTAGAGACTTTGCTTAATTTGTGAACTGAAATGAAGTACAGAAGTCCACGTTATACATACCATACGCACTTAAAATGTTTACCCAGTGCTTTCTGATTATGATTATCTGCCATGGTCGTAATTCTCTTTTTTTTGAATGGTTTGTTCTTCTCTTAGTAATAGTGAGAATCAGGCACATTTTTCTGTCTTCTGATTTAAGTTTGAAGAGTTATCTGTATAAACCAGAGTAAGCTTTCTTCTTTTTTTTTCTAACTTCCTTTTACATAAACGTTTTATTCTGCTAGAGGCTTTTGTTGTTGGAATAGTCAAGAGTCCCTATAAGCTAGGTCTAGGAGTGAAATCTAGAATACTCTTTGCTTTATGGTAAAAACTAGTATGTTATATTTCAGGTATAGTTGTGTTTGGGGATTATAGAGAAAACCTTGAAGGCAGTTTTATCCTATGTCATCTTCAACTGAATTGGTAGAGATTCTTAGAAACAATGAAAAGAAAAATACATCTTTTAACAGTTCAGGTAATGGTGTTGACTTTTGTCATCCTTTGCAGGCACCACTCAGAAATATAGCTTATTGGTTCATCTTTGTGATTATCTCATTTTGAAGTGAAGTTGGTGTATTGAACACTGGTTTATATTTAATGAGAGTAAGAGGAGCTGCATTAGTGCTTTATTTATTGTATACGAGTTGTCACCCCAGTCTTCAAAAAAGGTAAGAAAGAGGACCCGGGCAACTACAGGCCAGTGAGCCTGACCTCCATCCCTGGAAAGGTGATGGAGCAGCTCATTCTGGCTGCTGTCTCCAGACATGTAGAGGAGAAGAAGGTACTCAGAAGTAGCCAACATGGATTGACCAAGGGGAAATCATGCTTGACTAACTTACTCGCCTTCTGTGATGGACCAGCTGGCCAGATAGATGAGGGCAGAGTGGTGGATGTCATCTAACTGAACTTCAGCAAGGCTTTTGACACTGTTCCTCACAGCATCCTCCTGGGAAAGATCCTGAAGTGTGGGTTAGGTGAGTGAACAGTGAGGTGGATTAGGAATTGGCTGGATGACAGGGCTCAGAGGGTGGTGATCAGTGGCGCAGACACCAATTGAAGGCCTGTGGTTAGCAGTGTCCCCCCGTCAGTCCTTGGTCCAGGCCTGTTCGACTTAGCAACTGGGATAAAGGGATGGAGTGCTCCCTCAGCAAGTTTGCTGAAGATACAAAACTGGGAGGAGCAGCTGATAGCCCTGAGGGCTGTGCTGCCATCCAGAGGGACCTGGATAGGCTGGACAACTGGGCGGTGAGAAACCTCATGAAGTTCAATAAGGGCAAGTGCAGGTTCCTGCACATGGGCAGGAATAACCCGAGACACCCATAACAGGCTGGGGAGCGACCTCCTGGAGAGCAGCCCYGCAGAGAGGGACCTGGGCGTCATGGTGGACGACAAGTTGACCATGAGGCAGCAGTGTGCCCTCGTGGCCAAGAAGGGGATCTTGAGGTGCATTAAGCAGTGTCTCCAGCAGGTCGAGGGAGGTGATTCTGCCCCTCTACTCAGCCCTGATGAGGCTGCACTCGAGTCCTGTGTGCAGTTCTGGGCTCCCCAGTGCAGGAGGGACGTGGAGCTGCTAGAGAGAGTCCAGCGCAGGGCTACAGAGATGATTAGGGGCCTGGAACATCTGCCCTATGAGSAAAGGCTGAGAGAGCTGGGCCTCTTCARCCTGGAGAGGAGAAAGCTGAGAGGGCACCTGATCAGTGTGTATGAGTACCTCAAGGGAGGGAGCGAGGAGGATGGGGTAGGTCTCTTCTCAGTGGTGGTCAGTGATAGAACTAGAGGAAATGTCCACAAATTGAGGCACCATAAGTTCCACAGGAACTTAAGAACAAATTTCTTAACAGTGAGGGTGACAGAGYCCTGGAACAGGCTGCCCAGAGAGGTGATGGAGTCTCCTTCTCTGGGGATCTTCCAAACCTGCTTGGACACCACCCTGTGCCACATGCTCTAGGAGACCCTGCGTGTGCAGGGGGGTTGGCCTAGATGACCTCTGGAGGTCCCTTCCAACTTTTAAGCATTTGGTGATTCTAATTCTATGATACCAATTGTCAGTGTAGGATGAAAAAAACACAGGTCAAGACAGTATTTTGCCATTTAATAACATCAGTGACAGCTGTAGGTGCAAAATCTTCCTCATGAATCTATAACATGATTCTGTCTTGCCAGTTGTTGCTATTTTTCTGCTTATCTTCTTGCATGAGTTTGCCTGTCATATCCCAATATGTCAACATTAACTAATAAAAATGGTTCTTTTATTAATGAGTGACATTGAGCAGCCTGAGTTGTACAGGGTGACTGTGATAGTATTACTTCTTTGGAGACGTCAGTTTCCTGACTTGTCATGATTTTTATTAAATGAACTTTGGATTTAATAGAGGTATAATGACAGCAAAGTATAATACAACTTGTATCTATTTTGAAAAAATGAGCAGTCTTTTTTTTAAGTATTTAACAGAGGTCTTTTTTCTATTTAATGGATAAAGAATCTCCAAAAGCAGCATCTTATTTTGCATATTGTTGGTAGACAATGACATATCCTAGCCTGTAAAAACTAAAAGCAAAAATTGCTATTTTAACCTGAAGAAAAGCATTTTTGTGTCTCAAAATGGATGTCTTATACAGCCGCTAGTGTGGTGACAGACCATGTTGACAGAGAAATGTGTTTGATAGAACCAAAGGTAGGTAATTCAACTGCAAGTTTTCAGGTAAAGTGAATGTCCTGGGAATATAGAGAGTAATAACTCTATTCTGGCTTTTTTAAGTATAAAGCATTTCCCACAGTACAATCTAAGGAAGAATCTGCTTGGAAAAATTTAGAGAAGACATGGGTAATTAAATTCCATTTGCAATGCTGTATTTAAATTTAAAAAAAAATTTTCAACAATTTCCTTTCAATTGGTGAAAGAAAATAAAATGGAAAATTTTCTTATAGAATAATATCTTGTTAAAAATGAAGGAAAAGAGGATGAATAAAATGGTCAGTTCTAATAATGGAAGAAGCTTACTTCTAAAGTTTTAACATAACCTTTGCTGAAGTCCAAACTGTTCAATATCCTTCTAGCTGTGTAAGGTAGAAAATGTTCTTGTAATTTAAGAAATCTACTTAGCATTAATAAAATGGACCAAAGAGTTTTTGAAAGATCTCAAAATATTCTTTGACTCCACTATACAATGGTAGATTAAATTCAATACTGTCAAACTTGAGATAATGCTAATCAAGAAAATAACCTTAACTGTGCACGCACGATTATCTCGGGTATATCTTGATAAGAGAGAGTCTTGGGTTCGCCCAGCTCCCGGGCTTATGCCCAAGAAATTGCTCAACTGGTCAGTACTACTATGCTTAGAAGACCAGGATTATATTCTAAATTCTGTAGTGTAGACCAGTAAGCACAATGCTTAATTGAAATTCCCCATCTCATGAGAATGATCTGCCTTTCAGAGCAGTGAATGAAAATAGTCTTCCAAAGTCACGTCTTAATAGTGCATACAGCATATATATTATGTGGTAAACCTAGTGTTGTTTATAAATAATTATTTAGGCTCACATTTCCTATATATCTCATTTTGTTTTGCTTAGAATGAAAATCAAAGTAGAAAGTATTTCTAATGGGTTGTTTTTAATTCTTGTAAGTGATAAATTTTAGATTTAACTCAAATTGATAAGTGACAACTTGACAAGGCTAGAACTGCAATTAAAATAAGAAGCTTATATGATGAAGTACCTATTCCCTAAAGGCAGAAGTTTGCTTTGGGTATTAGGACTAATTCTCCTAAAGCTAGGGAAGGTAAATACTTTTGGTTGCATATGGTCAGAAATGGCAGAGCATAGCAAGTACTGTTTCCAGCAAAATCAAACGCCTTTTATTTTGAAAGGAAAATTCACATCTCATGTAAGAAGTTCACTTGTATTTCCAATATGGTTTAACACGTATTGAGCATGAAAACAAACAGGGCTCCAAATCAAAACTGTTGACTATGCTCCCTAGACAGAATCTGGTAAGCAAAAAACTACACATCCATTACTGTTCTAGATCTGCCCAAGCTCCAGTGTTTACAAGAGATTGACGGTCTCAACATAAAACTTATTTTTCCTTTAAAAAATGCCCAAATTAGGTAGGTGTGTACACCTCCTATTTAAGCCTCTCTTCTCCTGTCTTCCTTTTGCTCACATGTATAATTCTAGATATTTCTCATCCATATCTATCAACTATTAGGAGTGTCTAATTATATTATAAACTAGACTCAGTTCTGTATATATGCATGTGTTTCATATACACGTGAGTTGCATGTATATATAGGTAAGCTTGTGCTTTGTTTTGCATTATAAAATGATATGGATGTTTAGTAAGTAAAAAGGGAGAAATTTTAGAAAATATGCATTTTATTTGAAAATACAGAATTTTCCCTTCATCTTAAAGTATACATGGCCATTTTTTAAACCAAAAGGATATATTCTGATTAGCTGAAAATATTTAATGAGCTGGGCTAGATTTGAATAGGTCTTTCAATGTTTTAAGTAATATTTGATAGCGCTGTGAAAAATAATACTTTTCAAACAAATGTGGGTTGGTTGGTTGGCTGGTTGGTTGGTTTTGGGTGGCAGGGAGGAGGGAGTTAAATCCATCCTGTATTATATCTGTGCTAACTAGTGACAAAGACTTTGTTTACTAGCATTACTGTGCATCTGGAACAGCTGCTGGAGAATGAACCGCATTTCATTCCATCTTGTGCAGCATCAACAGACTTATCAGCAAAATTATGATTACAACAGTTTCRTTGGACTGTTAAAAACTCAGATGAAGTCATAGTATGGTGGAAGTTGTCATCATATTTTAAATGGGCCAAGATTTTATTTAATATCTTCATAACTGTAAACAAGTTTTCTCATATGAGAAATAATATATTTAGAACTCCACCAATATGGGGTTTATGGTTGCAGTTTTCAGAGCATGGCCCCATGTTTGTTCATAGTCTTATAGTTGGGTTAGATCTGGTTTATATTTGTTTCATTTAACCAGTAGCACACAATATTCAGCCACTAGGTTGCTAGTGTTTCTCAGAATTGTCTTCCTGCCTCAGCTTCTGTCAAAAAGAACACATTGCCCTGGTCACTTTTTTCTTCTCTGTRCATTTTAACTAACAAAGAACTGAGTTATGTGTGACTTTATGATTGTGTGGTGTTATGGATTTCATAGCAAAACTAATTCAGAGTTTATTCTTTGGTAGTGCTAAAGGTGAAAGCACTGCCAGGCTTGTGAGTAAACCTTTAAAGTAAGCAAATGCCTGCTCTATTCTGTTGTGTTTGAAATTACTGAAGTGCTGTTGACTACAAAATAGAAGATCTTCTGAACAACTGAGCAAATCAACTGCTATAGTAATTCCTGCAATAAGCTTCTCTTTATATCCTGCGTCTGAATTGATTACAGAAATAGAGCAAGTCATATTACTTGAATGTGGTTGGGGGAGGATTTAATAACAGGTAACCTGCCARTCATTTGTATATCCCCATTTGGATGGATCACGATAATTGTATAGTATTACTCCAGTACCCCCACTACGAGTGGCTTTGGAAATCAATATATGCAAAAAATATCTTGACYTTAGAAAACGTTACATCTAACTATTTCAGACGAAAAGTTAGTGATCAACATAATCCATACAATTAAAACAATTGAATATTATATTTAAGTATATTTTTGTACTTTGCTGATTAGATCTGCAAGACCTTTACATTTAATGTAACAAAACATTACCAGGTGCACAATTTCTTATTTCTAAAGAATGATGAATGCAGTAAATTTCTTATTTCTAAAGGTGAATGCAGTAACAACTTTTATTGGCTAAGGGGCTAATCATTATGGCACAAGCAGCAATATGGAAACTGTACAGTAGATGGACAATCTGAAATTTACTTTTAGCAACTACTTCAGTATTTGAATGTGAGAATTATTTTCCTAATATTTGTATCCTTAAAACTCAAACTTTCAACTCTCCAGAGAGAACAGACTAAAAGAAGTTACAAGCTTAATCTATTTCCTTGTTTCTGTAATGGGACTARTTATTTGTAGGCAATATTTTATACCACTCACTTCTGCAAGATAAAAAATGCTATTCAGGTGCTTTACATTTCTTCCAATAACATCTTTGGTACATAATCTTTTGGGTCTATTGGTATGCTATTGCTAGGTAAGTCACTGGTGACTTGGAAGAATTGGTAATCTCAGTTCATTTCTTTTCTTGTTTTCATTCATAGGGTGCTCTGGCCCTCTAGGAATAGAAGGAGGAATTGTGTCAAACCAACAAATTACTGCGTCATCCACTCATCGAGCTCTTTTTGGACTTCAGAAATGGTATCCATACTATGCACGACTTAATAAGAAGGGTCTTGTAAATGCTTGGACTGCTGCAGAAAATGACAGATGGCCATGGATTCAGGTAACAGATGGAGCAGAGGAGAAAAAAAAAAAAAAACTCCTTGATTCAGTTGTCAGTTAAGAAACTGATGAAGACAAGTGGCAAACTAATAGCTAGGTGTTTGTTCACTGTCYTATGTGTGGCCTGACTGAAGTAGACTATTTAGTTGCAAAAGAGTAATTTCAACTTTATAAATATGCAGATCTCTCTGTTTGAAAAATGTATACGTATGTTCCATTGTAAATCTAGGAATCTCTCCTGCAGAAACTGACTTAAAGAGTCTTTTCAAGGAAGCTTTTTTTCACGGGTACTACATTGCTCATTAGGTCAGYTTAACATCAGTATCTTTTGTTGGCTGTACTTTGATACACTCCTGCAGCCTTCTTTGGGGCAAACTCAAGTCTGCTTTAATATTTTTTTTCCTTTTTTTCTTTTTCCATATCGTGGCCTGTGGAAGGAGTTTGTCTTCTCTGYTTAGCAACTAAGGGCACACATGCACTTTAGGCAGTGTGTGCATCACAGTGGAAGTAACAGTAACTGTTTTATTTAAGGCTGAAATAGTTGTTATTTCAGCCATAATCTGTGAGGCAAAAAATACTTCTTTTTTTTGTTATTCCTACTCAAAGTTCTTTATTTAAATAGTAGTGTCTCCTTTGTTTACAGGATTTCCTCCTAGCAATGTCTTCAGAAAAAGTCATTAAGCAATGGACTATCAAGTCCTGTGGCTGTATTTTAATGACTATAATCATGAGCTAGTAATTTCTACAGCTTTCTTAGGCTGTTTTTTTCTCTATGATGTATGGATTGGACTAAGCTTTAGCAKGTTCAGCTCTTAGTTAACACAGGTTGCCTACTAATCAATATGGTCAGTATGGGAAGAGAATGCTTCCCCCCAGTGAACTCAACACAGCAGTAACAAAAGCCAGTACAGAGGGAGCCACTGCTGCTTCAGGTTGAGGAGGCTGTGGCAATGGCCTGGTCCTCTTCTCTCGTGAACCTGCCTCTGGCTACAGTGGATGACAGCCCTTTTTGAAGGGAAGCCACCATACTCAACAGCAATTCTGCGCGTCCTACTGCTAGTACAGCTGCAGCTGCACTGTTGGACTCAATGACTATCCTGTTTCCTTCACTCACTTAGACAAAACCGATGTCTAGTCTACTGGCACTGAGTAGGTTGAACTGCAAGGTCATTATGCTCACTAGYTGCATCAGACAGTCTTCTTGCTGTTATCCTTGTGTAAATAGCATAATTTCTATTCACATTTCAGTCTTCTTATTGACTATCAGATATGATTTTTCTGAACAGCTCCCAAATGCAGTGGAAAAATGTGTACAGTATTGCCTGTTCATTTTTCTTGTTTAGAAGGCAGACACAAAGCACTATTTGATAAAGTTTTTTAAAACTACTGTGGTGAGAATATTGGCTTTTGTCAGTTTTGAAAAATGTAGCCTATGTTGCTGCTTGTTATGCACTGCAGAGTGAACACACAAAGATCCTTCAGTATATCTTAAGTCAATTTTCTTCTGTGAAGACTGGTTGTGAAGGAAGTTGTAAAATGCATACATTGGAAAAGAGATTAAATGAAAATGTTAAGGAATCTGAGAAGAATTATTTTCTCTGGAATAGAAAGCTAATATAACTTTAAACATTAGTGCTGTTGTAGCTTTTTGGCTATTTTTGAATGTGGGTTTTATTAAATAAAGTGAAGGAGAAAAAACAGAAGTATTTACCATTGACCTCCAAGACATATCTTCGCTAGGAGATGAACTGGAGGAGGACTATTACTGGTTAATTGCTCTCTTGCAGTCACCAAAGTAGCTGTCAGATGGCTTTGCATATTTTTACCCAGATCAGAGTTATATTTACCATGGACTTTGCTCCCAGTGAAGTCATCTTTGGTCTTCCCTGGAAAGGAGTAGAAAAGATTTGTAAACATTTCAGTTGAAGGTATCAGCTTTGAAAAATTAGTTCTTTCTTGGAATTAGTCTAGGTGGTACCAATCCTATTTTTTATAACCATCAGATATAAGGAATTTCTAGAAAGAAAAAAAATGACATGATTAATGAGTGCATAACAGCTAGTATTCTCTTCAATTTCCATYTCATTCTTCTTTAAAAACAATGTCATAGTTTGCACAAAACTTGCTGAATATTTTTGTGCTCAGAGGGAGGAAAATGCTCTTTGTTACATAAAAACAAAAGTTTAGATCTTGGGAGGACTTTTTCTTTTTTTTATTTTTTTTTTTCCTCTTGCAGACTTTTCACCTTTAAAGAGCTAGGGACAGAAAGTCTAAATCTGGCAGCAAGATGATTCTTGTAAGGAAGTGCTTGTGAGTATTCTGCAGAAACCTCATTACGATTTGATAGGAACACAGAGTTTCACAAACTCATGCTTTAGGCTTGGCAGAGTAATTAGTCGAAGCGCTATCTTATTCTTTCAGCACAGAATATAGACTAAGAGACAGATACTGCCTGACCCTTATGTGAGTGAATAGTTTCTGATAAGAGAAGAATAGCAACAGAAATCCCATATTTTATTTTTGCACAACTACTATAAAGGCCAGTGGGATATTTCTTAGATATTTGTGGATTGTTAGAAAGAATCAGCACACTTTGATTCTGTATTAAGTTTCTGTCTAGCTTCCTTCTGGTCTGGCGAAAGAAATGTTCCTTCTAACATCCTACTGTTAATTTTAGTTTATCTCTTAACCACCTTCCTCCTGGATAGAGATGCTTACTCTGCAGTAAGYAGTTGGCTTTTTTTGTGGGAATCAGGGCTGTTGACAAGGCAGAGGGTAGTCTGAGAGTCATACAGTTAGGTGACTTTGGTCACGTTAAATAGGAAGAGTTTTAGACGAGACCTCTCTGTGCTGGTCTGGTGAAGCAACTGGATCAGAATATAGCTTCTGAAAAGTCTGTAAAGGTTTGACAGATTGAGTGAAAAGTTATGAAACTAGAAACTCCATTTTTATGAAATGTGAATTAACATTTAGTGCAGCAAACCCAAGACAGTAGCCTGTTACTGTATTGTAGTTTCTAATGCTAGATAAATTCTAAAGAAAGCTGTTCTATTAATGGGCAAAGTCCCCTGAAGTATAATTATGTACATGCCTGTAGCTATTTTTGCCTTGTTCCATTATTATCAGTTTTCTTTGTCTTTTAATTTCTTTATTTATATGCAGCTTGGCAAATGAAAGGTTTGAGTGCATTCCTTATAACTCACTTGTAATGAGTGCAGATTTTCTTCTCTAATCTTTCAGGTGTCTGACACACATGAACTAATTAGTATGCAATTTCACTTTCCTGCATTCTCCCAATGAACTGAAAATTGAAATTGCCATTTTGAATTTACACTCTCAGCATGTAATTAGTAATGACACTACAATACTTTTAATTGGCTTGTGATTTAAAGGGTCAGTGACCATGTTTTTGAAAGCAAATTAAAATCAGACTGAGTCATGTCTCCTTTTTAAAGTTCTACTGACATGTATTTCTTCTCTAAAGTTTGCACTGTGATAAAATAACATCTGTGTATATAGTTCATTAGTTTACCTGTGACACTTTTTTTCCTCCATGTTGTATTTAAAAACATTAAGAACATTCTTCTGTTCTTTTATGTGTTGCTGTTGCGATATGACAAAATGGTCACTATGTCTGCTCCAGTGATACCGTTTTCTGTCAGAGCTTCCTTAAGAGTGCAGTAATTCCTTTTACCCTTTTTCCTTTTGTTTGTATAATTTAAAAACTTTTTTTAACTGCTATTCCTGTTTATTCCTACCTCATGGCTATTCCTTCCTTGTCCCAGAGCACACAGTTTTTGTAGTTCATGTTTTGTGAAGGAAGTGTGGATCAGAATGGAGATGGCCGTGGATAGGCATGTTGTTTGTGTTATCTGTCCACTTCATCCAAAGTGGTTTTAGATATTTAAAGGGAATGAATCCAGTCCTAAATTCCAGTTCTGACTTTCTCCWATACCAGTATTCAATCATTTTGCTGGCCCTTTCCTGTAACTTCTTAAGTCTTTTTCCAGTTACTGCTGCTCCTCTCTGCAGTCCTCCACCTTCCATGTAAGAGAATTATAATATTTTAAGAATAACCATTAATCTCCAATACAAACTCACTAACAGGAGCTTCTAAATCTAGCTACTCTCTAGTAATTTTTAATCTAGTGATTGATACCTAAGCTTTACATTCTTAGCTCAGTTTTCCTTTCATCATGGCTAATTTTCCCATGTCTTCTGTAGACTGTTTTTCTTTTTTATATCATATCACTTATTATTATTCCTGTAACCCACAGAGGCCTCAGCCCTGGAAGAGATGCTAAACTGGAATGTCATAAGGAGTAATGTAAAACCAGGCTGAATCATATGGTATAACTAAGGCTGCCTTGCAGCACTAAGGTGGTGAGTCACATAGCTAAGATGGAGTAGTATCTTTGGCATGTGGAGGAACGGTAGGAGAGTTGGGATAAGGAAGGCAAATAAATTCTGTTCCAGAAGAAGCAAGTCTGTATCTTCAGACTTTTGGAGTATGGATGGCCTTTTTTATTCTATCTCTGAATAGCAAATACCAGCCAAGCAGTTTCTTGGTCTGTAGAACAACGTTCCTGTATCTTAATTTGCCTGAGAACAGCAAGATATACACCGGCTGGAGAGGCTGCAGTGGAGAAGTAGCTCACAACAGAGCTTCAGTAGCTCCTGCCACTGCATTGCAGGGCAGGCTGCACTGGGTTAAATGCAAAAGGTACCAGGAAGGCCTGAGAATGTCATCTCCAGAAACTCCTGCTTTTCTTTCAGCCTAAGTGTCCGTTCACCCACGTGATCCGGTCATACGGCACAGAACTGTTTAGAAGTTATCCCTGAATTCCCTGCAAGGCCCGTATGCCCCCTAGCCTCAGGCTGTTCCTAATGCCTGTAAGTCAGAATAGCGCCTTGTCTAAATTCAAAGCAGAATTGCAAATTAAGGGAAGAGATTTGAAGAGGAGAAGGAGAGATTATATATTTGTCTGAGCAGGAGGTAAGAAAGTTGATAAAAGTCTACAAAACTAGAGCATAAAAGGTGTCATATTTAAGTGTAGATAGCCAAAATTGGGGTGTACTTTGAAGGGTGATAGGAAATAGGTGTTTTAAAGCTTTACATAGCAAAGATTGGTAGAGGTGATGTTTTGAGACAGGAGGAGACTAGGTAAATTTTGATTAAGAATGGGATTAAGAGTAAATTTAATGGATTTGGCAATTCAGTTAGGAAAAGAATGTAAGGTATCACTGTCTGCAGACTTCTGGGTAATTACTGCTTTTGTATCATGACTTAGAACTAACATTTATGAGTTCCCTAAATTTCTACTGATTTCCTGAATGTGATTGTAAAATATATTCCTGTGGAGATTTTTCCCCATAATGGCAATAGTTGTAGTTGTGTGCAACAGACTACCAATCTTTTTTTTTTTTCTTTTTTAAGTATTTTGGGTCATTTGGGTGTGCAAATTGCTTTTACAAGGTCTGTACTAATCCACAGACACCACAAGCAGATTTGAGAGTATCTGAAATCTATAGAATGAACTAAACCTCATACTACTTTTTGAGGATACTTGAATTACTGGGAACTATTGTACATAAATGTGAGTAATTAAATAGAAAAATAACAAAAAAGCTTATATATCTATTATTACACGAATAATGGCACAAACTATGTCTGCGGAGGCACCAGCATGGTTACCAATTTATGAATAAATAAAATATATGAATATTCCATTTAATTACTGTGAGAAGGAGGAGGATTCACTAACAAAACATCTGGACTTCCCAGTTTCATGGTAGAATCAAAAAATGGCAAATAAATTCAGTTCAGGTTGAATAATTTGAAAGGTTCCCCCTTTCTCCTACAGGTTTTATAGGAAGCAAATACACACACACGCACACACATATAGTTTRTGGTTAGATTTTTTTTTCCTTCTAATAATTAAACTCTTCCTAGCTCTTTTTAATTTTTGTATTTTTCTTCTTATGTGAGTTAATTTAGAACTTTGTCAGCTATGTCCAGTTAGACCTACAAAAAATGTTGTTCTTTTAAGGTTTGTTCATACAGCAGGAATCAGATACTTAGGTAGTGAGCCTGTAGTGCATGGGACTTCCTTTGGAATGCATGGAAATGTTCAGTGGCTCAGAGTGGACACAGACCCAGCATGCTGTGGTGAAGACGCCAAAGTTGATACAGAGAAAATAGACAATTAGAATCTTCCTTGAGTGTTGTCCATGCACAGATATCACTGAAAATATCTGAGGACTAAGTAGTGTAGTATTGGCATGTTATTGATTATGAATAGTAAGACAGCTTAAAAATCATCAGGGTAAGAGAATAATTATGCAGCACAGTGATTAGGGTACTTGATCAAGAGAATTAAATTTTAACTTCTGCTCCAGAAACTGTGCCAGTATTTTGCTTAGTGATTACTAAGAATGCTTTTATGCTATATTTCTTTTTTTWTTATTATTCTAAGTATTTTGGAATATTGTTTCTATTATATCAAATGTATTTTATTATTTGTAGTGTTACTCATTTTTTGCATCTGTATTTCCCATGCCACTTGTAGTTCCAGTCCCKCTCTTGGCTCTTGGCCCCACTTCTTTTGGTCTTGCAATGCCCAGTGTGAGCATAATTAATTGCATAGATAATCAGTCTTTCAGAACGTACTCATCACTGCCGTGACATATGAAAAAATGTACTTTCTAAGGTTTTCTAAGTTCCATTATTCTATTCCCAGGCAGCAAAGAATTAGTTTTTTTTTAAAAAAAAAAAAAAAAAGTAGGAAAAAAAAGACAAAAAAAATAGCAAAAAATAGCAAATTCAACATAAAGAACTTCCAGAGGGCAAGCACATACCAAGTGGTAATTATTTCCTAATAAAATGATAAAATCCCAAAGACGTAGAGGCCTTGCAGAGAACATTCAATCAAACATCTGTTAGTAAGATCTCTAAGCAAACTACCATCTGTCAAACCATTCATTTTGTCAAAGTTCGTTTCCTCATTCATGAGTACTGTAGTATCAGTTTCMAAAAATACCTGTCATCGCAGATTAAATATTTAATATTACTTAATATAGCTGTCAAAAGTGGCCAAGTGAATCTTATGAAATACAGTGTCAGAGTCAGTATAAGGTGACTTGAACCACAGAGGAAGACTTAACCAGCAAACTAAGTGTTAAAAAAAGGCCGTTAAAGCTCTTCAGTTTTTGTGGACATGGACAATATGGGCCATGGGTAGTTTGTACCAAAAGTCCTTGGTAGATGACAATAAGGTGTTGTTGAATCCTATTAGAACTCTTCCACGTAGGGCCTTTGACCAGCAGCGGTTAGATCTTCACATGATCAACATCTGTCAAAGATGGTTTGGCTTCAGTGAGCCAAATACTAATGTCAGTCAGCTGCAGATCTCCATCACTGTATATAATATGCTGCTTTCAGTCTCAAACATTATTTTAAATACCCAAACTAGACTAGAAAACAAAAGGGATATAATCATTGAGACATTCCCATGTGTCCCATTCTTCTATATCCTTTTCATACCGTCTTATATTTCCCWTTTCATACACTCAGACAACCATGCAAAAAGGTATTCAAACAACTTTTGAATGAGGTTGCAACTACACAAAAGCAGTCAGTTCCACATTAGGATTCCTATGGCAACAGAAGCTTCCATTTATGAACACTATATGTAACATAGTAGCATATGTGGCCCTCATACCATCTTTCTTTAGTAACTTTGTATATAATCTGTCTGAATCTTTGAAATGCAAGTATTTTAAATTATGTTAATACGCTTACAGTACTATCTACTTTGACTGAAAAGCTCCCTACATTTACCATATTAAAAGTAATTAAAATAGCAAATGGTGGCACACTAAAATGAATAACTGTGTGTGCCTCTCTGGTTTCTTGCACCAGAACAAATTTCTTGTAAAGACGTTCCTACATGGTGGTTCACTGATGTTAATGCAGTAGTGAATGTGTGGGCATCATGGTCATCCTGTGGGAGAGCATGAAGTCTAAATCAGTAAGACGAGGCTATACTAGTATTACAGGCATACMAGTTGTGCTTTATGTCTTAAATGATCACTTTTAAAATCAGTAAATCAAACAAAAAAATTCCTATGGTTAGGCTTCTGCTAGCTTTGAATTTTAGAAAAGAACTGTCTCAAGTTATCACATTGCAACTAAGATCCAGGATATGAAATTTAAAAATAAAATAAGTTGCATACAGATATAGTAATAAATTTGGCATTGTACAGAGGTGTGTATACACACCTACGTTTAGATTAATCTGGAATAGTGCATAGGCTGTGAATTTAAATGGGCCTAAATAGGTTACAGAGAGACAGTATGATGTACATTCCCTTTAGTAAGGTGGAAGTACAGGCAGAGTCTTGATACAGCTCTGGTTGTGGAGAAGTACACAGTTCCTGGCTGTGGCTCACTATTTCTCTGGTGTTTTAGAAGYGGTGGAGAGAAAGTACTGGTAGAGAAAAGCTCCCAGTGGTTACTTGCACATGGTTGTCCCTTCAAAGGCCATTTCAGCAGACTCTCGTATACTGTGAAATCCATCCTATGGACTGAAAATATGAGTATGTTTTACTCTTGCAGTGTTATGATCTTGATATGCCATGAGTGGTTAAGATAGAGGTGTCTTTTGAATCTCAGGCCTTTGCTGAAACTTTACAAATTTGAGGGTTCTTTTTTTTTCTTTGTCTTTTACTCAGCCAAATGACATTTTACATTTTTAACATATCTRTTGTGTCTCAGCCCTTCTGGAAAGTCTCCATGGACTTAGTGGAAAGTATTTTTTCAGGAAAACTGCAGGTCCTATTAAAATGATTGGAAAGTCTTTGTGTTTTCTTGATGATCAAGACTTTTGATTGTAACTTTTTGTGTTATTAAAGATGCTGAAAGTTATCAGCTCTCATTCTTCCAAAGTATTTTGAAGAAAAGTAGGTTGTAAAAAACAAAAAAAAAGTGAAGTACTGGAAACTGTTATCAGAATTTCCTTCCATCCTCATTTTAAGTCCCGAGATCTGAAGTGTAATTACACTTTTTTTTTTTTCTCTCTCTTTCTCAGAAGACAATTTTACACTCATCTATCCCTTCCACTACACTTCTGTCTAACACCTTGGTCTATCTCCCTGTGATAAACAATTTCACAACAAGCAGATTGCTCTCAAGGATAACATGGTGCAAGCAAGATTGGTATACTTACTTGTATTTCCCCATTGGTACTTCTCCCACAAAACCTGTCGTGAGGTGGATGAGCCCATTAACATTTGGTCTAAATATATACTAGTGTTGCCAGATAGGGAAGAAATCCTAGCTGCAACCAGAACTGCAGAGTGCTTTGAGTTTTGAATCAATAGACAACTAAAAAGATTCTGAASTAAATAGATGAGAAATATGAGGTGCTTGCTAGATACAGAGGAAAATCAGATAAGAGTGGTAAATGAATAAATAAGATAGGCAGCATAAAGCAACCTGGATATAAATAACAGATTCATTGCAAAAGGAAATTTCAAGAAAATTTATGATGCTTACAATTATTTTAACTAAGTAAGAAAAACAGTAAAATTATGTATTTTACTTGTCTTATGAAATTTGAAATGTGGCATTGCTTAGAAACTAAAGGCAATATTTCATTATTGGCTGAGTAAGTGTAACTGAAGTGTGATAGTATGAGAAATGGTACGTAACCCTTTTCTTGTGAAGGTAATGTGCATCTGGGAAAGACACCTCGGTATGGAGCTCACAGTTCTAAAGTCTCATTTGCTTGTGTTACCTGCTATTTCAATTTCTGCTTTCACTGCTAACTTTCTATAGGTATGTTCAATTACAGATTTAGTTTTAATATTCAACTTTATTTCACCACATTTCCTTCTAATTCGATATTTCTTGGCCTAGCAAGCTATATCAGAGCTGCGGAAAACCTCTTGAAGTCAGAATGGGAATTCTTCCCAGTTATCCTTGATGGACTTCAGGTTGGATCTTGTTTATTATCATAGCCTTTACTGGCATGCAGCTACCGAAATGGCTTAAAAACAATTGGAGAGAATGCAATAGGAATAATAATAAAATACTCTAATGATTCTTAGCTAAACTTAAATGGCAGGTAGTTAATAACCATTTAGTCAATACTTTGCAAATGAGATGAAATTTTACTGCACTACAGAACTCTGAACAATGTGAGACTGATTATGAACCTCTTTTTGAGATGACAGTCGAAACATGCCAGTAGTTGAATAATTCATCTCATCCAGTTAATGACATTCATAACAACCACCTTTGGGACTAAAATAATGACTTAATAATAAGAAGAAACAGACCAAGCAAGTTTCTAGTCTGTCTAATTATGTAAGCTCTCTGAGGCATAAAGTGAAAGTTCTCAGTAAAAGTCAGATCAAGTGAGTGCTTTTTGTTATGCTACATTACAGTTTGGCCTAAACTGTCCCTGTGCTTTTGTTTTCTRTATAAGTGGCTTTTAACATGTGTGCTGATCTTTTTGCAGAGTGCATATGGGCTTACAAATGGGGCAATTTGTAAGCCCATATGCCTAACTTCAAGTATAGAAACAGTCATGTCAAAGATAACAAAAATGATAGGATACATCCAGCTAGACAAAGACTTTTAGATAATTGCCAAAGAAAAACCATCACTGAGTGCAGAAAATTGCAGAGAGTTGTTTATTGTTATTGTTAAAGTATGATAGCCACATGAACCACTAGAAATGGCAGTGGCAGGAGCATGACATTGTAAAGAAGTTGGCAGCAAAATCATGAAGARGCTTTTCTGGCTCTACATCTATGTAAGTGGGACTAAGATGGGTTTGGGTTTGTAAAACAGATCAGAAATAACCAAATATTTAACTGATTTATCTGCAATGTACAATCTCATAATTGAGTTGCAAAGTTACTTGTAAAGTAACCTGTAGCAAATGACTGTATGAATTCCCCTAGACAGTCACAAATATAAAATGTTTGCTTTTCTCCTGGTAATAATCCTTCTTCAAGAATGGCTGCAATAGCTGGAGTACTACTGTGCATTAATCACTATAAAACACAATCTAGATTCTAGTTAAAACACATATCACTGCTGCTATCCCAACTACATTAATGCCATCAATTAAATCTGAGAAAGCTCTGCTGACAGCACTGATTAGGGGAGTGACAAAATACCCGAAGGGGCAAGATACTTGAGCCCCTTAAATTGCAGGTGTGGCGATAGTGTGCAAAAATGAGCAGAATATGATCTTTCCTGTCCTGAATTTTCTCAACCTCATCACACAGTAAATACCCTTTTTCCAGAGTGAAACAATGTTCAGTAGCGTTCGGGGCCTGTAGATCTTTAAAAGAAAAAAGGAACCACGTGAGACAGCTTTCCTGTTCATTGAATTTTGCTGTATTGCAGGAATCATGTCAAAGTACTCCTTTTCTGATTTTTTCAAGCTCGTTTAGCTCAAGACCAGTCACTCTTCTTGTCCCTGCCCTTTCTAGAAGGGGCTTTTTCAAAACCTTACTTCCTTGCGGGAAGGGATTGTTTTTCTAATGTCAAGTYAAAAGTTACTCTTGACCAGTTTATACCCATTTAGTATTAGACTAGCTTTATACTTTAATAGCCCTTCTCTGTCTCTGAATTTATTCTTTCTGTTTGTGGATGATATTTCACAGTTTTTATGGGTGGAAGCTAAATACGTTATTGGCAAGTGTCCCTAAGATGTGTCAGTGGGTGCTTTCTGTCTAGCATTATCAGAATTATCACTTTAAAAAGAAGAAAAAATATAAACTTTCAAAAACTGACAAAATCATCAGTGAAGGTTTGCTGTAAAGAATCTTCACATGTCAGTATAGCATCGATCTTGTGTTCAACCCTAGTTTTGTAGGAATAATTATGAGGATTACTACAAGAAATATACTTCGTGCCATTAAAAAAAAAAGAGGGAATTATTTATAGCAATACTATTATATCTCATAACTGAAACACCTAAACAACATAGTTCTATGAACTGAATTTTTGTTACAAAGAAAGGATTATTAAAACAGATATTTACAGTCTCAAGGATATTTTGTGAGGTATTTAACCTGAGAATTTTTGGGGAAGATTGCTCCCAATGTACAATTCAGGAAAAATGGTATTGTCAGTGTTAATGGTGGTGTTGTTAATTCTGCAAAGGTGAATAAGAGAAGTATAGTTATCTGTTGTGGTCAGGAGCATTACATTGTATCTTCTTAAAGTTACTGCACTTTTTTATGCCTCTACTCTTAGATTTAAATATGTAGAAGATGCAGATGCATTTGACTTTTTTTTTTTTTTTGTCAAGTAGATATCTTTTGGATGGTGAATATACTCTAATATTTAATCTCAGATTGCAAAATACATGATTTTTTTCCATTCAGTCCACATAGGTTGAGATTACAGAGCATTTGCTTCAGAAATCTACTAAAGAGAACTTAACCAGCCAAAACAGGCATAGAGAAAAAAGGCATAAATTTAAATATATTATAAGACCATCAGAAATAATCATCTTTTCAGATTATTATGCTTAGTGTCTTAGGAAAGACAGACTGAAAATAATTTAAAAAGTAAATGGATTGTACCCTGAAGATGTGGTATGCATGGTGAATTCCAGTATTTTACAGATTTACTTTGTCCTAACAAAGTTTGCAGCACAGCAACATGACTATAGCGTTTCCCAAATTCTGAGACCCAGTTTATAATATATATATATTTCATAAGTAATCTTGTCTTCAAAATGAAGGTTTTTAGTTTAATTCAAAGGCTTTAGTGTTACTATAAAATACAAAAAAAAAAAAGTCTTCATACACACATTTTGAGTTTAAGGAACAAATCATACAAATGGAGAAAGTGATGAAACATTGTTGAAATATGTGTGTATATATATGTATGTGTGTGTATGTATATGCATGTAACACCCTGAAGGAAGGAAAATCTGTCAAATTCCTGTAATAAGTCCTATTGTAGGACTAGACCTAACATAATCATGTACACCTCTCTTAACTTAGTTTTAGATCTATCCCATTTCAAGAGGCTAAACTTAGATTTTAATACCCCATGCTAATTATTGCTATTTACCCTTTATAAATTTCTATTTCTCCCATATACCCCATACTGATTATTCTGTAGTTGCACTGAAATAAATAAAAACTACTTGGGGATGCCAATCATAAGAAGTAAGACAATGAGTATCCTTTAGGTTGTGTGTTTGCGAATGTTCCCTAAAGTGTGTTGAGTGATTAGGCTACTTCTAAGTTGCTGGATCTAGGAGCTCCCTCAGAGATGGAGATGGATGCAGCACTCTGGCTATATAGTCAGAATCTGGTGCTCTCAAGTAACTTCAAATGTAAGTAAAGATAGTTGAACAAATTGATTTGTTTTTGTTTTGGTTTTTTTTTTTTTTTTTTCAAATTTCTATGCAGGTGTCTTATTTGAAGGTCTTTGCCATCCATGAATAGTTTAAGATTATTTTTTATCTTCTTTCAAAGTACTTTTGGCCTTCTATCATTCTTTATTTGTTTGGTTACTCTAGGTGATAATATATTTACCTGTATATTCTGTCTTACTGTTTTTAATGGCACATTAAAATGCTGGTTTTTGTCCTGATTATTTTCACTTCTTTATCTGTTTTAAAGCTAGGACACCCATGTAGTTCGCATGTATAACTATCTGTTGTAAGTCCGTGTTTCTCCTGTATCCACAAAGCACAGCATCTTAAGATTTGCTTTCTTTTTTTTTTCAAAGCTACCAGAAAACAATGCCTTTAAAAACACTTTTAGTACTGAGAGAACTAGCACTCATTTCACCTTGGGAACTCAACTTCGTGCTGAAGTACATTAACAATGAAAGATTTCAGCAGCTGCTTCTTTGTACTTGTTGCACGGTTGTAATATTTTGTGTTCTGCTAAACTCTGGTTGAAAAAATTAAGGCACATGAAAGAACCCAGGCACAAAGGGCCTGGTGTATTGACTGGAAGTACCTCAGGCATGAAATCATCCACAAGAGAATTTTGTACATACTAAAGCTGCAGGGATTTCTGAGTGATTTCTTCCCGCGCCCACCCGCCAACACACACACACACACACACACCTTGGGGCTTTTCTGCAAAAATTGACAGATTGTATAGACCTAACTGCAAAATATTCTGACCTATTTTTATTTTTTAGCTTATTTGAACCTTAATGGCATTTAAAGCCAAAACTCTGTTTGGGCCTCAGAGGAGGGATGCTGATCCAGAAAAAATCGTAAAAGGAAAAACTGTGTCTGTTAAAAAGCAGATGTAAATGAAATTGTATAGCTTATACATACAAATACCAACATATGAAGTAAAGGGATTGGCTTTCACCTAGAAAGTCAGGCATTTTTAGTTACTGAAGATTAAAGAACACAGCTTAAACAGCTTAAACATAATAAAATGAGTATTTAAAAAGTAAAGAATTCTTTTTTACTTTTGATAATTATATAACCAACTCTTCCATTCATTTAGTAGGACTATCTTTTTCTTTGTTTGAATTTCTAACACAKTATCAAAATCTTTAGCACACTTTCTTTTTTTTAGTGTTTCAATTTGCAGTGATTGTTTTGTTTTGCATTAGTGATGGAAGCTGGACGTGGAATGGTGCTCTCAAGTAACTTGATATATCCCTATTGATACAGAAAAGTAATTTTACTAGAAGCTACTCTTGCTTCTATAAAAGAAAAAAAAATTCTACATAAATTCTCATGCAAAAAAAGAACTTTCTTAAATTATTGTATGAAAAAGGAAAAATAAAGCTGAAAAAAATGCCAAACTATATATATTACTAGATWAAAAAAAAAAGTATTTAATGTTACACTTTATTTCCCTTTTCTGCAAGCAGAAGAATGTCTTATATGTGCATCAATAAAGGGAAGTAAACATATATGAAAGGCAAATAAGCAATGACTGTTTTATCTAAATTGTTTTTGAAGATGATGTTCTTGTAATTGTAACATTTTTTGTGAACATCAGATGATATTCTCCTGTTTTATCTTGCCTGTATAATATAAGGTATCTATATATATGTCTTGCCTTTAAGTATAAGAGCATTCTTAAATTATATGTATAGAGTGAAACTTGCACAAGAAACTGCTAGAAGCCTTTTTACTTAACTCTTTCCAATTTTATGTTAAGTACTGAATACAGTACTTCTGAACTACTAAGTATATTTCACTGTAATTGTCTGTTTTCAGGGTTGATAATAGTCTTTGGAGTTGCCTTCCTATGATATAATTTTTTTTTTTCAACAGTAGAACGTGAAGTTGGAATTTGGTGTTTGTGTGTCTTCTGGGAGGAAGGCAGTGATTTTTTTTGGAAAAAAAAATGTTGGAGGGGAAATATTTTACTCATTACTTAGGTCAGGCAATAGCGTAACACTACAGTGATGTTTTTCTTCTCTCAAAAAGAGAAATATGAGAAAATCCAACTATTTCTGGACAGCAAGGAAAGACAATATTTTACATTTTTGTTTTGTTTTTGTTTTGAAGGGCTCTAGCTATTTCTTAGCTAACATATCAATATTTTTCAGGCAGTGAGGCATCTTATCAGCTAATTTGTGGCTCATCTCTGACTCCCAGTGTCCCTGACTGGGTGTTCCTGCTGTCCTAGAAAGGAGGGACCATCATGGTCTCTCCACTAGCTGGAGAATGTGGACAAAGTTCGTTTGGAGGAAACAAGGGCTAAGCTTGTAAATAATGTGTTATTTACATTTTCCCAGTTGATTACTCTTTATTATTACCACTCACCACCTTCCTTTGCATGTCTGCCTGMCCCTTAATGCAAGCCTCACAGTGTGACATCACTTTGTTAATCTTCATTTGGGATAAAAGTTGCAGTTTTTAGCTGTTTTTTGGTATGAGGTAGCGGCAAAATTGTCACAGATTACCTCTTGATAGTCTTCATTGTAGGCGTGAGGTGGTGGATGCAAATATTATTTGATTTACAAATGTAATAGTCTGAATTTTACAAGAATGTAGCAAATTTTACATATCATGGATGAGAAAGGGAAAATTATGGCTGCATATTTCAATTTGAACTCTCCATACATCTTCATTTTTTATTTTGTGGTGTAGAGGCTAGCCCAGAAAAATACATTGGAGATGTTCATATATCCTTTAATAACCATTAGTGCTATGCCTTTGACTTTTTTGGAAATGGTATTTCAATCATGACCTTCAAATCTAGGAATTTTCAGTGAACATCAAGGAAAGGTCTGTAGGGCATCTGTGTGTTTTTACTTAGACATTGGAAAAATAAGAAAAAAACTTTAACCAGAAGTTAGCTTGTACTCTTTTTCAGGGGGAATTCTAAACTAGCTTCTAATATGGAAGGTATGGAAGGTCCAACCTTTAGTAAACTAAATGTATTAAAGTGGTGTTGCAATTTTTTTTTTTTTTATAGATATCAGTGCTGTGTTTGTGATTCTGTCTGTATATACACGTACACACAAAGACAGCAAATTAGTATATGCTTTTTATTCAAAATCTGTTTTCATTTATTTGTTTATATATATACATATATAAATGAAAAATAAATGGAATTAATGCAAAACCAGACATGGTCCTTTAAGTGTTACAGTTCTCTTAGAGTCAGAAAAGGAGATAAATGTCATAACTAGATTTCTAAAATTGTCTCCCTCAGATGTTTAATTATGGCATTGTATTGTTATTTCAGATAAACCTGCAGAGGAAGATGAGAGTCACTGGTGTTATAACTCAAGGTGCCAAGAGGATTGGGAGTCCAGAATATATAAAATCTTACAAAATTGCCTATAGTAATGATGGGAAGTCATGGACAATGTACAAAGTAAAAGGCACTAATGAAGATATGGTAAGATTATGTTATCTGGATAGGCATAAGTCTCATGGTTTAGGAGCCTTCAGAAGTATGAGATATTTCTAGCAGATAAGTGTAGCTGCCTGACAGAGAAACAGAGAAAGCAGTCTGTTTCCTTGCTATTAATTTTCTCTGAAAACACCCACGGCCAAAAAAAAAAAAAAAAAGAACACTTTCTGTGTACTAAGAACTTCTTATACTTTAATTGAGGATTGTAAAAATATTGTGTCCCAAGGCTAGAATAAGCCTGCTTATGGCTCTTAACTGGTTTTCATTTTAATTAGTTTACCAGTAATTACTCATTACACTGTTTTCGATTTAGGTTTTTTACATTGGCAAATTAATGTTAACCCTTAAAAGCRCAGAACACATTCATTAATGCTAATMTGTGAATGCATATACAGTATCATGTTTATCATGTGTGTATGCAATTTATAGTTASCATTTATTTTTATACAGAGCTCCGAAGASAAAGCAGCAAGAATCGCTTTACTGTGAAAGTTAAAATAGACAAGGCACTTATCATCATTCAACATAGTTCCTCTTATGAAGGCAGGAAGTTGAAATGCTTTGTGGATAGGTATATAATGAGGGAAGAAACCAAAATAAAAGCTCATCTAGTTAGAAAGAGTAGAGAATAGAAGAATGTTTTTAGATTTAATTCAGCTGCCACTGAAATCAATGGAAAGGTTCCAGTAGAATTTGGTGGTAACTGGAGCAGTTGATTGAAGTAKAAGGGAAAAATAAAAGTCAATCAATGTAAATTATTGCAAACTAGATTGAACAGGAACTATTTAAAACATTAATTTGAAAAATAAAATGATTTATTGCATTAGAAGCTGCAGCTTCTGGGAGTGTCAAGTCAAAGGCAGTTTCACCAGGGGGAAAAAAACACATGCATTTGTAAACCAAAGGCAGTTATGCCTTCTTTAAAATCCTGGGTGTTGGGCACAAGAAGTGGAAAAATACAGGCTCTGTTTTTGAAAGAAAATCACAGAGAACCAAGGAGAGAAGGTTAGAAGAGCAAAGGGAATATGTTTGAGGTATCAAAATGAAATGAACATCACCTAATTCTCTTAGTATATTTTTATGAGTATGTCATTTTAACATAGGTGTTCCGTGGAAATATAGACAACAACACTCCTTATGCCAACTCCTTCACACCACCGATAAAGTCTCAGTACATACGGCTGTATCCTCAGGTTTGCAGAAGGCACTGTACTTTGAGAATGGAGCTTCTTGGCTGTGAACTATCAGGTGGGTTTTGTAGCAATTACCATATCTCAGAAATCAACAAACAAGCAACAAGCTTTTGTAATGGTGGTTTAGAACAGATCCCATTTACTCATGTCAAAATGCAATTGGCATCCCTGAGTTTATCTGGGTACTTACTGGGGTTTTTTTATGTAAATTATATAAGCAACAATAGTTCCTTCTGGTCGAGTGGTGGTGGTGGTAGTAGTAATAGTAGTAGTAGTAGTAGTAGTAGTAGTAGTAGTAGTAGTAGTAGGGTAACATAGTAACAACCTTAGTCTTTAATATGCATTGGCTTCCAGTGATGTGTGATCTATAAAAGGTCACGTACGATCAGCTTGAATAAGTATCATCAGATATCAGGAGCTATTCTGGTATATACTGAAGAGGCATTGAGACAGTCTCTAACTTGCAGTTACATTCAGTACATCCAAAACAAAATGTAAGAAGAGAAAAGGTTGCTGACAACTAAAGCTGTTTGCCCAGAGTCTGCTGTGCAGTTCCGAACAGATGCAGGGACCACAGTCAATCTGAGTCATTTCTCATGACTGCTGGGTGATCACACTGATGATGGCCCTGCRTGTGCAGGTGACTCTGTGTGTGGTAACACAAGTGAGCCTGCGTGTGCAGGGGGATTGGACTAGGTGATCTCTAGAGGACCCTTCCAACATTAA
Organism: Eudromia elegans; assembly: GCA_003342815.1. Lineage (NCBI taxonomy): Eukaryota > Metazoa > Chordata > Aves > Tinamiformes > Tinamidae > Eudromia > Eudromia elegans. Next base: position 63,303 of record PTEX01000510.1, on the reverse strand, counting down.
TCATTCTATGATTCTATGAATGATGTGCTGCACAACATCTTTGGAGGCRCAAGAGTACTTCCTCTGGACTGAAATAAGATATCTTTTACCGAGTTGCTTTAGAAAAGATTTGATTTTTAGTTTGCTTTATGTATTTCCAGTGGAAGCGGTGATTGTGTCTTGTAGGAAAAGTGAAAAAAAAGTAGAGCCAATATAAACCCTCTTAAGGGGTAGAGTAGCAGATATTATAGTTCATAAATGTAAAGCCTGACCTCACTCTCTGCAAGAACCATGTCCCTTTACAAATTCAGTAATACATGTTAATTTTTAAAAATATTTTGCAAGGGATCAACCTTTACCAGTGGGAATGCTCCACAGATTCATTTAGGAATGATTTTTCTATGGCTACGTGCTTTCTGTACAAATAGTCATCCAGTTTACGAATTATATATCAAAACAGTAGGAGTTAAATAACTTTTAGTCCCCCATTGCTATCAAAAACGGATTCAGAAATGAAAAGTTAATGCATTAATCTCAGTGTAGCCCTTTACAATATAGATAGTTTTGAGAGTAAATAGAAAATTCTGTCTAGCTGCTTTAGTCTATTAGATTTTTTTTTTTTTTAATAACTTCCATTTCTGGAACCACAATTTAAAGTCCTTGCCAGAATGACCAAGAATTGTTTTGCTCAAAGAGCTATGAAAGCTACTGAGGTAAATTCATATCAGTGGTCTAACAATTTCAAGGTCATCATTTCTTATAACTGCAGGCAGCCACGGCTCAGCAAAACAATTTCAGTGTCTACTGGAAAATGAGTATAATTATAYGTAAGGACAGTCTAATACAGTCTTATTCCAGATTATCTGTGTTTGTCTGAAAAGGATGTTGACAGATCTGAATTCTCTAACAAATAATGGAGCTAGAGAAGAGGAACACTACTGAAAAGAAGGAGACTAGGATGAGGGATTCTAATTCTAAAAATGAAACCTTTCTCAAGATTCAGCAGTTCAACAGTATGTTCAGCATGTGGTCAACTATAGATTCATTAATAGTTTAACTGGCCGGGGCCCATAATCAGACTTTTTGAAAAGCATTTTCAAAGCTTATGTAAACAATCATCAGTACAATACACATTTACTAAATCTCATTACCTTGTATTCCTGCCTTACTTGTGCTTTACACATCTCTATTTTGAAGATTCCTTTCCTTTTTAGTAGCCCTGTACAAATTTGAAAATTTTCGGTGATCTGAGTTTTTCAGTTCTTGCAGAGGTATGCTAATCCCCAGAGGTTTTTGTTCCTCATTGTATGCTTATATGTGCCTTCTCAGCACTCAGCATTTTTATTCCCCCTGACCTGTTGTTTTCTTGAAACTATTCATCCCTCTAAGCCTGTAGGTAGCTATGGAATCTATTCMCACAAACTCGTAAGTCAGGAGTCTTCTTAACTTCTGCTTTTATAGTGGCCATGAAATTAAAGAGTTTTCAACTGTTGGTGAAATTAGGAGGGGCATCAGGAAAACCACTACCTTGAGCTTCTGCAGGATAGATTTTRGACTGTTTAGGACGTTGATTGGGAGAGTTCCATGACAGGCAGTCCTGAAGAGCAAACGGATCCAGGAAGGTTGAACATTTCTCAAGCTAGAAATCTTAAAGGCACAGAGGCAGGTCATGCCCATATGCCAAAGACAGGCTTTTGAAGAAGAAGACTGATGTGGGTGAATAGGGAATTATCACTGAGACTCAGGGAAAAGAGTTTACTACCTTTAGAAAAAGGGACAGGCAACTCAAGAAGAGCTCAAGGACATTGCGAGGCTATGTAGAGAGGAAGTTAGAAAGGTGAAAGCTCATTTTGAACTCAGTCTGTTTGTCATTGTAAAATACAACAAAACATGTTTCTACAAATACAAGAGGAGGAGGGCCAAGGAGAATCTCCAATATTTATTGGTGGTGAGGAACATTGCCACCAAGGATGAGGATAAGGTTGAGATACTCAATGCTTTCTTTTCCTCAGTCTTTAATACCGATCTCAATTCTTCTCGAGGTTTTGATGCCTTGAGCTGCAAGACGCYTATGCTAAGCAGAATAAACTCCCTATAATTCCAGAGGAAACAGTCAGTGACCTGCTGCTCCACTGTTGGGCAAGTCTGTTGGGCCAGATGGGATCCAGTCAAGAGTTTTGAGGGAGTGGATGGAACTGCTCACCAAGCAATAGTCCTGGCCAATTAAGGAGGTCCCAGAAGACAGGAGACTTTCCAGTGAGACAGCTGTCTACAAAAAGGGTCATATGGAGGATTTGGGGAACTTCAGGCCTGTCAGCCCCACCTCAGTATCAGGGAGAGTTGTTGAGCAGATCGTCTTGAGGGCGATCACACAGTATGCATGCAACAACCAGGGAATCAGGCCCAGCCAAACTGGGTTCATGAAAGGCAAGTCCTGCCTGACCAACCTGATCTCCTTCTATGACCAGGTGACCTGCCTAGCGAATGAAGGAAAACTGTAGATGTGAGCTACTTAGGCTTCAGGAAGGCCTTTGACACCGTCTCCCACTGCACTGGAAAAGCTGGCAGCTCACGGTGTAACACAGGTGGACTCTTTGATAGGTGGAGAACTGGCTGGATGGCTGGGCCCAGAAGGTGGTGGTGAATGGAGTTAATTCCAGCTCGCGATAGATCATTAGCAGCATTCGACAGGGGTCAGTGTTGAGGCTAGTGGTCTTTAATRTCTTCATCAATGACCTGGATGAGCGGATTGAGTGCAACCTGAGCAAATATGCAGGCAACACCAAACTAGGAGAAAGAGCAGAACTGCTTGAGGGTAGGAAAGCTCTGCAGAGGGATATAGACAGGCTGGATCAATAGGCTGAGACCAGCTGTATGAGGTTCAGCAAGGCCAAGTGCCAGGTCCTGCACTTTGGTCCCAGCAACCCCACAAGGTGCTACAGGCTGGGGCAGATTGGCTGGGGAGCTGTGTGGCAGAAAAGGATCTGGAAGTGGTGGTCGATAGTCATCTGAACATGAGGCAGTGGTGTGCCCAGGTGTCCAAGAAGACCAGTGGCCTCATAGCTTATATCAGGAACAGTGTAGCCAGCAGTATTAGGGAAGTAGTGATACAGTGTCTGTACTCAGTGCTGGTGGGGCCACACCTCAAATACTGTGTTCAGTTTTGGACCTCTCCCTACATGAGAGACATTGAGGCACTGGAACCTCAGCCCAAAGAAGAGCAACGAAGCTGGTGAAGGGTCTGATGCACAAGTCTTGTGAGGAGTGGCTAAGGGATCTGGGATTATTTAGCATGGAGAGGAGGATGCTCAGGGGAGACCTTATTGCTCTCTGCAACTACTGAAAGGCAGTTGTAGTGAGGAGTGTTTCGGTCTCGTCTCCAAAATAACAAATGAAAATCGGACAAGAGGAAATGGCCTCAAGTTGCCCCAGAGGAGGTTCATTTTAGGAATTCCTTACAATTAGGAGAAGTTTCTACACAGAAAGAGTGGTGAAACATTGGAAAAGGCTGTCCAGGGAAGCAGTGGAATCTCTGGCAGTGTTCAAGAAACATGTAAATGAGGCACGTCAGGACATAGTTAGGCAGGCAGGGTGGTGATGGGTTTATGGTTGGACTTGATGATCTTGAAAGTCTTTTCCAAACACAGCGATCCTGTGATTTAAAACTAGATTCCACTGCTCCTGTTTATTTTCAGCAGAAAATAATTCTAGGTACATAAAAGAAAGTATTTATTCACTAAAGTATTATTCACATTTAGCATATGGGATAGAAATTCTCTTCATACATGTCTGTTAAAATGTTGTTAGATTTACAGCAGTATTTCAAAGTTTCAGGCAGGCTTGATGAAAAGAAAGATCATGTACTTCAGGTGTATATTCCTAGCCAATTGCGTGTACATTTCTATGTAATTTTGTAAATCTCTATCTTCACAAAAAAAATCTAAACAAGATCACCTGTGGCCTAGCATAATTTTCCTACTTAATCCTGTGTAAATCCAAAATGAAACAAGACAAATGTAGACCTTCACATGCAGATCTGGTTGATGGTACTTTTGTGAGTGCCATCGGCACTTGACATCTACATCATCTCTAAATTTTCCCTCCAATGAATCAGAAATTTAATATTTTCTTGAGAGTTTGAGCTTTGTTGAAAGAAAATGAGGGCATTCTGTGGGACTCAGATTAAAAAGCAAAATGTTGTGCCCTTGGAAGAAACAACAGAGAACAGCCTCAGTGTGGATTCTTTCAGTTCTCAGACCCTCAACTATGCTTTTGCAAAAAGTAAATACCTTATTAATTCAGTATTTTTTCATTGGGCTAGACAAAATAAGAAGCAATTATGATCTTAGGTAGATTCGAACATACATAATTATCATTTATCATTGTTCAAAACATCTCAGATATGCTGACCTAGAAGGCTCCCCTGAGCTTAGCCATAAACAGGTCTGCATTAGCTTCCAATTGTTTTCACAAGTTGTAAGAAAGGGAAGGGAGATTTAAACCTCTCACAAGGATGTTATGAAACAAATTTAAAGAACATACAATCTAGTGAAGAGAATATAGTGTTCCATGCAGTCATAAGCATTCTTAGAAATATACCTCCATAGCAGTGATTGTTTACTGACACAAAAATTTTTAAGAGTTTGGTCATTCTGTCCTATGTGCTCAGAGTCAGAGCTCACCTATCAAAAGGAGGAGTTATTATCTTCTATTATTGCAGGGACTAGGGGTTGGGAAGTGATTATTTGTGATCTTTTATTGTTGTCTTTGATACAGCTCTTAGATGTTATTCTGTCACCCCAGTGCACAAGAGCAGCCTTTTCTGGTTCTCGTTGGTCTTTCTCACCTTCCCTGATTCTTTTAACAACTGTATTCCTTCTTTTGTTTTACTTTAAGCCAGTGACCAGAGGACTAGTGTAAAATTGCATCACTAGGAGAGCTAAACTTGCACTCATGCAGCAACACACCCATTTCTTGTTCAGAAGAGATAGAGTGAGTTCATTCTCTTTGAATGATTGGACCACTGCTGGAAAACAGTTTTGACAAACTATGTTTTTGTGGCAGAAACCTCCTTTAGATTCTTCAGATGAAACATTCTTGCTGACAACCCTTGTGATCTAGGCATGATACTTGAGAAGTGAATAATAGTCAAAATCCCTTTCTAGCTCTTTCAATTACTCTCTCCTATTCTTTAAAAGAAAAATTATTTTACTGTTGTTTTAAACTTGCTCACTCTTTTTACAGGCAAGACTATTGAAACATCCTTTCATGCATTAAGAATCAGTTCTAAAATGTTTTGCAAAAAATGATGTGTTTTCTCTTTATACTTAAATTGAGTACAAAACACTGTAGTATTTCAAAGTTTAAGTAAAAATGTTATTAAGCTAAAGAGCATATTGTTGTCGCCTTTCTTTGGAGTATTTATTTATTTATGATAGCGTTCCTTCTCTTGAAGGGCATGATCTTATCTCCTCTGATTTGAGTCCGTAATAATTCCCCTTAATTCTATGCGTTAAACTGACTGGAGAAGCTCGAAGTAGATTCTGACCACAAGGTCCTTGCTAGTAATATTTCCATATTTCCACAGACACAAGTAAGAATCGCATTTTTAAATGCAGGGTAGCATACTATAGAGGAAACAACTTTTAAGAAAAGAGAACCACCTTCTATATCTAGCTCAAGTACAGAAAAACAAAATAAAGACTTTGAGTATTTTAAGTGTTTTAAGTGTCCTTTTTCTAAGGACACCTAGCAGAGACAGRGAAATTCCGAAGTCTGTTTTTAGCTATAGTCAAGATAACTCAAACTGACCTCTACCTCATTTAAACAAGTAAACTTTTAACACTTTAATTCTCCTAAAATTGCTTTCCTATTTTTTCCTGCTACATGATCATTGTTTTGTAGTCTTCCACTCTGTCGGTGGATTTGGGGCCTTTTGATTTTTGATTGAGTGTCAGGTAATGCAAATATATAAAAGAGTTCAGTGCTTGTTAACTTTTTACGTAGTGGCAGGAAGAAAAATTAATATTTCTTTAATACATAAACACACATGGATAATGTGATGACATAAAAGTGTGATTAAAATCAAGCTGTACAAATGAAACAATGACAATTCAGRAAAATAAAACAAAGGTAAGAAGAGATGGTATGCTTGTTTCTCTTAAAAAAATTTATGCTAGGGTAAAATGCTTCAAATTCTCTATAATGTTTTCAGTTCTTCCACAGTGGTGATTATGTAAAGTGCTTTGAATTGCCAATTAATGATTTGTTTGTTGAAATTTTTCCAACAATATCCTTGATTAAAGTCTTTTTTTCTGGGAATTGCTACATTTCTTTCCCATATAGGAAAACCTAAAACATCAAGATAAGTAAGTGACGTCACAGATTTTATTTTGCTCCTTTAGGTTGCTCGGAACCCCTGGGGATGAAATCAGGACACATACAGGACTATCAAATTACTGCCTCCAGTGTTTTCCGAACTCTCAACATGGACATGTTCACCTGGGAACCCAGGAAAGCCCGACTTGACAAGCAAGGCAAAGTTAATGCTTGGACCTCTGGCCACAATGACCAGTCACAGTGGTTGCAGGTAAATTTTCATAGAAAATTTGACTAATGTTTATCAGAATGGAAAAGGTTGACTGATTTAGGATTTTAGCTTGCTTCATATTCTGAGTACAGCCAGCCTAAGTTGGATGCCTGAAGCTATGAAAACATGCACAGGTTTCATATCTTTGCGACCTCATGTATACTGCTTGATTACACTTCAGATGGTGCAGCATGCAGAAAAACTGGCCAAGGAAGCCTTTAGCTCACCAAAGCTTCAGCTCAAGAGGTACAGTGCAGCCGTAGTTACTTCTTGGCTAATGAACAGAAATAGAAGCCATGGAGTCAATACACTGACTTCTTGATAGCTTGTTGAGAGAAATTATTTTTTCCTTTCTTTTCTTCCAAAGCTCCCTAGAAAAGTACATTTACTTGAGCTTTGTGCATATTTGTGCTAATGCAAATCTGGCCCCTAGAAAATACCTTTGTCTAGTTGACACGGTTCCAAATTACCTTCTAACATCACTCTGAAACTAGTAAGATTGATTGAGTACCATGAATTCGTTAGGAAGTTGCACACAGGGGTTGTTTTCAGTCTGGAGTGATTTATACAAGTTGGTAGTAGGCTAATGTGAAAGACTGTGATAAATCAACATGTGGAAGTCTATTTGACTGGGCACTGATACATTTAAGTTTTTTTGAACTTTTGGAAATTGCAGTGCTTTGAGTCAACTTGCAGTTTGCAGCCAAGTTTTCTGCAGGAAGTCTCAATAGCACTAGATAGGTGGTACTAACCCTTCTGCAACCTTTTCACATAAAAACTATGTCTTATTAGTATTTTTTTGCCTATGGTCGCTAAGCAGTTTAGCAATGTGATTTCTATGATTTTGCTAAGTTTACATACACAGAGAAAAGAAGTAGCAATTGCCTTGTCTATTTAGCATATGAATAATTGAAGAAACAGGGATTTGGTGAAAGTTTTTTAGAACAGCTTGTTGATACAGGAGGTAGTAACTTTTGGAGAGGAAGGAGATGTTAGTGTTATCTTTTACAGTAGAGAAGAAGGTGAAAATGCTTCTCCACCTGAAAGAGAGGCAGTTGTATCAGAAATAGCTTTAGCCCCATCAGTGATTCCAAGAAACTAAGAATATTCAGATTCTGAGGAAATATTCTGTGCTTTCTGCTGCAAATAACACTGGATTTTTGATCAGTTTGAAACTGCAAAGCCAGTTCTTGTATACTACGGTCTTCATAGTCCTATCATATTTTAAACTATTTGAACATTCAAAAGATTATGGATCTGTGTGACCATTTGCAGGATCTCTGCAAGCTATTGCAATATCCAGCAAATCTTTTGTTTGTTTTATTTATATTATTGCTAGATAAATAAAATATAATTATATGTTAGTTGTTTTGCAGCTATAACATGGTTTCAGAAACATTCAGAGGAACATGACAATTTTACCATCTTTCAAAAGTCACTATATATATGGAATATTTCCAAGACACATCATGGCATTTCTTCCTAGAAAAAAAACCAAAGAGATGTTATAAGACTGATTTTACTGTGCTTACAAAGGTTATTCTGTTCTTCGCTGGTCATACTCAATTCATTCTTTAAGTAAATGTGGGCTTGGGCACAACAAACAGAGCTGAAATTCTTTAAGCTACATGTACTGTTACTTCTGTCCTCAAGGAAATCCAGCTCTATGTAGTTTCCTTTTCCTCTTAACCCCAATCCTAGGGGTGAGCCATAGCACAAGTGGGCAAACAAGGCTAGTGTTGGCTTTTAGGCCAAAGTTATTCTAACAAGAATGTGGCTAGTGTGTTAAACTTGCTTTGGCATGCCTTTTCTCTTGCCACACCCCTAAGTGCTCTAGGCTGTCTCTTTCTCTGAATCCTAAACCTAACCCTAACTGTGAGCCACATCTCATGTGGGGCCACCAAACTTAGTCTTGTCTCTTCGACCAAAGTAATCCTAGAAGGAATGTGGTTAGCACGCTACCCTTGCTTTGGCATGCCTTTTGTTTTGCCACACCCTGTGGCATTCTAGGCTTTCCCTCTCTTTCTTAACCCTAACCCTAACCCTAACTCTACCTGAGAGCCAAATTTCATGTAGCATCAGAAAGCTTAGTGTTGTTTTTTAAGCCAGAATTCTCCCAGAAAACATGTGGCCAGTGCGCTACACTTGCTTTGGCACGCCATTTCTCTTGTCACATGCCTTTGTTCTCTAAGCTTTCTCTCTTTCTTAATCTTAACCTTAACCCTAACACTAGCTGGGAGCCACATCTCTTGTGGGGCCAGCGAGCTTAGTGTTGGCTCTTAGGCCACAGTAATCATAGAATCATAGAATGGTTAAGGTTGGAAGGGACCTCCAGAGACCATCTAGTCCAACCCCAGTGCTCAAGCAGGAACCCCTAGAGCACGTGGCACAAGGTGGTGACRAGGGATAATGGGAATAAGTGGAAACACAGGAAGTTCCATCTCTGTATGAGGAAGAACTTCTTTCCCATGAGAATGACAGATCCCTGAAAAAGGCAGCCCAGAGACGTAGTGGAGTCTACTTCTCTGGAGATCTTTGAAACCCGCCTGGATCCCAGAAGGGGATATGGGCTAATGCACTCCACTTGTTTACACTTGCCTTTTCTGTAGACAGACCTCAAGGTGCTCTAGGCTTTCTCTTTCTCTCTTAACCCTAACCCTAATGCTAGCCATCAGCCAAATCTAAGGTGTGCCAGCTAACCTAATATCTGTTCTTAGGCCAAAGCTTTCCTAAAAGGCATGTGGCTAGTGTGCTACACTTCCTTTGACATGCCTTTTCTCTAGCCTGGCAGCATGGGGTTGTAGGCTTTCTTGCTGTGATCACCCTAACCCTAATCCTAGATGTAGGCCATATGCCAGGTAGGGCTAGCAAGGCTAGTTTTGGCTCTTAACCCATAGTTATCCTAGAAGGAGTGTGGTTAATGCGCTCCACTGCTTTGGCATGCCTTTTCTTCTGCCACACTCCTTGATGCTCTAGGCTTTCTCACTCTCTTAACCCTAACTTTAAACCTAACCCTGACCCTACCTAAGAGCCAAATCTTGTGTGGGCCAGCAAGCCTAGTGTTGGCCCTTAGACCATAGTTCTCCTAGAAGGCATGTGGCTAGGATACTGCACTTGCTGTGGCCTGCCTTTTCTCTTGCCACAACCGTTGGTGCTATACTCCTTCTCTTTCCTTTAACCCTAACTCTTAACTCCAGCCCTAACTGAGAGGCATATCTCATGGGGTTTCAGCAAGCCTAGTGTTAGTTCTTAGGCCAAAGTCCTACTATAACCATGTGGCTAGTGTGCTCCATTTGTTTTGGCATGCCTTTTCTCTTGCCACAGCCCTTGGTGCTCTAGGCTTTTCTCTGTCTTAATCCTAACCCTAAGACTACTCCTGGCGGGGAGCCAGATCTCATATGAGGCCAGCAAGCCTAGTGTTTGCTCTTAGGCCAAAATAGTCCCAGAAGTAATGTGCGCTCGTGTGCTACACTTGTTTTTGCATGCCTTTTGTGTCGTCGCACTCTGTGGTGCTCTAGGCTTTCTCTCTTTCTTAATCTTAACCCTAAGCCTAACCCTTTCTGAGAACTGAATCTCAGGTGTGCCAACAAAACTGGTGTCGACTCTTAGGCCAGAGTTCTCCTAGAAGACTAGTGCTCTACACTTGCTTTGGTGTGCCTTTTGTGTAGGCACTCTTCTTGGTGTTCTAGGCTTCCATTCTGTCTTAATCCTAAACCTAAACCTAAGCCTAACCCTAACCCTGTCTGGGAGACAAATCTTGTCTGGGGCCACCGAACTTATTCTTGTGTCTTAGGCCAAAGTAATCCCAGAAGGAATGTGGGCTAGTGCGCTATACTTTTTATAGCATCCCTYTTGTGTCGTCACACCCAGTGGTGCTCTAGCCTTTCTCTTTCTCTTAACCCTAAACCTGTTTCTAGCTAAGAACCACATACCATGTGGGGCTGGCAAACTTAGCATTGGCTCTGAAACTAAAATTCTCATAGAAGACATGTGACTAGTTCACTCCACTTGCTTTGACATGGCTTTTTKCTTGCTAGACCCCATGGTGCTCTAGTCTTTCTCTCTCTCTTAACCCTAACCTTTAACTCTAACCCTAACTATAGCTGAGAGCCAAATATCATGTGGGACCCCCAAACTTAGTCTTGTCGCTTTATACCAAAGTTCTCTTAGAAGGCATTGTGGCTAGTATGCTACACTTTGGCCTTCCTTTTCTCTCGCCACACTCCTTGGTGCTGTAGGCTTTCTTTCTCTCTTAACTCAACCCTTGCTGAGAGGCAAATCTCAGTTGTGCCAATAAGCCTAATTTTAGCTCTTAAGCCAAAGTTCTCCTGGAAAACTTGTGGCTAGTTGGCTGCACTTGCTTTGACATGTCTTTTCTGTCACTCCACCCCATCGTGCTCTAGGCTTTCTCTCTTTCTCTTAACTCTAACCCTATCTCTATTCCTTGCTTATAGCCAGATTTCATGGGGGGTCAGCAAGACTAGTGTTGGCATTTAGGAAAGCAATGTCCTAGAAGGAATGTTACTACACTTGTTTTGCTCTTCTTTTTGTCTTACTGCGTCCTGTTTTTCTYTATTTTTTTCTGTTTTTTTTTAAAACCTAATCCTACCTGAGAACCAAATCTGTGTTGTCTCTGATTGCCTATTACTGTCTCTTAGGCCGAAGTTAATGTGGCTAGTGTGCTACTTTTTTTAGTGTGCTAAATTTGTGGTTACTTAAGGTTCATAGTGTTGTACGTAGACTGYATTTTATCAGTTAGGTAGCTATATTATTCAAAAAAATCTTTGATTTTACTGTGTCCTACCAAATACAAGGAGATTATTGGAAGAACAGGCTAAGGAGCGAAGTTCTTTGTTGCAGGGTATCTATGAAATAGGTAACAGCTGAATATAGTTTATYAATTATTTCCTGGGGATAGAGGAGTGCAAATATGTTATCTCTTCTTGCCTCCTTCTTCAAAGGCAAAGTTTTCTAAAGGTGTCCACCTTTTTTTTTAATAAAATTATTCCATGTTTTCATAGCTATATTCCAATTATTCTTCAAAGGCAAAGTTTTCTAAAGGTGTCCACCTTTTTTAAAAAAAAAAATTATTCCTTGTTTTCATAGCTATATTCCAATTATTTTGGAGAGCCATGTAGAATTGGAAACAGTTGTTTCCCCACATTTCTTTTAGTCTAGACAAAGAGAAAAGGAAGATGAAGGAAACACAGATGAAGGGAGAAATAAAGTGACCTTGGAAAGGTCAAATAAATACCTTCAAGCAGCAAAAGCTGCCTGATGTAAAAGTCTGCAAAAGCCAGTGCAGAGTGAAAACAGAATGGAGTAGAACCAGRTCTAGTTCTGTTTTCTGATGGCGCAAGGCTTGACTGGACTATGCTGTTTTTATTACCTCTCATGGTTTGTATAATATATCCCAAATGTTACTCCTTGACTAAGCAAAGCACTTGCGTATTTTCTTTATATATTTGTCAAGATCTTATAGGCAAAATATACAGAAGGTCTGAGAAAGATACTGGCCATTGATTTACTCTTAGTTTTCCATTCTTACAGTTTGAGTCTTTATGCCACATTAAATGCACATTGAGGCTTTATTGTGGGATTTTGGCTGACTTCAGAACATTTTAATTCAGATTCTACCTTTTTTTTTTTTATAATTCCCTACATAGTGAGACAAGATATTATGCAGAACCATCTTTCCTCTGTCTTTAATAACTGCTTTACACTGCTTTATAATCAAGTAAAGCGAGAGTAGTTTACCTGAGAAAAAAATCTTAGCAGAAAGCGTTAGAAAGAAAGAAAAAGAACTTAAAAGGCAAATGACAGTAGTCTTAAAAATACAGCTTCTAAATATTTCTTCAATCACCTGAGTCTTGTCCAAAAGCACCTTGAGAATTGTAATATAAAGTGTTAGAAYATACTGTTTCAAGAGTTTATTCTCTGATTTGGACCCTGTGTGCATGTGTACATTTACTTACAGGAGCTGAGAATTACTGAAAATACATAAGGAAATAAAGGTATATTTCTCAGAACTGGCTGTGTTTTTCATCTATAATTAGTCTTTGATATCTGGACAGAGCTGAGAAATTCTCTGAGTAGACAGTTCTTGTGCTCTCAGTTTGATAGTATTCTCTAAAATAAGTCAGATGATAGGGCATTTTCAAGGAATGTGTGCTTTAAGAGTTAGTCCTTTGGTTTGCAAGAACTGCCTGCCTAATTATCTTTTATAGGTATCCAAGTATTAATTGCTTTTGTTCTTTGAGTGATCTTCTTAGAGCCTACGTGTTTAGTTAACCACAAGATGCATTGATCCTATTGCAACCCAGTATTTATACCTTGTATAATTAAGCAGAAAAGTATTTTCACAATTAAAAGTTAATTTTACATATAATTAGTGACAGGAAACTATCTGTGTAAAAARCAGAGCTGTTATTTCTAATGAAAGAAGTAACAATTTTAGATGCATCTTAGTGGGTTGTATTTAGTAAGAAGTAAAGAAACTTCTAGCATACCAATTTTGTTAACAGACCAGGAGTATTAAAAAGGTATTTACCAGAATGCTTCTTAAAGCCTGTAGTACAGATGGTTAATGATTCTTCATCATTAAAAATAGCAGCTTTATTAATAGAGCAGGCACTCATTGAATATTCCTTTATTTAAATTTATTTTTATTAACTTTTTATTAACATTACAGATGCTCTTCATCTTGTCTTATTTATATGTCAGCTGAATTGAACTCAAGCACTGTGCTGTACATACACCACATGCACAGACATTAGTGGTTTGGTTTTGTGTACCCCTACATAATGCTGAGCGTCCTGTACTCCTAGGATCTTCAGTAGCACCATGTAGGAGCAATTAAAGCTTGCTTTGTTTGAGATGCCGAATGGCTTCAGCTGATACCTTTTAAYAGAATCAAACAATGTAGATAAGAGATATTTTTAAGGGCAGTTTACTTAATTACTTGCTAACTCACTTTACAATTTTGAGAGTATAGAACTCTCTGACGTGATGAATYGCGAAGGATAGATGCTTCCAAACTTTATGGTTAGAAAGAGGCCTAAGAGTACAGTGATTACCTAGTCCAGAGCAAAATGAAAGAAAGCTACCACAAAAGAAAGCTGTATTGTTTTCATTGACTCTCATTGATATTTAACCCATTACTGGTATGTGCTAAGTTAGATTAAAAGCTTTTCAGCCAATTCAGCAGGACTTTCAATGGCCAGAAGATTGCACCATGCCTGTTTTCATTTTTATACATTCTGACATCCAACCACTGTCTGAGGCAGGACGCTAAATATTTTTCTAAATCAGTAGGATAAATATCATATAAATACACATGTTGCATGATAATACCTATATAATAAATAAGTCAATCAAGCCTCAGTCACAATATATGACTCTAGCTGGATCACGTGGTAGGAGAATGCCAAATCTTTACATGCTGATAAGACGCTGGCTTCACTGTAGAGTTGTATGCAATGTCTAACAAATGAGTTGTGGGCTCATTTTGTTCTTTACAAGTACAAGTAGCAAGTTTGCTACTTTTTTTGTCCGCAGCCAGTCCCCACTGGGAAGATTTTTTCAAAACAAAACCTCAGAACTGCTTTAAAGCAACTGCAAGTTTTGTTATTAGCTTGACTTTTTTTTCACAGCATCTCCCATCACAAATTTTATTCTTTTCATTTCCCTCAAATCTAGGCAGATATAATCGACAGGACTAGCACAGAGATTGCTTTGTGTTTCAAAATGTATCAGGGAGTTCATCTGAGAAAACCTTATAAGTTTATTTTTCCATGATTCTCAGTAGTTATTTCCAATCCTAGAAAGTCTTTTGATATTAAGAAGCAAATTTGTCATTTGTGATAGTTTATGTGTTGTTTTAGGTTATTATCAGAGAATTCCAACATAGTTCTATTTATTTTCTTTACTCATTGTCTTAGTACATATGTTTCTGTGATACTAAGGCAATCTAACTCTAGAGGAATATATTGACAAAATAAATGTTTTGAACTTCTAATATATTTTTTTCTATTTACACTCAAACATATGAGAATGATTAAAGTCTTTCGATTGTTTTGCATGTATGAGTTACTATTTATGTCTATATATGTGTATTTGGAGTTGCGATCTCATTTCCTACATAATTTTCTCATTATATTATAAAAAAATGTATGGTTACATTCCAGCATTCTGCTAAAATAACATAAATTATCATCTGTTTTTAATTCTAGTAAAATAAAAATGAGATCCTCCACTAAAGTGAGGAAAGAATGTAGTAGTCAAGGAGAACTTGCAAAATCAGTGATTCACTAATTCAATGAATTTCACTAATTCAGTGATTTTAAAAAGTCTGTCATCTACTATGGAAGCTCACTCAAAAGGAGAAAACTGTGTCTGATCAATTTACTTTGGAGTCTCTCGGCATTGTGCAAGCTTATAATTCTGGTAACTGAGTTTCAGGAATTAGCTTTTATTTCTAGCATTAAAGAATATAAACAGGTTAAACATTATTGCTTTAGGAAATAAATGGATTAATTACTCAAATTTAATCTGTTCCTCAATTTTACAGAGACGTGTAAATCTCACTTGAACACTGCTCTTCAACTATTTAGGCAATGTGGTTTTAAAACCTGAAGTAGAGACTAGGTATGTGGTACTTTCTAGACAATTTCATTATCTGTCACGTTACATTGTGTCACCGGACATTGGATCACCGTTATGTCCCAGATTAAAGAGAAAAGGTTAAAAAGACAAATCAAGTCAAGACTTGAATAGAAGTATTTTTTATAAAATACAGATCTTTTCACCAAACTGTATGTGATATTAATCATCACATAACAGGGATAAAAATGGAGGAAGAAAGTTTCTGGGTTTTTTGTTCCATTAATTTATTACAGAAACTTTAATACCATGTTGCCCATGGAAAACTGTAGTAGCTATTTGGATTTTCAGAGCTGTGGAATTACCATTAAATAGCCCATTATACTAAAACAAAATGATCTTATAGAATAGTTAATATTAAAGATAAAGAATGTCTRTTTGAAAGTTTTATATTGTAAAAGTGAAAGAAGCCAACTATTGAATTTTCAGATGGAGTGGATTAGGAATGATCATGTAGGAGTTTTCACAACGTAAGAATTAAGGGAGGCACCTGAGATAAGGGAGGCAACTGGATATTCTGGGGTGAAGCTGATTCATCTGCTTCCCATATAGCCACCCCATTTTACATTCAGCATTGCTAAAGTGAGAGAAAATAGAAGTGTCTATCTTGTTATAARATATATTATGCAATGGGATTTTGTGGATATCAATAGTGTAAATAAACCTATCACAGGTTCAGTAAGTTCCTAGAGGATAAATGGTTGTTAATAAAATACTCCAGGTATCATTCCTGGTTCAAAAAGTCCCTCAATCAAGCAGACACAGAAATGTTATCCTATTGGGAGAAGATTTGCTTCTTGCTTTTAGCATGCCCTAAATTTCTGACTTTTCTTAAGCATTAATGCWATCAGAGACAGATTCTGTAACCAGCTTTACTACTATTATTGCTTTTCATTGCTTTAGGTAGCATATGATCTTGCTTTGTGGCAAAAAAAAAAAAAAATGTTTCTCAGAGATATGAGCAACACTGGTTGGCAGCCATCTCTGAATTTTTCTGAAAAGTAACTTCTTACTCTATCCTTTAAAGGAAATTGACATCTTCACAAAGATGGAGGTAATTAAAATTACATGTATCCAAAATTCATCTCATAAATACAAAATCCTGCTATTTACAACAATTAGCACACCACCATCCCCAGCATCCTTCCAGTGTATCATTTACTAATCAGCCTTTACTAAGATAATACCAGGTAAAGGTTGGAGAGGTTTTAYGCAGTAGCAATTATATATGCGTTATGAGCTAGTTCTGGCCAGTTCTATTGCTTTTGTCTGATAGTGCATCTTTACTATGAGTAAATGGTCTGGTAATACAGATAGGAGATTTTTGTTTCCTGTGAACTGGGGATTTAAGAATTTTATGTTTTCTGCATACCCTTTCTTCTCTATGTTGTCCAAAAATGGAAATAATCACAGAATGAGAAATAAGTATTTCACAAAGTGAGCTTTGTTTTTCTGCTTTTTTTTTTTCTTTTTTTTTTCTTTTTCTTTTTTGTTTGCTTATTCAGGTTTTGTGAGAGAGATCCAGCAAAGGTTACATGTTTTTGGTAGCTATGCAGACTAAGACCTTCCTTCATTTTTACCACAAGTGATCTTCATAGTAGGTAGGTTTTCATGGCTAGAGAATTAAGTTACCAGGGTCTCAGTATCCTTTCCAAAGTTCTCAATGACTTTGGCTTTCATTGCCTTTCCCGGATCTGATGAGCTGTTCTTGATTAGCTGTATCACCAGGGAGAGAGTGGTGACTCTATTGTTTTTGTAGGAAAAAAAAAAAATCAAAAGCTTTAGGTGATGTTCAAGTTCATTGGTCTGATGTATCATGTTGTATTGCATTGATGCATAACAATCATGCACTGGTCACACTATAAGAATAGAAATGAAATCAGGATTATCCGTCTGAGGAGAAAACATTGTCACTGAAGGTGTACTTTTTGTCAAGTTCCTGGCTCAGTTGCTGTTAGCATTGCCTTCGAGCATCTCCCTACCACACTAAAATCTTGAGATCTAAAAGGAGGAAGAGTATCCTGAGGTGCATATTGATATTATAATGCAAGTACGTCACTCGCAAAACAAAAAAGGCAGAATCTCTTGAACTTCTTGCCGATAAAAAGCACACAGGTCCCTTACTCATGTTAAATTTAAGTCTTTTTTACTATGGAAAAGTCCTCTCTGCCACAAAAAAAAAATCACATTAATATAACAGGAATTTAGACTGTCTTAAAATAACAGCAGCCGTGCTGCCAGGATCCTGTTACAATTTTTTGGTGAATATTGCAGTTCCTTAAAATAAACAAAGGACTGCATATACATATCTTTGCCGCCTGCTCGCTTGCCTGCTGTCCTTGCATTTGTCTCAGTCACAGAGACATTTAGTGCCAGCTCCTAATCACTGTGTTTGTCAAAGCACTGCAAGAGCCATAGTGCTGGAGCCTGGGAAGGGATGCTCACCATCTGTCTCACCTTTACCATATGCCACTATGCACTGGCTGGTGAGCCTCATCTTATCGTTACACAGTGCCTAGGCCACCATGTTGCTGTTGGACATCTCTTTTTCCAGCTACATAGCTGATGCTTCTGTGACACCAACATCCCTGTATAGCACCGCCGTCCAACTCCTTCCACTGCAATAATCTTTGCCAATAACATTATGATTAATGAAAAAAAAATGAAAAGTAGGGTATAGATATTTTATTTTAATAGTAGAAACTGCTGCATTACCTTTGGCTTGCAAAATATGTAGGGCCACTTTAGTTTGGAAGCAGTGCTGAAGGCATCCGTGACACAATCCAATAAATGGAATCATTATTAATCAGTTTTTATCACTGCAGCTAGCCAAGCAATTTGTAAAGTTCTCACTCTTCTGCATTTATACAATCAGGGAGCAGCCAGATGCCAAGATTTTGAATCCACTGTGCTGAAATTCCACATTGATGTTCTTGCACATAAAAAGAGAAGCAAAATTATGAAACCAGAGAAGTCTTAATGTTCACTAGTACAACATAGGTGGGTTGGGGAAAAAAATCAATTCTGAAACATCCCGTTTAATATTAAAGAAACCAGTTACAGCATATTGCATCATAATTGCCTTCTTTTTCTTTTTTACAGTGGTTCAGTTTGTTACCTTAAACAACAAATACCATTTTATACATATAATCTCTGATTACRTTAACATATTTCTAGTCTATACTTCCATGCAGGTAGATGCTCTAAATTTCAAATCCCTACAGGAAGCCTTATGATGGTGGTGGTGAGCTTGTTAATGGGCAATTCATTTTTAGCAGTAAGTAAAATATTGAATATATATATTTTTAATACTATGAAAAGTAACCTGCTGGTTTTATTCTTCTGTGAGGAAGAACACACAAATTTTAGTTCTATCATAAATAAATAGATTTCAATTTGTGATGTGCAAGTAGGACTAGGTTTTTATATTACTACATTTAACCTGTTAAATTGTTTTGAAAACAAATTAGAAAGCAACTAGGCAGTACAATGGGGATATCTTTAGTTCAGTAGAGAGCCCAAACTATTTTATGCTTGCCATGGGAGCAGTAGCTGCAACAATTCCCAGTGCAACAATTCCCAGCTTTGTGTCAAACTGGTTTGCAATGAGAAACGTGCAAGGCTAATCAGTCCATTTTTGGAAAATAAGAATAGAGACATGACATATTGCCCTTTATAGAATGAAGCCCATGAAAACTACACTAATTTAAGATCATGCTTGCAAAAGGCAAAAGGAGAAGGTTAGTGTCACCCTGATCCTTTGCATGAGCTTGCAGATAACAGACAGCMTCAAGCACAGATGATATATGTACATCATTTGAAGTGCCACATATTTGTTTGTCTTATGTTTAGAAGAATAATTTTTTAAAATCGTCTCAGCCCACCATCACTATTATTCAGTACATTGGCTATATTTTAGGAGAAATCCACCAGCATGTTAAATATGTCAGACTTTTTCCAGATTTTTTTTACTGTTGATATCCAGTGTAAAGTATAAAATAACATAGGATTATTGAAATGTGAGCCAACCTATGAGCATATGATGGCCAATAATTGCAAGATATATATTAAAAAAAAAACTTCAAATAAAACTTTTTAGAATTCAAACTTGTAACAACTGCAGTGGTTTCGGTTTCGGAATTTAACTGATAGATTTTTTTATGATCGTTGCAGAGGGTGATATTACATGCTAGCGAAGAACACCTATCAATTCTATCATAAAATTACTGCATCGTTATGCAAAATACTGTAGTTAGGAAATTATCACTCCTGTACACATCAGACCTGATAGTTGTATTTGCAATCTGATTTAGAACAGTAAAAATGAAGTTATTAGAAAAGCAGAACTATATGGTGAATGTATGACAGTAAGTTTGGTGAATATATGACAATAATTTTTTTTCTCTCTACATTTGCAGATCTATATGCAGCAGCAGGKGCTTGTTCTGTACAAATGTTCTTCATTAACTCCATCCTGTGTAGCTTTTTACCTTGAAGACTCTAGTTTCAAATAYTATCCCCTTCCACTGAGGAGAAATTGTCAGCTCAGAGGGGCCTGAGTTGAAAAATTGTTTTTCTGTGGCCAATTCTGAGATTTTGATCAATATATTTCCTTTAATAAAAAGGTTTTTCAAAGGAAATATAGGGAAAGAAATTGAGACGCTTCTGAGTTTTAGCAGTGCTACTAGGAAGGAGACCAAACAGACTGTGGTCTCTGCTTGCTGCTTCAAGGAGCACAGGAGARGTCCTCCTCTGTGTGAGCAATAACATGCAGGAAGGTGATTAGGCCAAATCGTTAGTAGCAGGAGAGGACCAAGAGGACCAAGGAGAGGACCACTCCCCTTCTCTTGGTGAGAACCTCAAACAGGGCTGCTGTCTTCCCTGAGATCATACAGGTTCCTGCCTTTCGCCCCTTTGACACTTCAAAGAGATTCTGCTGCATTTTCTAAKGGGTTTTCTTTCATAAGAGATCTCCACAGGCAGACCCACACAGGAGAAGAGCTCTTGGAGAAAATCTCCATTGGCTCCGAGGCACTGGGAGCAGAATATTGACATGACTTGCTAGACAGCCAGGCTGCTATGCAGCTGGCAGAGAAAGGGGTGTCCTATTGCTCTTCAAATTATTGTTAAGGACTTTCAGGAGCTGCTTAGACTGTCTTATCACCATCCACGATTTCCTTGATGGCAGGACAGCCTTTCTGATTGCATTTAAGGATCGTTTGACAGCACATGTGTACTAGGATAGCACTGTATATACAGCAATGAATCTTGCTTGTATTGAGTCAGCCTTAGAACATTTCAGATAATAATTTGATAGAGATAAAATTATCAACTTTTAAGGAAAGGAGAACGTATGTCATATTTCTTCTTACAGTTTCAATTTTCTGTTTAGAAAAGGCTTAGCTCCTCRTGGGGTGTCACAGCTAGTAATATATATTGCAGAGATCTGGTCTTTTTTCTTTTAGTTCAGTGCTTTCCTCTGAAGGYTAGTTCCATATTTCTCAAGGATCATGGCATTTCAGCTTCTGTGTTGAAATAAAGCTAAGCTTCCTGATTTGCAGCCTGAGAGTCTATAAACAAATTAAATATAATGTGTAGTGTGAAGAACATTTATTACTGTCATAGTGCTTAATTTAAGGTGTTCATGATTTTAGTGAGTTATGAGTATCAATGCCTATGTCAACGGGTTAAAAAAAATTTTGGTGCATGGTAAATGGTCATGAAGTCCTTTTTATCTTATTTTGGCCTAAATTCTTATTGTTGATTTTCAGAGAAATCAGAGAGGATTTAGGATAGAAGGAGGAAGTGAAGGAAGAAAAGGAAGTTTACATAAACTGTCATAGGAAACATTTTGAAAAGAAAGATATTCCCACAATATTCCAAAAATGTTTAAGAAAGCACAGGTGTATATAAGGAATGACACATTATTTGCATGCATTAGCAAGAATGTAAGAAAAGCAAGGTTTGCAGAGAAAATAAATTCATCGTGTKAGACTGATCATTCATTATCATTAGTAGGAAAATTATGTTCTTAGTTTTGTTGAAATTACAACTTCTAAGGGATACTGAAACATTCCCAGATGTTACCAATGGATCAGCAACAAAATAAAGAGTATGGTATTGCTCTTAGATTTGCTGTTCAGGACTTCTATAAGATAAAAATTAAAATAATGGGAAAATAGAGTGCATAGAAAGGTGATTSTTGTTTTCTAATAATATTAAACCGTAAAGTCACAGAACAGTTTGAACTTGTCAAATAAGATGTCAGCCTTCTGCTCACTCTATCTTCTGTGGATACTCAGTTAGGACTTCTTTGTATGAGCTGTTGTTGTCAATGTACTCGAAAAGGTGTTTTCCACACTAAAGATATAAGGTGCAGTTATTTGTGCCATTATTGGCAAACAGGACTTCAAAAAGACCTATGTCTGTAGACAGTCTTTATTTATGTTTAATGTCATTTTGTTTTGAATCTAACACTAGCTGCTATTTTTAAGTTTCTGAATGTGAAAACATTTTTCCATGATTAGACTTTMTGGCTATGGTACCCATGAGGCTGGAGAAGGAAGCATTAAATGTGAAGCAAATAAGGATAAGATAAACATATATTTTTAATATTTTATGTGGCTTTGATGAAGAATATTAGGAATCATCTAATATCAATTCTGTTGTCATCATAATCAAACTTCCTCGAATTATGTATGTGAGTGCATAGCTACAACTGTTGCAGTTACATCAGGTACACAATTCCACAGAATTTTACAGCTGTTATTTTATTAGCTCACCTATTTTTTGATTTTGTTTATTTCAGGAAGTTTACTTTTCCTTCTTGCTTTTAGGAATGTATTTGCTTTCTTAAGTTGCTGCTACTTCCAGATATACTTATATCTGTTGATACTGTGATTCAACTTCACAGTTGAATTTTAATTTTCATGAGCATGGGCAGTGTGGAGGAGTGGAGCATTTATTTATATCTCTGACACAGAGACTCATACAAGGTGACTAAATGGTATGGTAAACAGTAGTATCACTGGTCAAAGAAATCAGGATTTCAGATTTTGATGGAGATTTGAAATAACGATTACCTTTGTACATGTATTTGTGTTGCCCAATTAACAGCTTTATCGCTCAGGAGATATGAAAGCTCTTAAGAAAAATGCAATATATTTTGAAGGTATATGTATGTAATTAAATATATATATCATGTGCATATATTTAGTAGAACATTTTTMATCTGCATGGGATTTTATTCATAGAAAATAGAACTTTAGAAATATGAAAATAGAAAGTATGCAAATGCAGTGAAGGTTACCGAGTTAAGAACAAAGGTGGTCTTTTAAATCTTTGTGTAGGATTTYTTCAATAGACTCTGCATAAACCATTTGCATTGCATCAGGAAAGCAACAGGAATGAATCAAGTTGCTTGTTACCACACAGGTCTGTGATGTGTTGCCATGTTCTGCTSAGCTACAGCCAGAAGGACAGCCTCTATAGGCTGCTCCTCCCACCTGCTGTTAAGAACTAATGCCACCTTAAAATATCTCCCTAAAAACACTTTCAACATTGTGCCAGTGTAAAGACTCTGATTGGCTTTGGGACCATCAAAATGCAGCTGGACTGTACCTTACAGATATTTTTACCCATCTCAATCAATGAAGTTTTTTTGCAAAAAGTCCCAAGAAAATGGAAGCAATCCTGTGGCTTTTGTATCTGCTTTCAAAATAGTAGTTGAAAATTTCAAATATGTGTTATAGGGACAAACAAAATAAATACCTTTCTTTTAAGATTCTCTTTTGCAATTGAAAGGATARTAAAAAACAGAAGTGAAGAAATGCAGAGAAAAAAGTAAGGTTAAAAACCTGAATCCCCTGGTTAAGCGCCTGACCTGTAGTTCTTATGCATTTCCATAATCATAGACACACATGCAAAAGGGTCTGTTTCAAATCAAAATTGAACATGTGCTGTTGTCATAGAATCATAATCTCATCYGTAGAAATAAGTTACAGAATACAGCAAATTTTATCTGGGTTCATACRACCTAATTGTGATGGTAATTCTGGAAATAATGGGGATTTATATATTGACCTTTACTGGTGTTCATTTAGAAATTATTTGCCTTATCCATAAGATAAGAAAATAGTGTGGCTTCATTGATTCTCCCCGTGACCAATCATCAAAACATCTTGATACAATAGATGGAATAGTTGTTAATTTAGAAAAAAATACATATTTTTTCATTGGAGAAGCTTTTCCCAAATTTAAGGAAAAAAAATGGAATCATGATAAGTGAAAAAGCAGTAACCTTTTCCTATTAAATGCACTTTCATTTATTTTAATAYATTTTCTTATCTATATATTTATATATAGACATAATCATTATAAAAATGAACTATTTTGATAGATAGATTATTTTGTTCTAGGAGAACTGTGTATCAGAATTAAAATGTTCACACTTTAATTTTATGAAATCTTTAAATTTCAGAGACAAATTTATTTTGTATCATTTCCAAAAACTTAAGCTCTGGTTGTAAATCTGTTTTACTTAATATTTAATGTCCTGTACATTCAGTGATTTGTTACTGTTTACATCTGACTTTATACTATTGGAAAGTTATTTTAATCCAAACTAAATTTTTGAAAATTCCTTTTTGAAGATTCCTAGGGTATCTCTCAAAAGAAACCTATCAGTATGTGTGCAGCTTTCATCAGGAAAGGTTCTAAAACTCTAGGATGATATATACAGTAAGAATGAAAGTTATTWAAAAAAATTTAATCTGGAAGTCCATTCTAAGAACTACTTTTTCTAACCTAGATGAGAAACTGAATCTGGTCCAGATAGCCCTAACGCCCAAGATACTTATCAACTATTTCAAAAGCACATTCTTTCATATTAAGTGGAAACTTTTTCTGTTTCCTATAATATAAAGTGTTTTGTTTCTGTTTAAAGACAGTGAAGTGGGAGGAGGGAAAATAATTTCCCTTACAACTCTAAGCTTTGTCAACAATTTTAGCAAAATTTTAATCCTATAAATCAGTCATGCTTTCAATATATGGGGAAAGCTGATAAGCATTATAGTGTGCTTTGAAAGTCAAGAAAATATACTTGTGTCAGATCAGAGAGAGAACAGAGTCCCTGGGTTGAATATATCCTGCCAGGCGCCTAGTCATATTTTGACCAGAGGTCTATTTGTGAAGCTCTCTGATAGGTGCTTTGGGGTATCCTTTTGATTAACAATAGATAATCTTTCTAATATCCTGGAGAATGAAGATAAGTAGACCTTTTAATTATATTTAAGTCAGTACATTATGAGATTATTGCCTTAGAAGTGCCAATCTGTAGCATTATTTCTTTAAGTAAAAAAAGACATTACCAAGGATATTCCTCAGTTGTACAGCACCATTTTTGCTCTAGTTCTTTCTATTGAACAGAGCATCACTGGGAACGACAACTTGTTTCATCATTTTGGCACTATTTTGATGAAGCTTAGTGCTGGTTTTGAGGTAGCATGATTTTGTCATTTTTATTTTATAGCTACAGCAGCATAGCTGTATGACACAGGTTATGCATGATTATCTTCGCTGACAGATGGTCAAAGTCATTCTKAAAAAGAAAGACTGAATTATGTTGTCTTGGCTGAGTTTCCTGTGAAAAGAAGAGACATGCAAACTTTAAACTTTTAAATACAAAGAGGGGCTTTCAGCCTGAACACCATTTATCTTCTAGGGAGATTTAACTTTGTTTACAGTCATTTTTTTTTTCTTAGTATTTCAATAGTTCAGCAGCTATATTAATTATTGGTCACCTTGAAATATCTTKTGTGAAAACTTACCTTTAGTTTACTTGTTGAACTATAACCTAGGCACTAATATAGATTATTGGGATGTTTTTATGAAATCCACAGAATATTTTGCAACATTATTAGTCAACCAAGAAAAACAGACACAGTGAATAATAAAGATCTGTATTGCCACAATTTGCAACCATTTTTCTTTTAAAAAAAGAATGTTCTTGCTTAYGTGAGCCCATTTATGATGTTAACAGTTTTACAAAGGGGATTTTATCCTCTGTAAAAGGGCACACAACATTTTCCCTAGAGATAGATGATCAGAAATTTTAGTAATTCATTTCTAGGAAAGGATTTTGCTTGCTGAGTTCTTGAATAATCAGCTTTTGATTTGAGTTAAAAAAATATTGAAAATACAAATTAAATCTGAAATATCTAGATTTCTACTGATTTTAATTCAAAACCATTTACTGTTTCAAAGTTTTAGCATAAAAAGACAAATTCCTCACCCCTCACTTCTCTGATTGTTAGGTGTCATTCTGAAACTTATAGTTAAATAGATACTTTTCTTCTGCTTGCATCCCAAGTTTTCTCCTATCTGTGTTTGCCAGTGATATGCTGCTGTTTTACAACACTGTCTCCTGAGATTTACTACAGTGATCTTTAGCAGAAGARGGGAGAGAGACAACAACCCAGGCATACAGGAAATTTTATAGATTAATTTTCTCATCCCCCTGAAATATATTTTAGTAAAATAATTAAAAGTAGCAAAAATACTTTCCTGTTCTTGTTAAAATCTGAAGAAAGTGGAGAGTSCCTATCTGAAATTTCAGGATAATCTGTTGCTTATGCATACATTGGAAAAAAAAACAGAAGCAGAAACTGCAGTGGTTGATATTTTTCATAAATTTCTTTTGCTATGGTGATGGTTGGTTTTTTGTGTGTGGTTCTTTTCTACCTTCAGTGATAGATAATTTTTTTGTGTGTGTGAAAAAGGTATCAGTGTTATTAGTAATAATACAGCAATAACTGCTTTAAATTATGTGCTCTAGAAATTGTATTCCTGAAAGGTACCTCTTATATCATGCRGTTTTACTTGATTTTCTGCATTTAGAGGCATATTCCATTATGTTAAGTAAATGTAAAAGATKTTTTTTTTACCTATTTCCATATCTATTTCTATCTGTAACTAGTGACCAGGGTTGAGAAGGAAGAATGGTCATTTTCTTCTCTTCTTTGTTCTTCATTTCTGTTGTCTGTCAGTGAATTGTAGTGCACAGTCACTGCCTGCAGTAGTGTTCAATTAAAAGAACTTGACAGAAAGGTAGCATAGTTCACTKTCGATGTATTGTGTCATTACGTACTCATGATCATATTAATAATTCCTTTTTCTTTTCCTGTTATTTTTGTAGTGAGTGTGTGGTATGTATTGCTTTGTCCTTGACTTTTCCACAAGAATTGCAAATGATTAATCCAACACAGACATGTGTAACAGATTTATATCAAGTGTCCTAATGCAGCTCAAAAGCTCTTCTAACTCCTCCAGAAGCCTAAAATTGTCTAATTGCTGTTAATTTCATGGACTATTTTTAAATTTCTTAGCATCAACACAAGGACTTTAATAATCTTTGAATACTGTACAGTAGAAAGCCTATTGCTATTTTATTAATGGCTTTTTGTAATGTAGTGACCAACTGCAGTAAACTGTAATTGCTGAAAAAAAAAAAAAAAAAACTCTGATCACATTTACAGAAAAAAATATTTCTATATAGAGATTATCTTAAATTTGAAATGTTGAATTCTCTTTTTATTCACTATTCAAGCCTGACCATAGTAAATATTACCATTTCCTGTGAAGATGTCAGTACTACCTGACAGGTTCTGGGAACCAGCAAGACCCAAAGAAACTATTCCAGTTAGTAAGATCTGTATGAAGACAATGATCTCTTATGTGTGCTGCAGGCTGGTTTTACCAGTGTGTCCATATGACTTTTGAATGTCAACTAACTTCCCGTAGGGGATGGGTAGCAACTCCTTGTGATACTTCTGAAAATCCAGTTCTAAGGTTAAAATCTACTTTTCTTTACAGTTCAGATTTGTGATAGCCGTAAAGTGAGATAAGTCGTGTTTTAGTAAAATGTGGTTATTAAATTTTTCTGTATCAGAAATATATGTAGTCTTAAAATGGTTATGTGGTTGGTCATATCAAGATTGTTTAACTGAATGTTTTATTAAATTCTGAGAAAACTACATAGTAATTAAGCATATGTTTMATTTTGGAATAATATTTAAATAATAGTAGTTAAGAAGTAAATACATTAATGAGGAATTCACACAATCTGTGCTCTTTAATAAATAGCTGCTATGTATGCAGTTGCTTATTGAAATGAAATTTTCTGTGAGCTTGTTTCACATCAAAATATACCAAAATTTCAGAATAATKATGTGAAATGTGTTTTCTGACAGTGCATGAAGATTTTCAGTGACAGGCCTGATACCTCAGTTTATAGCTTTTAAATTATGCTGAGGATAGCTCAGTTTACATAGTATTGTTTCTAATTTGTTTCTTATGTGCAGTTGTTGCAGTTTTAAGCTGATTCAATATAAATGTGTTTTTTAACAAGAGGCAAATAAGAGAAAATAAAATAATTTTATCTTGGCCTARAGGACTGCAGCTGTTAAAAATATAGCAGCATGATGCTGAAATCTAAAAGAGCTAAACTTAAATTGAAAAATAAGCAAGATAAACAAAATCCAGAATTTCAAAGAAGAAAAAGAATCTTATTTCATCTGTAAAGCACCCATCTCCACCTAGGTTCATGAGCAAAAGTTTTAATGTATATTAAATACTATGACTCTCAATTAAACATAGATATTTTATTTTATTTCATTTTAKAGTTATAATGAAGTGAGATTTTCTACCAAATTGTATATGGTTGTTTGGTTGCATTTTTTTTCCCTTAAAAACATTTAAAAGCATTCCCTTAAAAACGATTTAGATTGTTTGCTTGATAGATCTGATCATTAATCTGGGCCTCTGAAAAACAGCCTGAAATTATAAACTTCACAATTTACAAACAGAGATACTACCGAAACATTGGTAGAAGTTTTTGCAAGTCTGTGGCAAGAATACTTTATTTTCATCAATTTTCCTTTCATCTTCAGTGTTTGAAAATAGAGGAAAATGCTAGCCAAGGGACCTGTGGCAGGACCTGTGCCTGGTTTTGTAAAATAGGGAAGTGCAATCCTATCTGTGTAATTACTATCAACCTGTCTCTCCTTTTTTCAGGTTGGATTCAKTTAGCAGTTATACCTGTATGCCACTTCTATGTCAGGGGATATTCCCCTGAAAAAATTACTTAYAGAATTGTCAGGTTTTAAATGCAAAGTAAGTAATCTGTGTAAGAGAGTATAAATGTATTTGACAGTCTTAGTGGCATTCAGATAMCTAACTATGAGTGTCTAATGTTGTATTAACCATCCCAAAATATCTAAGATATCTTCCTCCCCAGATTGGTGTTTGTGATAGAAATCTGCACTCTCAAGAAATCGTAGCTGTAAACCATGCATCGTTTTTTCTTAATCCCATAAGGTTAGGTACTATCATCAACTCTTCAGTGTTCCTCTTGTATTATCACATGGGCCATATTCCAGATTAATTTATTTTTTATCCCTGGTGATTTCTGTTCAAGAAAGCTAAATAGAAATTTGCCAAATAGAGTAGGATCCCTCAGAACTAAATCAGTATTAACTGACAACAAGAGTTAAAATTACAATCCACAGAAGACAAAGGTAATTGAGAAAAGCATTACGGAGGAATGACACATCTAAAAATTACAATAGAATAGGATCAGGGTAGCTGTACTGGGAGCAGAAACAGCACCTGTATAAGGAAGGGACTGAGGTAGTATGCTTACGTAATTATTAATAAACATTAATGAATGAATCTGTACCCTAACTTTGAACGCTTCCAAAGTCCTCCATTCCAGTTCCCTCCTTTGCTGCTTTAAACTGAAGCAAATGTGGCATGTAGGGATTCAAGGATGCATAACTAAAATATTGCATAGGTCAAGTAAACAACCTTCTTATTATGTTTGTTACTAAGAAAACATCGTACGTCAATTCTGAGACTTTGTCTATAYGAACATTATTTGTAGATGAGGAATTATTTCTTTTTGAAGACTGTCCTCACTTTTCATGCTTTGGATCAYATCATGGAGTGCCCTCCCATAGCATTAAATGGATTTCTTATAARTGAAACTTAGACAAAAGATGCACATCAAAATCAATTATGTTCCAGCCACTGAACTGCACACTTGTACATCATGTGTCCCCTGCAGTATATATTGTGTTGAAATCCAGCTCTCATTATCAGTTGATTTGCTTTACAGGTCTTTTCCCATTGCACTCTTCTTCATGTTACTATGAACAAAGCCTAACTGTGCTTATTGATTTGCAGATCTGAAGTGCTCAGGCACTACAAGGAAGTGGGGTTGTGGTTGTGTTTTGGCGAGATACTGCCTCTCCGTCTCTCTGTCCCCTTTGTTAGTGTCTGAAGTGCTCAAAACTTCTGCAATTGTCTTCTTGAGGCTGATTTTCTACAAGGCAGTGTCCCAGTGTGCATTTCTGGTTCTGGAGGGATTCTCCAAGCTACACAGTCACTGAGCTTCCACATGTGGTCTCTGTATCATGAAAGCTGYTTCCTTCCTTTATCTGCTTTCCTGAGTCCTGTCCACACCTGGCTTGCCCTTCATGTGTTTTGTTGCCTCCTTCATAATCCCAGTGTGGGACTACCTGAAAATAAATATGTTTCCACCAAGCATGTGGGAGAGGCAAAAGGTGTGCTGAAGTGTGAACAATTCTCAGAAAGCATCAGCAGCGATTTTATGGCATGTCAGCTACTGTGAAGTGGAGCAGAGATTGCTTGGAGACACAAGTGACACAAGACACAATGGAGACACAAGCCAGCAGATCTTATCAATAGTTATAATCTTCCAGTAGTTAAATTCAAAAGGCAATTAAATGAACATTAGGCATATCTGGATAGTCAGATGCTGATAGTCTAGGTTTATGAGCTTGGGATTGATGGCTAGGCCACTCAAAGCATAGACAGAGCAGATATATGACTGTTTGCTTCTGATCAAACAGGTTTCCTTGTTGTTTAAGTCACACACTAGTCCTGCAGAGTTTAATTTTGTGCTGGATGTTACACTGACACATAGTTCATACCACACATTCATGCTGTATTTCATTTTTAAAAGTATATTTGGATAGGGCTTTTTTTAAAAAAAAAAAAAAATATCCTCCAAATCACATTTGTAATGCCTTTAATATCTGAAACAAGGTAGGAAACAGATATATATGAACAGTTTCATTATAATGCAAGAGAGTTCCTTCAGACATGAGATGTTAAACTACTTTTTGATTAGCTGCCTCTAAGAAGTGTATATTAAAATGTAAACTCTGATTCTTCTTCTAACCAGCTAATGATTCTGTCAGTCACAGACAGTTGCCTGTGCCACAACCTAAATTTTGCTCCATTCAAAAAGCCGTAGCCACGTTCTGATCCCGTTAATCACATTCAGCATGGGAAAGTATATAGTGGTTGTGCGTTAATTCACCTTCTCTCTCTAGTAATTTGTTTGATTGTCTATTACTTGCAATCTGCACTAAATGAATAAATATATCCCATGTCCTGATGGGAAGTCATGACTTCCTCTTAAATTATTTTAATGTAGACATTCTGCCCAGAAATTTGGGTAAATTCTGCTTGCCTTTCTTGTCTAAAGCACCTTCGATGGGAAGGGTGAAAATCAAAGCAATTTTAACCCCTTGCAGAAAGTAAGGAAGGCACATCATAGCACCTGTGTCCATTTAATGTGAAATAAATACCAGTCTTTRTTGCTCGCAGATCTGAAGGCTTTCATCATTTTATGAGCAAATAAATAAGATGCTATGGTATAGGAAGGAGGTGCTAGTACTATATCTGTCCCTTCTTTTTCTCTATCCCTCATCAATTTAGCTTTTCTGTAGTGTTAAGACCTACAACAGTCCCCCATCTATTCATCACTTTTTTAATTTCAATTTGTTTTTCATATAGCACACATATATATATACTTTACACAGTACTAGGTCAGTCTTTCAGAAAAAGGATGAAGCGCCCAATTATCTTTCAATTTTTCACATCATTTTTCTGAACAAAAGTACGAGGCCAATAGATGTGTGCTGTAAGCACAAAACAATTGTTACTAGGACATTTTTATTAACTCCGGATCTGTGTGAYAAGAAAGGTTTATTAAGATTTTACTTTTGAAATCCTCTGAATCTTAATGAGAAATTTTCCTCYCTGTTCAGAGTTTCAATGAGAAACACTTGGAATGCCATGGCCCTGTTACATATTTGAGAAGTCCATTTAGATTACTTTCAAAGATTTAAAATTTCAAACACAGATTTAGACATGAGGCATGTTTTTTAGTTAAGAAAAAAGACATTAATTTTTAGTATAATAAACATTCTCTGCTAAAAAGAGGTTATACTTGGAAAACATTAATGACAGAAATATTTGTAAACAAAGTCCAAAGTAGCCTTCTAGAATCTTTGTTCAAATTCTACCTAAAAGTTTGGACCAATCAGTGATTCCCCAACAGAATCACCTTTTTGTACATCAAACAATTCCTTTAGACTCCAAAGTCTCTGGAATTTAAGTGTTTTTTATTATCTAATTAAGAGTGTTCAGTCTACAACAGCCACTTTAGGCTGCAGAAGCTTTTCTCCCTTCCTGCCTTACACAGGAAAGAGTTTTCTTCAAACAGCACATCTAAAACAGAGCATCTAAAGTAGAYTGCAGTTCTGAATGATCTTTTGGTCATTGAGTCTCTCTCTTTCTCTTCGTTGACTAAAGAGAAAACAAGAGATTAGCCGCCTAATGGATATGTCCCCTAGAGCTTYGGATGCTTTTCTGAGGCATAAGCATAGCTGATGGGAGATAGCAATAGGTTAGTTCATTCTGCCAGGACCAAAACCCCAGGATCATCACTGTGCAATTAGTTTTTGCATTTACTGTCATAGTATCTCAGTACTGAAGCCTCTAATTATTCCTCTTGTTTCTTAAAAAGATTTGCTGCTCATTATTTGCTACCCTTCTTTGCATATTTACAGGGGTCTTCAGTCCTTATCAAGTCCTTACCTGATAACTCTACTGGCTCATTATTTTTCTTTTCTTCTTATGAATGTGCTCTTACAGTTTCCTATATTATTTTTGCTTGGCAAGAACTAGACAACTTCAACTTCTGTGTTTTTTGTCTCTCCTTCCTTCCCCTGTATGTTTTTGCTTATTCTCCATGATTTACTTCTTGAACTTTGCATCACTTTAGTCCCTTTGTCTTGCCCCAAATTCCAAGCAAGGCCAGGGCTGTTCAGAGGGCCTCGGCCTCCCAAAATCACAAGTTCAGATTTTCAGCATTTGATCAGTCACAGATTGTAAAATTTTACATAGTCTCTTTTTATTTTTTTATTGCAAAACACATCATTCATTTATTCATGGAATTCATTTCTTCATTTCTCTTCCTAATTTCATGCAATATTTTTATTATTAATATGCTTTGCTAGAGTTAATTGGCAGTATTAAAAATACTGACTTTCACAGCCATTTGTTGTGAGAAATAAGTCTATTTTTCTTCTTTTTGTTTTCCTGGCTCTCATTGCTAGAAGACGCCAAATGAAACCACAGTTTTACCATTGTGGCTCCAGAAAATTTCAGTTCTGATAAGGAATCCAAATTCTTCACTCTGCCCCTAAAAATATATTGTTGGGTAATTTTATTTCTATTTTCATGTTCTGTTCCTTATTTTTTTTGATCCAAAGAGTCTGACACAAATCTACATTMATTGTTAAATTCTAATACAACAGAAATCACAGATGTATTAAGAAACAACACCAATTGCATACAATTTGCCCATGTTGGCTTTTTGAGAGCCCTGATTTTATTAGGCAATAAGGTTTCTACCAAATTTTTTTTTTTAATTGCATGTCAAGTTTACAAAGTATTTGGGGGCCTGGAACATCTGCCCTATGAGCAAAGGCTGAGAGAGCTGGGCCTGTTCAGCCTGGAGAAGAGAAGACTGAGAGGAGACCTGGTTAATGTATATAAATACCTCAAGAGAGGGARTGAGGAGGAGGGGACTGGCCTCTTGTCAGTGGCGGCCARCGACAGAACTAGAGGAAATGGCCACAAATTGAGGCACCAAAAGTTCCACAGGGACTTGAGGAAGAAYTTCTTAACAGTGAGGGTGWCAGAGCMCTGGMACAGGCTGCCCAGAGAGGTGGTGGAGTCTCCTTCTCTGGAGATCTTCAAAACCCGCCTGGACAYCACCCTGTGCCACATGCTCTAGGRGACCCTGCRTGTGCAGGGGGGTTGGACTAGATGACCTCTAGAGGTCCCTTCCAACCTTAAGCATTCTRTGATTCTATGATCTCAAAAAATCAGGAAATGATTAAGTTAGAGCTTTWGAATAAATTAAAGAAATAAAGTTCTATAGAAGAGAAAGAAAAAYGTCAGTAGAAAAAGATGTTTTAGAAGACATCATATGCAAATATTTTAGAAGACATCATAAAGCACAACCTCTGTTACTGTAAAATAAATAAGGCAGCTGTGGAATTATGCTTTGGCTTATTGTATTCTAGTTATTAGGAACACATAGGAATACATTTTGGTCATAAATTRTTTGCAACAGGAAGAAATGTTTCGTAAAGAATTTGTTCAGCCCCTAGCACAACAAGAAGTGGTACAGGTAACAAGAAGGTTAGCAGTGATCTGCCATAARGAGCTATAAGCAATAATGAACAAAGAGAAAAAGAAATCAAACTAAATCATGATGTAATGATGATTCGTTATTTGGAGAAGAAAAAGGAAAACCGTCAAGGATTTTGTCAGCATCTTTTGGAAGAGCAACACTGAAGGAGAATATTGTGTCACTCCCTTCTAATCCTGATTCCTTTTCTACCCAAAGTAAATTGAACTAGATCCTGCAGTAGTCACAGTTCTGAAACTGTGCAAAGCCACCGCTTGTACTCTGTATGGTCCTTAGCCACCTTGCTTTTAGGTGTTTCTTAACAACCGTGGTTTTCCTGACTTATTCCTGATACTGTCTGCTAATAATGTGTGTCATGATGCACCACTTTTCTTCTGTTTGATAGGAAGTCATGTGGTCAGCAGAACTGGTTTTAATCATATTCTCCTTTTTTTCTTATTTCTGTTTTGTTTCTTATAGGTTGACCTGCTTGTCCCTATGAAAGTCACTGGCATAATTACTCAAGGAGCTAAAGATTTTGGTCATGTCCAGTTTGTGGGGTCCTACAAACTTGCTTACAGTAATGATGGGGAGCATTGGATCATATACCAGGATGAAAAACAAAAGAAGGATAAGGTAAAGTAATTAGAAAATTGATAACTGCATTGTGTTTACAGAGGATTAAATCTGTGGTAACTTCAGTGTTGAAAACCTRTATATTTTTGTCTATTCCTCACTTTATGCCATTCCATATGCCTGGAGCTCCACGAATAAAAAGTCAGAGTGAATAAAAAGAATCMTATAACAGAATGACATTTCACAGTGCTGTAACAGCATAGGTATCAGTGCAGTGTGTCTTATTTGAGGSTATTAAATATGAAACAAAATTGTACAGTGCTCCACTTAATCKAATTATTCTTTCCTTTAACGTTACAGGAGTATGTATATTAAGAGYAGTTTATTTGTCTCATGGAGAACAATGTCTCAGTGCATATTTTGATAAGGATATACTGTGTTCTGTAAAGCACATCTTGAATATTTACGACTATCTGGTAATTTTGTGGGKTTTTTTTTTWTTCATAATGTCCTGTAGAAAGATCCTTTTTTCATTACGTATTAAATTAATTCCAAATAAAACATCTTCACAACTTCCTTTACAAATATTTGATGGTCTGGAATAAAGAAAATATAAGATTATTGATAGATTTACCTTGGAAYATTTTTTTTTCTCATACTATTTAGGGTATTATTCATTATGCATTTTTAAATTGTACAACATTTTTAAATTGCAAATCACTGAATAGTCAAAGAAATTAGAGTATATGCATTTCTTAAGGGGAATATTAAGAAATCTGACACTTTTAATTATTTATTAAACATTTAGATAAATTATGAATAACTAGAACAAGATACATTAATAAAAATACCAGATGGCTGATGTGAGTGATAATATATGTCTCAAATCTGGCATTTTCAACACTTATATTTAGGGAAGTAAATGCTCCCACTTGTACTTATTTTTTCTCATAATAAACTTTTTCTGTTTGTTTGCTTGTTTTCATAGAAATGAACACCCCTCATGAATGCCAACTCATTTTGTATTTTTGGAAGCAGTGAGATTTGGAKATATATGTGTATGTGTGGTGTGTGTATTGTATGAATACAGGTAGATTTATTGATGAGGGATAGACATCAGCATTGCTTAAATTTGATTGGTTAAACGTTCACTCAATGTTAATGAGAGGTATCCTACATTACTGGGTTAATATCAACATCGTACCTGTATGTGYGCATGCATAAAAATTCTCTGAGAAAAATATGTTTCAAAAAACAATATTAGCAAGCCCCAGTGTCAGGAGCATGATGGCAGCTCAATGTGGTATTATCCTGTTTTGGATAACAGGTGGATCCTGTTAACCAAAATATGAAAGATTTTGAAATAGAGAAAACACAGTCAGTTGCTTTAGCCATCGATCTGAGAAGGTCTTTACGCCTATCGTTTTGGATGTGTCCAGCATAATTGGTTGTCGGATAAAAACTGGAAAAAAACTACTCCTCTTTCATAGGCATACTGCGAATGTGTTCAGTATAAGTAACAGATAGTCCTCTCAGTACTTGGTACACATCCCCTTCCAAATCCCAGGCATTTGAAAACAAGCAAAACATTACCGTGGAAGAATTGCCTTCTTCAAGCCAAACTTCTCCTATTGAACTGTTCCATTCATTATACTGAGAAAGACAACATRCAATCAAGTCTCCAGTGAAAAGCACAAGAACAGTCATGGGCACATCTACAAGAAAATGAAATCTCACTTAAGAGCATTGTGCAAGTCTATTCTTGTTTGTAACATTTGCCAAGGCAGTTAAATTCTCTTTGCTTTCATCATCAGATGGCTAGTTAATTGCTGTGCGTGTAATCCATTAAGAACAATGGGAAACTCTTAATCATTGTCTTATTAAAACATCTCACTTCTCATATTAATTAACATAAGTAAGAATAAAATAGATGTGTCTTATTATGATGCCTTAACAAATCAGGAACAATTAAAGGCAGAATGTGATCAAATGAACTTAGCTCAAGATTGGAAGTTATAATTTCTGAGTTGGTCCAAGCTGCAAGAATATTTTTGAAGGAACTGTGTTTTCACAGCAAAATAAAATTCTAAGAAAACATTTCTTCTGTCCCCTGAGGATAAAGAAGGCAGATTTAGGGTAGACATTGGCAAGTACACCACATATAAATTATTCATAACTTACCCTTTCTCATTCTCTTTTTTAGCTAAAGTTCTTGATTTCTTCTGAGAAAGATAGAATATATAGATTTCTCTCTCTGCAGATTATTTATTCATTCTGTGTTCATCTTGTGAGTCTTCCCAATGATCATGACTTTAAAACACCTTAAAATAGGAACTTATGTTTTGGCTGGTATAATTTTGGTTGGTACTGAACATCTTACCTGTTCAGTAGTTTACAGAATGAGCACTAATGTATAAATAGATTTCAATGAATTCTTGGACCTGTTCATATCTGACTCTTCATCTTTCTTTCACAGAAAAAAAAAAAAAAAGGTGATTATGTCATATTCACAAGTGTTCTATTTGCCACTGTCTTTGAATCTGAAACAAATAATCAGTTTTTTTCAAATAGAAGGAAATACTATTATCTAGCTTCAGTTTTCTTCATTGTATACTTTCAATTGGAAAAGCTGGACAAGAACAGTAGCTACTTGAGCTTCTGTTTAGCTTCTGCTACTTAATTTGCCATTCATTTGAGTTTGTAACTATGCTGAAGTACTYTGAATGCAAAGAAAAGAGTACTGGAACAAAAAAACATGTCTTTAAAAAAATGCCTTCTTCATTTTTGTAAGTAGTTTGAATGAGTTAAAAAATATCAGTATTTTTCCAATTCTCCTAAGAGAGGAAAAAGAAAACTTAGCTGGAGAAAAGGAAGAAAATATATTTCAGAATATTTTAGAAGAAAAGACCAGAGCTAATAGCTATCTTGTTTTTCTCAACTAGAGGTCAGTAGCTCACTAGAGCTCTGATGTTAAGGATCTAAAATAAATTTGACCAGGTATTTTTTTTAATCACATTCTGAGTGTGATTCATAAGTTGCACTGCCCGCTAAAGATAACCCAAGGCCAACTGCAATGTCAAATGGCATTTTAGAGGCTATTTTTTAAAATAAGATGAGAATATTTGAAACTGAAGTCTAAACTAAATCTAGAAGTCTGCAACATTGTCTGTCATTATGAGCAACCAAAGGTACAGTTAAGCAATCAGAGGTAAATAGGGAATGTCCAGTATGCAAATAGCCACCGGATTTCTGGAAAAAAAATGGAAGAACAACTAGAGATACAAATTTTATCACCTGAATCTCTACTTAATTGCATAGCAGCTGCAGGCAGGAGCATGCATGCATGCGGAAAGATAGCTCTGTCACTGGGTGAATTAAAGCAAGGCAGTGTGCTCATATTAACAATAATGTGCTCATATTAACAATATCCACATTTGATTTCTGTAAGCTTATTTGAAGGGAAGTCTTTGAAATACTTCTCTTTTTGCTTAACTTTGACCTTGTATCATAAACATTTTTCACACTACCTAAAATAKAGTAAATTCCAAATTAAGTGGCACCTGGAGATTTCAAGTGAAAAAGAGCAAAAATGTGATAGAATGGTTTATGAGTTTAAAACTATTATCTGTCCTGTATCTMTTGCAAGCTAGAGGAAATAATAGAAATCATAGAATGCATGTTCTTATTCATGGATCACAAAGAGAGAAAAATACAATCCTTCTCCTGACACTGGACAATTTTGGAGTAGTTACCCAATCCCTGCCAAGCAACTTCTGACTGACTCTTTATTCCACCCTCTGACAAAGTAGCAAGTCAAGTCGGAGAAGGGAGAATGTTTAAGACCAGGAGTGTAAGATCTGGAACATTCCAAAGAGATTTTATATATACACTGTCTGAAAAGGAAAAATGTCTTTTTTTTTTCTGCTTCTAAATCACTATATAAACTTTATGTGCATTTGTGCTCATGCAAGCTAACATGCTCATATCTATATCTATGCACATATATCTGTACGTGTCTAAAAACTCAGTCTTACATAGTGGGAAATATCTTCCAAGGGAATTTGGTAGCATTGATATATATATTTTTATATATCTCTCTCTCACTATACACACACATATGAAATATATATGTGTATATATATTATGTATAGAGAGAGAGTGAGTAGCATACATATATATAGATCTACTTAAGAGCACAAGAAACTCAAGACTTCTACTGTTTTGGTGTTTTGGACCTTTTGTTCTTCACTGGTAACTCTTTGTGATGAAAAAAGTTACTCTAACAAGAAAAAAGACTCTCTGACATAGGGCTTGCTCAGATCTGCAACTTGGACAGATCATCTTTAATGGACAGTATGCTGTCCAGTACACTGTTACACTGAAGCTAATTCCAATTAGAAGCCAGGTTTAACTATTCTTTTTAAATAAATAACCTCTAGTTGGTGCAGGATTAACTTTTCCAGTAATAAGAACTTTTTAAAATACTCTGTTTTTAATAAAAATTGTGCTAAGGCACAGCAGACTTAGTGACTTCGCCAGTTTGAGACTTGAATGTAAAAGTTTCTGCTTTATTCCATTGTCCTGAACAGCACAAACCAATTCTGTGACGAGTGCAGACTTTTCATCTACTTGAAGTTTCTACAAGTCATGAGACCAAGCAAGATTCCCTCTGTCTTTGAATTTCCATCACCCTTGCACATCCCTTGTCACAGCTCCACAAATGATCTTGCCCACTACAGCCACCTGTTTATCTAGCTCCATGGACATATCCCAAAATCTAGCTTGGAGCCTTGCATTTGGAACAAAGCAAACACCAATACATTCTGCTTTTCCTAAGCTATTTTTATCCAGATATTTATTCTAAACTCTTCTCTTATAAAATATATAATAATTCTATTTTTAAAATATGAATCGGCTTCCATTGTCATTATTCAGATCTGTCCTTATGCCATAGAATGCACAGTTACATTGAAAAATCTTAGTGAATTTGAAGGCAAGATACTACAATTGTTTGTTTGGCACAGTTATAAAAAAGACTTGTTTATATTTCAGAAATCTGTATGCAGAGTATCATTAGTTATTTTCAGTTTCTTTCGCTCATTTGCATGAACTGGTAATATTTTTTTATATTAAAAGTGCAATAATATTTTCTACTTTTACTTTAATAACAGCTGTAAGAGACTACAGAGAAGCTATACACAGATTTGGTGATTCTGCGTAAATATTTTAGGAAATTAGATCTTGTAAGCATGCAGATTTCCCCTTGGTGAACCCATGCTGGCTACTCCTGAGCACCTTCTTCTCCTCCATGTGCCTGCAGACAGCAGCCAGGATGAGCTGCTCCATCACCTTCCCAGGGACAGAGGTCAGGCTCACCGGCCTGTAGTTGCCCGKCTCCTCCTTCTTGCCTTTTTTGAAGACCGGGGTGACATTGGCTTTCCTCCAGTCCTCCGGCACCTCCCCCATTCTCCAGGACCTTTCCAAGATGATGGAGAGCGGCTCGGCTACGACATCYGCCAGCTCRCGCAGCACTCTGGGGTGCATCCCATCGGGGCCCATGGATTTGTGGGTGTTGAGTTTCCTCAGGTGCTCTCTGACCMAATCTTCCTCTACGCAGGGCAAGTCTTTCTCTCTCCAGTCCTCCTCTCTTGTCCCAGGGCCCGGGCTTCTAAAGGGCTGCCCTTGGTAAACACCGAAGCAAAGAAGCCCTTCAGCAACTCTGCTTTTTTCTGCGTTTTACATAACCAGGGCACTCACCCCATTCACCAGCGGACCCACGTTTTCCCTCACCTGCCTTTGGTGGTTAATATATTTGAAAAAGTTTTCTTGTTTAACATCTCTTGCCAGGTTACATTCCAAATGTGCCCTAGGTTTCCTAGTCGCGTTCCTGCAATCCCTGACGACATTCCTGTATTTCTCCCAAGGGGCCTGTCCTTCTTTCCACATTTTGYATACTGCTGCCTTCTGCTTGAGCAATGCCACAAGCTCTTTGCTCATCCACGCAGGTCTCCTGCCCCTTCTGCCTGACTTCTTACACAGAGGGATGCACTGTTGTTGGGTGTGGAGGAAGTGCTCTTGAAAACCAACCAGCTCTCCTGGGCCCCTCTTCCCTCTAGAGCCCCAGCCCATGGGATCTTTCCAAGGAGGTCCCTGAGGAGCCGAAAGTCCGCCCTCCTGAAGTCCATGGTTGCAAGGCTACTTACAGCTCTGTCTCTTCCTCGTTGGATCCTGAACTCCACCAGTTCATGATCTCTGCAGCCAAGGCTGCCCCCCACCTCACATCTCCAATGAGCCCCTCACTGTTTGTTAGTGTGAGGTCCAATATCTCACCTCCCCTCATTGGCTCCTCCACAATCTGCATCCGAAAGTTTTCTTCAACACACTGCAGAAACCTCCAGGACCGTTTGAGCCTTGCGGTGTTATCTTTCCAGCAGATATCAGGAAAGTTAAAGTCCCCCATGAGAACCAGGGCCTGTGACTTTGAGGCAACTTGCACCTGTCTGTAGAAGGCCTCATGAACTTCCTCATCCTGCTCAGGTGGCCTGTAGCAGACACCCACCACAGTGTCACCCACATTAGTCTGCCCTTTAACGCTCACACACGGGCTCTCAACTTGCCCATCCTCCACCCCCAGGTTGAGCTCCTTGCATTCCAGCTGCTCTCTCACATACAGAGCAACTCCACCACCTCGCCTTCCTAGCCTGTCCTTCCTAAAGAGCACGTAGCCTTCCATGACAGCACTCCAGTCGTGTGAGCTGTCCCACCACGTTTCTGTGATGCCTATGGGATCATAATGCTGGGACCGCACACAGATCTCCAGTTCATCCTGCTTGTTCCCCATGCTTCATGCATTGGTGTACAGGCATAAAACCATTCTCCTTTCTTTAGCATTCTACAATAGAATTGCCAAAAAAGAAGAGCTTAAATGGACTTTTACAAACACAAGTAGCTGTAATATGCAAGCTGCTGTGCTAAGACGTTTTATATATGAGTGTCGTCTCTCCAAGGCAGGACAGTAGATGCCTAGAGAAGAAAAAGCAGTAGGACTGTAATTTATCTGTGGTGTACCCTCCCAGCCTCTGGCTGCCTTCTTACTAAACGTTTAGTAGTCCTTGAATGGTTTTGCTTTGAATGATTTATCTGAACTTTTAACAATACTCAAGTATTGTGGGAAAGAATGCCATAGTTTAATTTTGTGTTGTATAAAGAACAATGACCTTTAAGGGACCTAAGCCACATACTTACTCTCATTCCTTGTCTCTTGCATGCTCTCATAGGGGGACGAGGTTATATTTTCTACTTTTTTTTCTCATGCTATTAATGATTTTATAGGCATCTGTTGTCTCTTGTTCTGGATGCTAAATCTTTTTAGTCATTTTCAAATGGAAATTTTTTCATKCTTTTGGCCATTTCACTTTGTATTTCCTATCCCATTAGAGATAGGGGAAGACCATAGCTGCAGCGACCCTCACATATGTGAATGTGCTCTGGACTTATGTGATGAGACAATATTTTGTTCTTGTTAGTACTTACAACTATATTCTCTATTTCTTTATTTTTTTTTGGGGTTGCTTTTTTTTGTCAGTGGGCATTTATTTAACAGATTTCCTATATTTGCATAATTGTTTCAAGATGCATTTATTGAATGCTAGCAAACAATTGCTAAAATTTTCAGAAATGTTTTACACTAAGAAGTGCTACACGGAAACCAATGTGAGTGGTGATCATTTATGAAAATAACCTGCCAGCTTTTCAAGAGCCTTTAATTGCTTAGCTGGTTCATCTGATTTTGATTATTTGGCTAAAAAGCAAAAGGTATTTAAAGCAAACACTACTTATGACTATTAAAACAGTGTTTTCTTATTTTTTATATATATATATACATATATATATATAAAGTTTTAATTCTTCCTCTTCTATACTTTTCCTAGTTTCTTGTTGCCATTAGTGATGCTAGGCTGAGGTAAAAACGAAGATGACAAATACCATATTTTTTCTGTAATAAATTTGCTGTGGATCCAGAGCAAAGATAGTGGAATCAAAGTAACTTTTATCTAGAAACATCATATTTCATGCTGGTCTTATTTGTGGATGCTGGGAAAGTTTCTTCCACTTTCTTGCAATTTTTCTTTTCTCTCAACATTCTTCTTCTGGCCTTGAACATTGATTTCATTCTTCGAGACTTGATCTTGAATTTTGGGAAGAGGCTGCAAAATGAATTTCAGATTTATCTAAGTTAACTTGCCCTCTCTAAAACCTGTAAGTGTGATTGCACATGCTAAGGAAACCACATGTGAATTAAATAAAAATAATAAATAAATAAACCTCTTGTTTTTCTGTTCTAGGTAAATGATGTAATTTTCTACCTTGTTTAACTATATTCCTTGCTTGGTTTGCACTACCAACTTTTATTTATTTTGAATAGCTATATATGAAGATGAATACTGGAGCTCTAGGTTCTTGTGGTAAACAAATAAGCTTTTTACTGTAAGCTTTAGTTTAAATGTTGTCTGTGGATAGACATCTTCCAAAGGGAAAATAAAACATGGAAAAAAAAAAGATTTTCCATTAGCTCTGCAGCAAGAATTGTAGTTCTGCAGTGCTTGTCATCTATCTTGGTAAAAAATATTTTGAAATATGAGTGGGCATATTGCATGTATGAGTGAGAAATCAAATGCGAAAAATTCTTCCATTTTTAGTCATTCTAGGCTCCATATTGTATATATTGAGGAGTTACCACCCTGCAATTTTAAAATAATGAACTTGTTGCTTTTTATTCTATTATGTCATATTTCCATAAATGAAATCCAAATTCAGAAGCAATTTTGTTAGGCAAAGTTCCTGCTAACTAATATAATCAATACTGTATTCAAACAGTTTTTCTAAGGTAAATGCTTTTTAAATTTTTTTCTCTTTTGGCTCATAACATGGTTCTTTCTATGGTTGGTCTTCTATAATTGTATCTGTTTATCTTAACTGCTAGGTGCTTTAATTCTTCCATCTCTGCACTAGCGAGATGCCAAACTAGAAGGGAAATTTACCACTTGTAAAAGAATATCACTTCTGGAGGATACACATATTTTGTTTGAGATGCCAAATTGATAGCACCTGAGATAAGCTTTCAAAATTCAAGGAAAATGTACAGCATAGAGACCAAAAAGTGAAGATTTTCACACAGTATGTTATAAACATGTCAAGAAAGAACAATCTTAAGGGCTA
This sequence comes from Eudromia elegans, assembly GCA_003342815.1. Taxonomy (NCBI): domain Eukaryota; kingdom Metazoa; phylum Chordata; class Aves; order Tinamiformes; family Tinamidae; genus Eudromia; species Eudromia elegans. The sequence continues at coordinate 19,708 of PTEX01000510.1, read as the reverse complement.
AAATAGTAGTTTAGTTTCTTTTGAATTCAACCTCTGACATTTTTCCTCAGAACTTCCAACAAACTTGTCATTCTGCACTAATTCCGTCACAGAAGCACTTGTTCCAAGGAGGTTCATGTTTTTTTCTTGTTAATATATACATAAACCGTCCTTTCATTTCAAGTAGACCACTGAAAAGTCGGCAAATACAGATCTTATAAATGAAAAGTGGATGGCTCACATTTGAAGGGAATCAACATTTCCCATCATATAAACTAAAAATATCCTGAGACAAAACTCTGATTGTTTTGGCAAAAAAGGAATGTTGTGGCCTTTGAATTTAAATAGTGGCAACTAGGGGAAAAGTCTAGCATTGTCTTAACACAAACTGAAGTCAGAGAACTCACTTGTATGTTGGTCTATTCCTACAAACCAAAATAAATCTTAGTGTGCAGTACACCACATTATGTTTGTTGTTGTTGTTTTAATGCAGTCACAGATGTTCCTGCTAACTGATGCTATTATATCATATGCTGACTTTTGTTTGACAGAAGATAGTATCTTTGATAATAGCTAACTTTACAATAATATATACTGTTGCATCCAAACTGTGTTTATAGGTAATAAATTTTCTTCTGTTCTTTATTAGTGTTCTTCTGTGTGAAACAATAACTGCATCTGCCTGGATTAACTTGACATGGTACAAATATCAAGTAATAAGACATTTAATTTCTTAAATGTTAATGATTTTAATATAACTTTTGCAATGCGGCCGTGGATGCTCACAGAACTGCTGATCAATCTCAGCATTTTGAATCAAAGGCTACTTCTGCAGTGGTGCTGAGCGTGTTTGGCTAATCAGCAGCTCTGAGATCCTCGGCAAAGTATCAAGTCCACGGGCTGCAATTAAGCATTCAGGTGTCCTTTGCAGCATCAGTTTGGTACCCAGACTGTGAGCAAAAATGTGCAAGGGAGGTCAGGGAGATGCCCAGAGATACCAGGACTGTGTCATAATCACATAAGCTGGGATCTGGCTTAGGATGTATAATTATACTGCTAATTCAGCACTGCAAATAGCGTTTCCATAGTCAAGTGTATCTTTTTGGCACTGCGGAAGTGGGCATCACAGCCAAAATCTCACGCTTTGAAAATGTTTTAATCTCTAGCTTGTAGCGAAGATCACAGTCACACAGTAGCTCCTGCTTAGCAAGGTGACATTATTTCACTAGGGCATTTTTCTGTTTCAGGTGTCAAGTCTTACAACAGAATATATTTTCCTGTCCCTTTGAAAAATACTGTATTTATAGTTTCATGAAAGAGGAATGCAGTTCTGCTTCTGGGCTGTGTCTGATCCAGTACTCATCCGATGCATTTTGAAACCTCAAACAGGAGGAGTTATTTACTGTAAAAACTATATGCAGAGGAAGAGTCTATGTTGAATCTGGTATGGGTCTGGTTTTACATAAGAGAGTGGGGAGAATAACTTTCTTTGAGTTTCCTGCACTCACTCTGCCATTGCTCAGCATTCACAAATGGCAATATAGATATTAATCTTTCTCTTCCATACCTTTCAGGTCTTCCAGGGGAATTTTGACAATGACACACACCGAAAGAACGTCATTGACCCTCCAATCTATGCTCGGTACATCAGGATCCTCCCGTGGTCGTGGTATGGCAGGATCACCTTGCGGTCAGAGCTGTTGGGCTGCACAGAGGAGGACTGACACAGGTTTTTGTTTGGCATCACAACTCTCCCCAGAAGTCTCTCCGTAGAAGAAACTGTGCAAAGCCTGTAGGAAGCTGAGTGGGTTTTCATGAATAAGTGCTAACTTTATGGTAGGCTGCTAACTGTCTCTCACAAAGAGGTCTAAGCCTGCCCTTTAAATGATCCAATCTGATTTTGTCCTTTAAATCTGTTACAGTGTTGTCCTATTTGCTGTGGAGTTATATTTCTAGTTTCCTTTTAAGTTGTTCGCACTAGTTGAAATGTGTTAGGGCAAAACAGCAGCATCCTTTTTACAAGGAAAGAGAAATAGCATGACAAAGCTAATTTACAGCTTTGGAAACACTAGGCTGACAAGTTCTCCATAAATCATACTGTCATCTTACTTGCAAAAAGCGATACTGCAGCTTTTAGCAATAAATATTGGGGATAACTGAATTATAGTAATTGTTTCCCTTGTGCCTATCAGACACTGTCAGAACGACATATATTTAGGAAGATATTCTGTGGTACTATAAAAATACCATACCTGTGATATTGCAAGCTACCTTTCATTACATTTGTCTGAACTGCATAGTCCGTGCAACTGAGGATTTTCCTAAGTAACCTCATTTTCCTACCTTACTTTGCATGCTGTGGACATAATTGTCATCCTTTCTGTTTAGTATTACTGTTACTTTCCTTTAAAGAAGTAGCCTGTCTGCATATGGAACAAAATCTGCTATCAATGTATTATGAAGATAGTGAATTTGTCAAAATTTTTTAGTTCTGCTTGAGACTGCTTTTTTTTTTCTCCCAGGGAGGCTGAGATTAGACTCCAGGGTACTTGCAGTATCTCAAGTTTTCACGTAGATACAGGCACACAATGTCGCGTGAATCTTGAACCCTTTTTGTGCATTTCCCAGGAATAAGCACACAGTCCTAGATGGAACTGCCTGCCTGGTAACTTCAGTCAGAAGCCTCCTTCATTCCTGTGAGGAAGAAACTGTGGGATGATGCACTTAGGTGCTAAAAGATACCCATAAGGAACCCTTAGTCCCACAAGGCACCTTGTTAGGGTCTTTTTGTGACACTTGTCACACAGATCCTCCCAAACAGGAGTGCAACAGAGGCTGTAGGAATTGATAAAAGCTAGGCTCTTGCAATGCGCTCCTGACCATGCCTTTTTKGAGCCAGATGGAGGCTAATTTTTGTCATGTCTTAGCTACAGAAAGATTTTGTGTGTACTACATTGTTTTAACAACATGATAGCGATCCATGAGACACTTTTAAGGTGTCAGAAGTAGATTTAAGAGGAAAAAATGTAGATCAGTTGGGAGAGCATGAGTATGCCATGGTTGTAGTAAGTAGAGAGCGATCAACAGGCAGCCCGGGCCCCATGCGCAGTAAGCGGGAGCAGGAGGCAGTGGATCCCTGACAGCAGCAGCCGCCAGGCTCCCCGGCAGCGTGGCAGGCGACTCGCTCACAAGCTCCCTCCTCGAGGCAGCCCCTGGGACGGTGCAGGTGAGCAGGTCTCAGCTGCCGTACAGGAGTCACAAGGGTGCATTGCAGACTCAGTTCTGGGGATAATTTTTTGTGCAGTCTTAGGCACTTCTCTGTGTCTTGGTGTTGCTGTGACACAGAGGTAGTGCAACTTGACTCTGTAAAGCACCTGGAGCTCCTGGGAGTAAGTGCTGTGTGAAGGCCAGTTTTTGCTGTTGTAGTACCTGGATCTTAAAAATTACTGGAGCCAAAGGGTTAGGGACTGATTTGTCTGAGTAAGTGGCATGAAATATTCTTATTGTCATAACATGCTGATGTAGATATAGAGGGCTGCATGTTTCAGCAAATGTTGTTGAATTTCTTTGTTGTCACCACTGTGTTCTCACTGAAACCAAAATTCTGAAATATGAACCTGGGCCCTGCTTCCCAGATAAACAAATAGCTGGCCCAGAGTATGCAAAGGGCAAAGTTTACTTTGGAAACAAACTAGTTTGGATTTCAAAACCTGCATTTAATCTCACATTCTTCACCACAGACAAAATATAGTCCGTATTACTGTGAAAGATCCCAGAATAACAGCCAGGAATTTTTCAAAAAAGAATTTGAGATTGATTTGCAGAGGTTTTCTGATAGTGTCACTTAAATTGCTGTATTTTAAAACACAAAACATTCTGATTCTATAAAATGACTTAATCTTCAAACTCTATTTATACAAGTACTTATTTTATAAGGCTTAGACATTTAAAGACATTTAAGGAAGAGTCTTATAAAGGTAAAAGGTAGAAGTATGTGTGAGAAGTGTTGAGGTCCTGTGCAACACTGCTAAGTTTGTTTTCCTTTATATTTTACTTCGTACTGCATAATGAAAGCCACTAGACTGTTACTGTCTTGTCTGTAAACTGTGTTAACAGCATTCCTTAATGATGTATATATGAAGTGGTCTTCAAGCATAGTGAGCAGTTTTAAAGAGAAAGTCAATCATGATGGTATTTTTGAAGAGCAAAAATTTTCTAAATAACGGAGGACAGATGTATTCTTAAATTACTTTCTGCCCTTATTTCAYGCTTTAGGTTCTCTGCCCCACTCGACCCCTCAAAAAAATGAAGTTAAACATATTAACCTTTCTTAGAAGGACACATAATATTTAAAAGGTTCCAAAATCATTTTCCTCTTTTGGGAATACAACTGACCATGCATTTAATTAAAGATGTAAATAATGACACATGAACAATCTACTTAACTGTCTATACCAAAAATGGAAGGCCGTTCCTAGTCCAGCAATTTGCTTTAAAGGTGTTTTCTGATATTTGTTGTATATTCTTAAGTGGTATTTTTTCATCCTTTGTTCATCCTTTGCAACTCCAAACTGATTTTGAATAATGCTTTGGTTTAATAAGGTAGTTGTTACTTGTTCATGCACATATTAACTAATGTTATCCTGCTACCTAATGCAGTTATTCTGTTTTGTAATACATTTGTGGTTGAATATTTTCATCTTTTTGTTCTTAGTTGAGTTGCATTTGTCAGCATTCTTCGGAATCTGAAAACAAGGTTCTGGTCATTGTGATAACACTGTAATGATTGCTAGAAGAGTCACGTATGTGTTACCCTTACATTCTCAACTGATATASTGGAGCTTTTTCTAATGCTACTATACATTCCTTAGTTAACAGAAAGCTTTCTTTAGACAGCATTGTGCAGCTATGGTACTACATTCTGTCCTAGTATCTGAAATAACTCTTGATTTCTACGGAATTATTTCAGATTTAATAAAAGAGATGAAATTCAGATGTTGCCTATGGTTAAGATTATTTCTTTAATTTTATTTTTATCATTGTCTGAAAATCATACTGTATTCTCCTGATGAATTTGGCAGTTGATATTCCAAATGTAGAAAGAGTATTGGATTTCTCCTTTTAAGAGCAAGTGGAAAAACATTCTGAAATAATCCTCACATTTTGTGTTAATTGTTGCAGTGACATTGAACAAGAGTGAAAATGTTCTCCTAATTAAAATCCACTCTGAGCCAGTTAAATATTTGTAGGCAGACTTCATCTTTCGCAAGCCCTATAATGTACTACTTCTGTAGCATAAGAAATAAAGCAAAGGTACAAAGCTTAGTTTTATCTCCCTTCCACTAAGGGCTTACTCCATTAACTGGTTCTGATTTTGAGGTTGACTTTCTCTTTTGGAATGACTGCATACAAATTTGTGTGAGTTTTGAAGATTAAGGATACTTAATGAGTGTATCTGCTATACAACAAATATGAACTATAATATTCAGTGCTGGCTTCTAATGTGTCAGTAAGTACAGAAGTATCTCAGACACAATGACCTTTGCAACCTTTCAAGCTGTGTAATATTCAAATGGTTTTGTATATATTTAAATCATGTAGAATGGTGTAAAACCAGTATGACCTTGTCTAGTCTTCGAACTTAACAATAAAACTTTTGAAAAATGAGGTCGTTTTTGAAGAATTTATAATGYGATACCTTGAAGAAGATACACCTTATCTCAGTCAGACTAGCGATGTGATGTGGCATTTTCTTGGATTTATGCACTGGGTTTTTGTGGTAGGTAAGTTTGTTTCTGGCAAAATTAACTATGGTGTTATGCTCCCTTCAATGTGTTCCTTTTGTTGTTTCAGATTAAAAAAAAAAAAAAAAAAAAGAGGTTTGAATGAGCCTGAAATAWTTTGTATCTTACTGCTCTTTGAATGAGCACCAGAAATATAAACTGACAATTTAATTTCTTTCAAATAGAATTTCTAGAGGTATCAGTCCTTATCCTCTAGGATACTTTTCTAGGTATCAGTCCTTATCCTCTGTCACCTCCTTCTGCATAGGGAAAATAATTTCAGGAAAATACTGTTCATAGTGCAGACCCACTAGGAGACTTGAAGCAAAGATGCCMAGCAGGACCTGTGCTTTCTCATAGCCCCCCAGCAGGTGGCCAGCACTGAAGTTAAAGCTGAAGGTAGCGCTTCTTGTACATTTCTGTAAGCTCTRTATAACCTGTATATAACCCAATTTCCTGAGGTTCTTGCAAAACTGCTCTTATTACTTACCTCTAAAACCAGTTCTGCTATAGCCCTTAGGAAGGGATCAAGAGATGTTTGAGTGGAGAGGCTATTGAGTTAGTTTAACTGTATGGTAGAAGAAGACAAGGTAAATTAGGGAAAAGTAATTTATTTTAAATTCTGAATACTAAGCTGGTTTGTTTTCCTGCTAACGTTTTGTAATTTTTTGAGATAGAGCTTACATGAATTACTCCTCACTGTTCCAGCATAACTTGCTAGATACAGATGGCTTTGTTCCTACTGCATTTCAAAATGTSAGTTTTTACCAAAAGTCATCTTTTATAGATAAAAACCATTCAGGAGGATGCACTGTTGACGTTTACCTTGTCTACCAAGCATGCAGTCTGAACACTAACAGCATATTATCTTTCAACAGAAAAGTAACAATATTTTCTTTGTGATCATTTCAGATTATGTATTATTGTGAGCCTTAAAAATAAGAGGAATATAATGGTGCACATAAAAAAGAGGCTATCTTTTGGTGAGTGATGGCTGAATATTAGCATTTCAATCATTCATTTCTGATAATATATAATATCTTGACTCTTTCTTGCTTTTAATTATAAATTGCAACTGAAACATGGCGACTGTTCCTCAAAAATGAGATGTGATTTTCCTCTCATTCTTCATTGTGTAGTTCCCCAGGAAGTTAAATGAAGCTAGTGATAGAAAATAATGAATAATTCTCTTCAGAATAGCAACTATTTATCAATGTCTATCCTTCCATACCTGTTGCTAATGAGTTTGACATTAGTATGCGTATCASCGCTCTAAATCACTATGAAATACTCTCTGATCCTTGTGTGTTAAATGCAAAAGGATACTTATTTTGTACTTTAGATCCAAATAACAGGTTCTCGTCATTGAGTCTTATAAATCAGGCGAAAATTGAAGATAATTGTACAGTTGCAATATTTTTATTTTTTAAATTTTCTTTATTGGAAATATACCATAGTATTCATAAAATTCTGTTAGTTAAAGATAATAGACTTTTTTTTTTCTATCAATTTTTGTTTTACAGTTTTACAAATTGATTGCAAAATATCTTTTGGTGGTATGTAACAGTATTAGCATTTGGAGTATGTGACAGTATCAACTGTAAATATACATTTAAATGTATCCAAACATATATGAAAACATCTCTTGGCTTCACAGCTAAACTTTCCAAGACAGTAGCAAAATATATTTTGATGATATGTGTTAGTAAACATACCAAATGTGTTGATATAGATATAGTCTATATCAGTAGAGAAATAYGGTCATGTACAAACAGTATGTAAGAAGCATGGGTAACATACTGAGATACAGACTGAGCATAGACAATGAAGACAACTGTCACAGCACAGTCTTTTACACCATGATAGTGTGCTGCCTTCTTGAATTTTTAAAAGCTAATCTATGGTAGTTATCTAAGAGAGAACATCAGACCATAGGTCAGTGGACACATTTCTGAAGGCCACAAGACTAGATGAAGTAAATCAGCCCTCAAAAGGTGGTATAAAAGGTCACTAAACATTTGCATCGGACTGGAAAATGAAAAGCCTACTGAAATGAACAACATCTTGAAATATATTGATGTTTTAGAAGTCAGCAAGAGGTCAGTAGGGGCTGTGGATAAATGTATTGTTTTCCCTTGACCACAATAAATACAGTTAAGTATTCAGACTGGCATAAAATGTCTATGCTTTCCATTGAGGCTATRTCATGTAGATCAAAAATCTGTTAAAAAAATGTTCAGCATATTCTTACAAAAACACCAAATAATAMTTACAGTGTATACTACATACTTTAAAAATGTAACATAATTCACATAAGGGTTCCAAAATTAGACCCTGAATTTTATCAGAAATATCTTGTCTGAATCTACTTTCCTCACTTTTTACATCTGWCTTATTTTTCCCTTGAGTAGTATTGCCTTTACTCTTTTTGACTTCGGAAAATTCCTTATCTACATATGACGCATGTTAATATACCACAGTTATAGCTTCATTTGAGGAGGCATTGATAGAGTAAGTAATTGAGTCATATATTGCTTATTTTGAATATGGTATATGGAGGTGCATTTTCTGCAGGATGCTGTTATCCAGTTTTCCTTGAATAGGTATGAGAATAGAGCAAAGAGGAAGTAKAAGGGTAATTCAGGTTTCCATGCCAAAGCAATCCTTGAAGCCCTCTTAAATATTTATAGAATTATCTGGTGCWTTTCAACAGACTCATTACTGAGCATAAGAGTTCATTTCCATTCTACTCAGCCTTTCARTGTGGGTAAGAACAATGATGTTTGAGTATATGCACTTTCACTCACCGTTTTCTTCAGTTCCTTGCAAAACAGACTGAAATTGCTAGGATTTCACATATAGAAAACATACCACTTTGGTGTCCTGTTTCTCTTCTCAGGGTTAGTGGGTGTTGTATAGCTATAAGAGTAATCTGCTTTTCCATACACATCCAATAATTTTTCAACTTTTTTTTCCTTTTTCTAACGTAAATGAGAAACAGGACTGGTAGTGTTGACCATGTTGAGATTTCTGCATCCAGTTTTGTATGATTTTACCTCAGCTGTAAACATCCTGAAACTGAAATGTGATGTGCTGGTTTCTGCATTAGTCTTAGTTTAGCATGGAATAGCTGCCATCTCAAGGATACACTCAGCAGAAGCTACACAAACTCATCTAAGCTTGCACATGGTTAAGACAATATGTCCAAAGAATATATCTTTTTTTTTTTTTTTTTCTTGGAGCATTTTGAGTGTCCTTTCCTGTACCATTGATAGATAAACTAGCCAAGCAGCTCCCAGCTGCTGTAAGCTGGGGTAGAAAATGCTCTGATATACGAACTGAACACTCAAGCTGTGGGAGATACTCTCCCATTGAGATCAGTCTTGTATGATTTACAAAATCCTCTGCTTTGACTACAGAAAAAAAGTAAACTCTCCAAGGCACACTACCTAGCAATGAGACTAGACTAGAAGAGGAAAGAATTTGAGAGCAGATAAGGAGCACTGAGGATTCGGGTTAGGGAGGCTGCTCATGACAGATGAACAAGGTTATGCACACATAACAGAGTTATGAACAGTAGGCAAAGAGCAGTTAATGTTCCTCAGCCATATTAACTTAGCTCTGTGTTTTCCTCAGTGTTTCTCCAAAATTCATTGTTTTTGCAGGCTGACTCCTCTGTTCCTTTCCTAAGAGGGTGAACAGCCTTCATCTCAAAAACGGCAATCACACTGAAATTTTTCAAAATCTGCATGGCAAAACTGCAGTTAGCACATCAACAACATAAAAGGTCTCCTGGTGCACTTTGGAAGAGCAATAATTTGTTGTAGCATAGTGTCCACCCCTACGATCTTGGCAAAGTCCACTCTACAGTAAGGTTATGGGGCACTTATATCCGTGAGTGACCACACATCAATTAGTGCCACTTCAGTCATTGGCATGATGCAGTAACTGCTTACCAGAGCAAGAGACACCRTGCTTATGTTGCCTGAGTCAGTAGCTGCCGTGCCACAAGACTTAAACAACACYTTTACCACCCATCTGGTGCTAGGCCTTCTACAGGCAGCTACAAGAAGCCTCGCGATCRCRGGCCCTGGTCCTTGTGGGGGACTTTAACCACCCTGATGTCTGCTGGGACGATCACACAGCTGGCCCAGACAGCCCAGGAGGTTCCTGCAGAGCGTTGCAGATAACTTCCTGATGCAGGTGGTTGAAGAGCCGACAAGGACGGGGGCGCTGCTAGACCTGATACTAACCAATAGAGATGGTCTAGTGGGAAACATGAGGGTCGGAGGCAGTCTTGGATGTAGTGACCATGAGATGTTGAATTCACGATCCTGCGTGGAGGGAGCTGGGCAAGAAGTRGGATTRCAGCCCTGGACTTCAAGAGAGCCAACTTTGACCTCCTCAGGGAGCTCCTTGGAGAAATCCCCTGGASCAGGGTCCTAGAAGGAAAGGGCRCCCAGGAGAGCTGGCTTATCTTCAAGCGCCACTTTYTCCAAGCCCAGGATCGGTGTATTCTGACCAGTAGAAAGTCAAGTAAGAGGAGCAAGACACCTGTGTGGATGGGAAAGGAGCTGCTAGGGAAACTTAATGAGAAGAAGAAAACATATGTTAGGTGGAAGAAGGGCCAGGCCACGTGGGAACAATATAGGAATGTTGTCAGGGAATGCAGGAGTGCGATGAGGAAGGCCAAGGCCCGCTTGGAATTAGAAATAGCGAGGGGCATCAAGGATAACAGGAAGGGCTTCTACAAATACATCAGCAGCAAGAGGAAGAGTAGAGAAAATGTCGGTCCGCTGCTGAATGGGGAGGGTGCATTGGTAACGGAGGATGTGGAGAAGGCARAGTTAYTAAAYGCCTTCTTTGCCTCAGTCTTCTCTGCTAGGGCTGGTCCCCAGGAACTACAGAGCCCAGATAGGGCTGACAACTCTCAAGRGCAGCCCCTAAGTGTCCCAGACACTAGGGAAATGAGAAGGGACTGGAGAGAGGAAGACTTG